>CM065639.1:22770652-23363089 GCA_033220585.1 Dipteronia sinensis
CCCCCCCCCCCCCCCCCCCCCCCCCCCCCCCCCCCCCCCACCCCCCCCCCCCGCCCCCCCCCCCCCCCCCCCGTCTAACAATTCCGGTCCTAACACTCCTTCTGGCCCACTTCACAATTCTAGCCCAATCCCACTTTTTGCCCATGACATACCTTTCTCTTTTAAGCCCATCTCCACCTCTACTCGTCCAACCTCACGCCCAAACACACCTCCACTCACGCCTCTTCCAACCTCGCCTCTTTCTTCTCTGGTTCCAACATCTGCTTCCACCTCTCCTCCTCCGTTGGATTCACTCTCTGGCTCCAGAAAACTCGCCACACCCACCTCCACAACCTTTTCTCTCCTCTCATGCTCCTGATCCTGGCCATCCACCAGATCCAGCTTCACTTCGCCATTCCAGCCGTCACGCCGATCCACCGGCCAAGCTCTGTGATTACGTCTGCCCCACCGTTTCCTCCACCCAATCGTCCTCTTTACTGCCTGGTCCGACCAAAGGTACGAGATATCCACTGGGCAATTTTGTTTCGTATCACAGATATACACCTGCGCATCGATCCTTTATTGCCCAGATCAGTAAGGTCACGGAACCCAGTTGTTATTCGGAAGCTGCCACTCATCCTCACTAGCAGGAGGCCATGCGTTCCGAATTACAGGCTCTCCAAGCCAACGGCACCTGGCCTCTTATTCCGCTCCCGGCCGATAAAACTCTTATTGGTTACCGATGAGTTTTTAAAATCAACATCGTTTCGATGGTTCTATTGAGAGGTACAAGGCCCTTTGGTCGCCAAATGATTCACTCAGTTGGAAGGCATTGACTATCAGGACACTTTTTCTCCTACTGCCAAAATTATCTCGGTTCGCTGCCTGTTTGCCTTGGCTGCCGCTAATGGTTGGTCTGTTCACCAGATGGACGTCCACAATGCCTTTCTTCACGGCGATTTGACTGAAGAAAATACATGTCTCCGCCGCCAGGGCTTCGGCGAGAGAGGGAGGATCACTTGGTGTGTTTCCTTCATAAGTCATTGTACGGTCTGAAACAGGCATCTCGTTAGTGGTTCGCCAAGTTCTCCGAGGCCATTTGCTCAGCCGGTTATGAACAATCCCGAGCCGATTATTCTCTGTTCACTAGAAAACAAGGCAAGTCCTTCATTGCTCTATTGATATATGTTGATGATATTTTAATCATTGGAAACGATTCTGTTAGCATTGCTACAACTAAAAATTTTCTACATAGTCATTTTCATATCAAGGACCTAGGTAATTTGAAATACTTTCTTGGGATAGAGGTTTCTAATTCTAATAATGGAATTTTTATTTCCTAACGTAAGTATGCACTGGAAATCATTGAGGATGTAAGGTTGTTAGGCGCAGCTCTTATTAATACTTCTATGGAACGAGGTTTGAAATTATCAGACAAGAGTGAATTACTTAAAGATCCAACTCAGTATAGAAGATTAGTAGGCAGATTAATTTATTTGACAGTTTCGAGGCCGGATATAACGTATGCTGTACATGTCCTGAGTAGATTCATGCACCAACCTCGAAAACTTCAAATGGAGGTAGCTCTTCGGGTCGTCCGATACCTAAAAGGTGCTCCTGGAAAAGGTCTGTTCTTCTCTTCGAATAGTGATTTCAAGTTGAGAGCTTACTGTGATTCAGATTGGGCAGGTTGCCCACTCACTAGGAGATCTACTACAGGTTATTGTATCTTTCTCAGGCCTTCATTAATATCTTGGAGGTCGAAACGACAGAAAACAGTTTCACTTTCTTCTGCTGACGCTGAATATCGTGCAATGACAGGAGCCTGCTGTAAGTTAACATGGCTCCGATATCTGTTAAAGGACTTGGGACTTTCACATCATGATCCTGCTTTGTTATATTGTGATAATAAGGCTGCCCTTCACATTGCAGCCAACCCGGTTTTTCATGAGAGAACTAGGCACATTGAAATGGATTGCTATTACATTCGGAACAAGATTCAAGATGGTTCTGTGACTACAAGATTTGTAAATTCTGTACATCAACTAGCAGATGTCTTGATTAAGCCCTTGGGGAAAGAAATTTTTGTTCCTTTGGTTAACAAGTTGGGAGTGCAAGATATCCACTCTCCAACTTGAGGGGGAGTGTTAACAATTAAATTGTATATTTATCTTTCCTATTTTATTGTACATTATCTTTCCTATTGTGTTTCCTTACTTTTAGCTAGATAGCTCACAGTCCCTGACTTATAGGAGTAGTTAGATTTCTTCATGTACAAATACACAACAGAGTATCAATAATTTCATTCATTCCAATTCAATATTTCTCTCATCTTTTCACTAATTAATTGAATCATTATGTCAATCCATATCAAGATTGTTCATAGATGATGATCAATGACTGGTGGAGCTCTCCTTTCATGATCAAATACATGGAACTGAATATAAATTGTAGAATCAAAAGAAGTATCTAAGACATAATTAATTTGACATTTACACTCAAGTGAACCCACGAATCCACGATAAGCTTTTGAGAAGCTCCTGTCTTGGCCATTGATCAATGACAAATTAAAGAGAATTTGTTATTTAATTATACAATTTTAAATCAAGTAAAGATAAAGTTTGTGGTTAGTATTTTTCTAAAAATGAATATAACAAATAAAACTAAAGATTTTTTTACCATACAATGTTATATATAATGATTACCCATTACAAAATTCAGAATAATGTTCCGATCATGATCCAAATTCACAAAGGGATGTTGTATTATGTTTATGTGGTTCATTAAAATATTGAAATTTCAAACGACATGGTTAACGATATCCGAAAATGATTTTATATATATCTCAAACCTCAAAAGGTACGTTGAAATTCTCATGGAAATTCGCTTGACCCTTTGAGAGGGAATTAGTCTATCCAAGAATATATATCACAACTCTTTATTTATCTGAGGCCAGGTGTTCATGATCAATGATATGAGTTGCCTGCTTGTTGAAAACGGCAGTAGCTAAAGTTCCTCGTTATTTTATAAAGTAATTCTTCATAAATGAATTTGTAAAATATAAATCCGGTGTCAAAAACAATACTTAAATGACTGCTGCACGAGCATGGGTTTGCAAATTGTGAATTAGGATTTTAATTGTGAATTTGGATTGGTTTATGATTGGATTTTGATTGGTAATTTGGCATTTGTGATTTGGAAAGAATTTTCTTTGGATTTGACTTTTGATAATTGGAATTTGTTTGTAATTGTGTTTACCGATTAATCCTCGATTAATCGCCGACTAATCGGCATAGGCGCTAGGAGCTGGGTCTCTGCCCGACTAGCGCCTAGCGCTTACTAGAACACTGGTGAAAATATACAATCCTTCCAAAATTCAAAAAACATTAAATACTTGATGATTTTTATTTCCTTGACAATGGATTATATGTTTAGGCTTTCTTTTAAAAATAATTATGTGATATCAAATTACGTATGGCATGAGTGATCCAAAGTGGACAATATTACAATACTTGTATGTGAAAATGTATATATGGCAAAACTCAAAAATATGATGTTTATTCTAATCAGTGACAGTATGCATTTCAAGAGTTTTCATGGCTCTTCCCCATGTAAGAAAGCCTTATAAAATTTAACTGTTAGAGTACTGTAGCTTTTCCAAAGGCTAGAGAGTAGAGACAGGTGAATATATTTATAGGTGGTAAACTGCATATATCCTCCTTTGCTGCAGATAGATTTGTTATATTAATAATGATTTTAGTATCTATCAAAAGTTGAAATTCTCATGCAACATTTCTTGGAAATTCGCTTGACCCTTGGAGAGGGAATAATATAATTAGTCCATTATCCAGGATAACAATTCTCTTTACTTTATCCTAAACCAGTCATTCATAAATTGCCTCCCCATTTTGAAAATGTCAAGTCAAGGTCTGTACTATTTCGAAGTTGTTTTGAAAAATGAATTCGTACAAAAAAAACAAATGCTTGCTGTAGTATATACTTTGTTTCTGGGTTAAGTTGATATATCATCCTTTGAGCCTTATAGTTGGGTTCTCAGCCAAGGGCGTGGCATGCTCAGGTTTTAGTCCAACTGGCTCTCCAACTTTATAATTTTATTTTTATTAGAACTTGTGACAATGTCAAGTTAAATGAGATTATTCGCAACTGTATGAAGGGTGATATCTGTTGGTGAGATGGCATGGTTGAGGTCACTTGTGGTGCACCTCTGAGAGAGATTTCAAGCACTCAACAGAAGGAGAAACTCTAAACTCTTTTTATATTCTCTATATTTTCTTACACCACTCCACACTTTTACAATACAATCTTCATTCCTTTATATAAATGAGATGAGAAAAACACAAACAAAATAAATTCAAACAATGAAACAAAGTCAAAGATAAGCTTCAATTGTTTGGTGGTGGTAGTTGGGGGTTGGCAGGAGGTGGCAGCTGGAAGTCAAGCTTAGTAGCTTCTAGAATGAAGGTGGTTAAGTTTAATTTTCAACATTCCCCCTTAAACTTGACTCTCCATTTTTTGTCATACCAAGCATTGTCTTTAGTCTTGAAAACACATCGTGTTTGAGAGGCTTGGTGAAAATATCAACAGCTTGATCATATGTCCTGCAAGAGACTAGTTCCACCTCTTTATCCTTCACATGCTCTCTGATGAAATGATACCTCGTATCAATATGTTTACTTCTTTCATGGAATACTGGATTCTTTGCTAGCGCAATCGCTGACCGATTGTCGATGTAGACCTCTGTGGGATTTACTTGTGGAAATCCTAAGTACTGTAACACATTCCTGATCCAGATACCATGACAAACAGCTGAGAAGGCAGCAACGTACTCAGCTTCACATGGATGACAGTGTCCACAATGGCTTGCTTTTGGATGACCATGTGAACACTGCATCTCCCATAAAAATCGTAAAAACCTGTCGTACTTTTAAGTTCATCCAGATCTCTTCCCCAATCACTATCTGAATAGCCAATCAACCTGCAATCTTCACTTTGGTATACATTATACCATCATCAACAATACCTTTTTATGTACTGGAGTATCCTCTTTGCTGCATTCAGGTGAGACTGGTCAGGAGTCTCCATGTATAGTGCATCCTCATACGGACATTTCTGATATCCGCTCTCTTGGAAATAATCATCAATCCTCGTGTTCCATGCGCGAGGTGCTTGCTTCAAACCATATAGAGCTTTCTTCAGCCTGCACACTTTATCTTATTTGCCTTTTTTCACATATCCAGGTGGTTGTTCCACATAGATTTCTTCTTCAAGAAAAGCCATTCAGGAATGCTGACTTTACATCAAGTTGGGTAAATTTTCCAACTTTTCTAGGCTGCTAATGATATCAGCAATCTGATGGTTTCTAGTCTGGCAACTGGGGCAAAGACTTCTCCGTAATCAACTCCTTCCTTTTGCTTATAGCCTTTTGCTATAAGTCTTGTCTTGTATCTCTTGACTTCTCCTTTTACATCTCTTTTGGTCTTGTAGACCCATTTCACGCCGATAGTTTTCCGGCCTTTTGGGAGAGTAGTCAACTCTCATGTCTTGTTCTTTTCAATGGATCGAATCTCCTCATCCATTTCACTTCTCCAATTTGCTTTTGGTTTACCCCTTAAAAGCTAACTGGATCACTTGTCATCAGTAGACAATACAGAGTAATATCTTCTTCCACATGTTCTGTATTTTCATACAGATCTTCTAGGCTACGTGTTGGTCTAGACCTCATATCTGAGAAGTCATGATTAATTGGTAATTGAGTATCGTACCTTTGTGGTGAAGGGGAACCATGTTGAGGAGTCTGCTGATTTCTGGGTATTTATGGCTCTCTAGCCACTTCTCTCGTCTCTTCTGCAGGTATCAACTCTGCACTTCTGGAAGCTTTGGTCTGATCCCAATTTCAAGATTCATTTTCTTCAAAAATGACATCTCTGCTGAAGATCACTTTCTTGGTGACAGGGTTGTATAGCCGGTAACCCATTGTTCTGTCACCATATCCAACAAGGATACACTTTTCACCTTTATCTTCAAGCTTGGTTCTTCTCGCTTCTGGAACCTTAATGTAAGCAATGGAGCAAAAAATTTTGAAGTGACTCACACTTGGTTTGTGAGTGCTCCATGCTTCTTACGGTGTCTTTGTATCTAGACTCTTTGTAGGACATCTGTTTAGTAGATATACCGCACACAAAACTGCTTCAGCCCAAAAGCTTTTGGGCATGTTTTTATCCTTTAACATGATTCTGACCATGTTAAGGATTGTTCGATTCTCCCTTTCAGCTACACCATTTAACTGGAGAGTATAGGCTGGTGTAAACTGATGTCTGATTCCTTGTTGCTTAAGGAATTCCTGGAAAGCACTTGCAGTGTATTCTCCACCTTGATCTGATCTCAATGTTTTGATGTAATAGCCACTTTGCTTCTCCACAAGAGTTTTGAACTCTTTGAAGTGATCAAATACTTCAGACTTCTTTCTTAGGAAATATACTCAAGTCTTCTTGCTGTAGTCGTCAATGAAGGTAAGGAAGTATTGATTCTGTCCATTTGATACTGGCGTCAATGGACCACACACATCTATGTGAATGAGCTCAAGTGGCATGGTTGCTTTCTAATTTGCCTCTTTTTCGAAGCTATTTTTGTGTTGTTTCCTGAGAACACAGCTTTCACACATCTCATTTGGGTGATGGATATTTGGCAATCCTTTCACCATCTTCTTACTTCCCAATTTCCTTAAACTTTCAAAGTTGAGATGTCCATACCTTAGATGCCACAACCAATCTTTGTCATTGATGATGGTTGTCAAACACCTTGGCGTATCATGATGAATTGCGAGAGGAAACATCCTGTTCTTCGTCATCTGGATTCGAGTAACCAGCTTTTCTCGAGCATCTGTGATAGTGAGTTGCATATTTTGAAGGCTAATATGATAACCTTTTTCTAGGAGTTGTCCGAGACTTAGGATGTTTGTCCTCATGTCTGGAACATAGTAAAACATTGGAGATGAATGCATGATCTTCATTCTTCTGCTTGATCATGACATCTCATCTTCCTTGGACATAGATTTTTGAGAGGTCGTCAAATGAGATTTCTCCATGAACTTTCTCATCAAGTTCATTGAATAAGTCTTTCATGCCAATCATATGATTGCTGGCTCCAGAATCAAGAAACCAAACATTTTGGTTTTGATATGTTGAGTTGTGTGCCATCAACATCAACGATTCTCCTTCAACTTGCTCTTTCTCTGCAAGTTAGAATTTTCATTTACCTCATTTGGATTACCTCTGCACTCGTTGCTATTGTGACCATATTTGTGGCTGTTATAGCATTGAACATTTCTTTTGTCAATGTTTGGACGGTTGTTGTAGCCGTCTCTTCTTCCATGTCCTCTTCCTCGTGGGACATAGTTCTGTTGTCCACATCATATTCTATTGTTTCTCTTCCTCTTCTACCTCTACCGTTGGTTTCGGCATTTCCAGAACCTCTTCCATGAGATCCTCTACCTTGTTCCTCTTCCTTATTGTGAGGTTCCCCCTTGCTCGTACCTTTTTTCATTGAGAGAGAGCTTTGACTGGAGAGCTTGCTCCAATACTTTGTCGTCACTTCTTCTTGTGACTTTCTGCTCATGGGCTTGTAATGAACCCACTAGTTCTTCAACAGACATCGTCTCCAGATCTTTTGTTTCTTCTAATGTCACAACTATAAAATCAAACTTTGGATCCATGATCTCAAAATTTTCTCTGAAATTCTCATGTCGATGAGAGTTTCTCCATTTCTTCTTAGCTGATTCTTAACAACCATAACTCGTGTATAGAATTCGGCAATGAATTCATTAGATTTCATCCGTAGGGATTCGAACTTACCTCGTAGAGTTTGAAGACGGATTCTTTTCACTTTGTCAGCACCTTTGTAGGTCTTGTGAAGAGTGTCCTAGATTTCTTTTGAAAACTTAGAGGATGCTATGATCTCAAGCGTGGCCTCGTCTAGTCCTTGATAAATTATGGACTTTGCTTTACAATCTCTCTTTCGATCGGCTTTGAGAGTTGTTGTCTGAGCATCTGTCAATTCTCATTCAGCTTTTTTGGATACGGGTTATGTATATCCATCTTCCACAATATCCATGACATCTTGAGAACCTAGTAGAGCTCTCATTTGTATACACCAATTATCATAGTTGTCTTTGGTGAGTTTCGGGATGACAATATTCGCGTTTCAGTTGGCCATCGAGACTTGAAATGCTTAGAACACTATTCTGGAGTCTAAATTTTGCAGAAACTGAGTGCACGTTGCAACCGAAATGGTCCAAAACGTTGGAAACCAGTCTGAGTTTGTCAAAAAAAACGAGTTCGGAAGCGTCCGAAACGAGCGGTCAAACTTTTGGCAAAAAAGTCAACGAAAGATAACGGAATATTCTCTTTTGGACGGAATATTCCAGGCGGTTTAACGCCGTTAGTGACGTCAGCACACGTCAGCAAGTCACCGGGTCCAGGTCGGGTCACAGGTTGGAGCAAGCGAACCGGGTCGGATGTCGGGTCGGATCCTGCAGGTCGGGCGAAGAAGACGATCGGCGCGTGGCGGTGACGTGCCGGAGGGTGTGGCTGCACGTGGCGGCGCATGGAATCACGCTCCAACTTCAGGGGGCGCGTGCGGCTTCGTCTGAGCTCCGATTTGGGTGAAATTTTCACCGTTGCATTCGTAGAGATGAGTAGAACACTCTGGTGTGATCAGAATCAATTTTGAGCACTTTGAATTCTACGCCAATTCGGGTTTGGCCTCTGTTTTCCAAATTTCTGGCTCTCCTGTGCTCTGATACCACTATTGGTGGGATGGTGTGGTTGAGGTCACTTGTGGTGCACATCTGAGAGAGATTTCGAGCACTCAACAGAAGGAGAAACTTTAAACTCTTTTTATATCTCTCTATATTTTCTTACACCACTCCACACTTTTACAATACAATCTTCATTTCTTTATATAGGGAAATGAGATGAGGAAAAACACAAACAAAATAAATTCAAACAATGAAACAAAAATCAAAGATAAGCTTCAATTGTTTGGTGGTGGTAGTTGGGGGTTGGCAGGAGGTGGCAGCTGGATGGTGGCAGCTGGAAGTCAAGCTTAGTAGCTTCTAGAATGGAGGTGGTTAAATTTAATTTTCAACAATATCTCCAGTTTTTTATTAGACCTTATGGGTCAATCCATATTTGGGACAGATCATGGCATGTCCTGCTGATCCAGAGTGTTGGAGAAAATCTGGCATGCACCACCCGATGCAATTAATAACATCCAACCAATGGGTGCATGCCATGCAGAAGGAGAACCAATCAAGTGAGTTTTCCTTGCCACATGGCATGCACCCATTGGTTAGAATGCAGGGTCGGTCTTGAGATTTTGGGGGTCCGAGACGGACTATAAAAATGAAGATCTCGATCCTCTATGTAGATTTACTTAATTTTTTTTCTCTAGTAAATAGTAAATAGTAAATACTTATGAAAAACATTATAATAACTAAAAAAATCAAGACTGCAACACAACAAAATAGCATATAAAAAGTCACTGAAATAAATTTTTAAAATTACATCAAATAATATATCACTTAAACATTACCAGTCACACATTTTTAGAAGTAAAAGTATTAATTAAGTATTATAATTGTGTTTCTTTTAAGAACCCTAGATTTGATTCAATTTTTTTTTCCGAATGTCTGGTAGATTGATTCACTATTTTGATCTGCTGTGGATGTGGTTACATATTATAATTATATTTCTTTGGTGGGCCTTAAAATATATATATATATATATATATATATATATATATAAGGTAGGTCTCCAGACTTTTATGCGGTTAGGTATATATTGGCTTTTTTTTATTAAATAAATATATGAGCCTCCAACTTATATTAATTTGGTTAAGTGATATACGGGCTAATTTTTTGTATTAAAAAACTAGTACGTGAGTCTCTAGACTTATTTAAAATCAGAATGTAAAAAGTTTATTTTCAACCTGAAATTTGGAGTCCTTTGAAAACGGGGGTCTTAGACGGCCGCCTTGGAGGCCAATGCCCAGGTGCTGCCCTATTAGGATGTATTGCATCGGGTGCATGCAAATTTTCTCGTCCTGCTGAGATGTAATGGTATTTAATTTAAAGAACAATAAAAACAAAGTCTTTGTGTGTGTGTGTGTGTGTGTGTTTGTATATATTATTTGTCAAAAACACAATTAACTCAGTTTTACTCTAATTCACAAGAAAACAAATTGTGTTTTTCAAATCCTATTTTCCACCCAAAGGCGTTACGTAAAACAAACGATACCAAAAAACAGTAGAGCGGGGATGAATGAAGAGCATTTGTTAATTATTCATGTGGATTGAGATTCGATTGTTTGTGATGAGGAGAATAGAATATATAATTTTGAAGATTGTAGATAAAATTCAAGAGATCATAAAGTAAAGAAAACGTGGACGGAGATATATCGAATTTGGGAATTGGTCAACTCATAAACCATATACTCCTAGCTGCCTATATAAACTTCAGCAGATTGATAAGGGTTTCTCATCTTCTAGGTTTTCGTTGTTCCTTCGTTGGATTGAAAGGAGAGTTTCCAACTTCCTCAAAGGCTTCCAGTATTCAAGCTGTTACTTGATGCTGCAGGAATGCTGGATGTCTTTTTGGGGAAACTGGATGCTTCCTCCTTCTGGGCATATAAAATATTTAATTTCATTTGAGATCTTCATGTCATGTCATATATCATTCTAAGAATTCTACTTGCTTTCCACAGGAAGGTAAATTGATTTTGATGTGTTTATTTTGCCAAAATAATGATATACAGGAGTCCTTACTCTCAAGAATAGTTTTTAAATGTCCTTGAATACCCCGACGCGTGCTTGATTGAATCGAGACGATCTAATAGTTTTTTACTTTTTTATGAATTTCCTAATGAATGAATAGAATACACAAATTCCCTCTTCTTTTTTACCAGCCACCACCAACCCTCACCTCCTATTTCAGTGCAGACTTTGTTAATCTCTATGGAAGGACTATAAAGTCTGCATTGAAATAACTTTACAGTCCGTAAATAAGAAATCTGTATGGTACTATAAAATTGAATCTTGTTTTTTATTCGAGCTGATATGTTAAGTATATGTGTGCATGTTCAAGCTCATATATTTTCTTTTGTATGTCATGTAATTCTTACATATAAATAATTAGGGTTTATTTAATTTGGAAGAGAGTTACTCAATGAAGATTTGGCAACAAAATAATTATTTTAGCTAGAGAAACCAATTTGGCTTCATTTCATACATTTACTCATTAATCATAAATATTTATCTGCTCATACTGGGATGGAGAGGGTTTGGCATATTTATTGTAATAATCTTTTATATATATTGTGAGCAGAAAATTTAAGAAGAACTCGGCATACATGCATCATTTTCCTTGCAGTGAGAATCAATATGTATGTTTTATTGTTTTTACAACCGACATAATTTAGTGAAAACTTTAACTTAAAATATCAAGTTTAGTATATATTTCACCTAAATATACAACGTCTTAACTCATAAAGGATTACATATTTACATTATAATAGTTTTATAGAATTCACATGCATATAATAATGTCAAACTCTTACGAAAAAACATGTCATATATATGGATATTATCAGGAGGTTCATGTTTATCCGATATAGTTTATTTTTTCACAACACAAACATTACTACTCTATATCTAAAAAGAGGATAATTTCTTCAGAAATTAGGCAAATCTCAATGTTAATTACATGATTTTATCAACTTAGTACCTATGTATATAGGTATGTACAGTATATTCTTTCTCTAGTGAGAAATCCATTATTAAAATCAGTGACAATTTGATAAGAAAAATGAAACACATGAGGAAAACATTTTTTTTTTGAAATATTACAATAATTCGGGGTTTAGGGAGAGGGATAGATTCGAACTCGTTACCTGATAGTGTGGGTGTGAGGAGCATACCACTAGACTAATCCCGTTTTGTCTACGAGAAAACATTTTTGCTCTTAAGATTTGTGTAGTGAGATAAAGTGGCCTATTTCAAAATACATTTTTTGTAGGGTACCTATATTGACACCCGTAAATATAATAAGCATACTCATATTATAAGTACACCCATATCTAAAATTCAAAATTAAAACATTACTATAAACACTCATCTTAATGCTAATAATACCCTTATTTATTTATTTTACAAAACCAAGATGCCATCTATTCAATCAAAAACAAGAATTCAAGTCCGTTTGGTAGAGCATCGCATCAGAGGCTAGGGAACACATGCCATGATCCCAAATCAAAAAAAATCCAAAACACTTCCCATTCCGAATAATGGCATATAAATTTAGTCAAGAATTTGATAATTACTGAATGAATATTACGTTTGGGGTCAAGCCCTGTATATATTCCTAATATAACAGTTTCTTTTAAATAATAATAATAATAATAATAATAATAATAAAAGGAATTCTGATTTTGATAAGGAATAATATCTTTTTAAAACTCTTTTTATTTAAGACTCTGATTTCTTCGCTTTTAGGAAAAATACAAAAACCCTAGAATTTATTCTATGGTGAATGACAAGTGAGAGAGAAGAAAGAAATAAAAAAAAACAAAAAAAAAACTCACATATTTTTAACAAAATTTCTAAAAGAGTGGTTTTCAAGCAATAAAGAAAAAGAGGTTATCAAGGTATGTATTTTTTTTCCTGTGTTCTCTTTAATACTTAAATGCTTAGTGAAATCGAAATCAGGGTTTTGATTGAGTAGGAACCCTAAAAGAATTATAGGATGATTATTTGGTTCCAATTTTTCTGATATCGATGTATTTAGGGTTGATCGGTGCATATTCCGAAAATTATATTTAATTTATTTCTGATATTTGGTGATTCAACTTTTGAGCTCTTAAACCATACTATCTAATGTTGCTAAATAAATTCGTTTCGTTCAAAATCATAAGTTTTGTGTTTTTTAATGTATTTTCGATTTTGAAACGGTGGTGTTGGAAATATATATTAGTTTCTGTAACATTGTTGGATTTTGAAAATAGTTTTCTTATGTTAAACTTATTGAAAATTTGTGAAATTTGGTACAAATGTTTACCAATACCTATGCCAAAAGTATTTCTAAATTTAATTTACTAAATTTGGTACAAATGTTTGCTAATTATCAAATAAAATTTAGAAACACTCTTGGCATATTGGTATTGGTAAACATATGTACCAAATTTCATAATGTTTCAATAAGTATAACATAACGAAAACTATTTTCAAAATCCAGCAATATTACAAAAACTGATATTTCCAACACCAATGTTTCAAAATAGAAAATTCATAAAAGACACTAAACTTGTGATTTTGAAACGAAACGAATTTCTATAGCAACAATAGATAGTGTAGTTTAAAAGCTCAAAGCCAAATCACCAAACACCAGAAATAAATTAAATACAATTTCTGGAATATGCACTGGTTCAACCCTAAATACATTGATCGATATCATAAAAAAATTAGAACCAAATAATCATCTAATTATGCTTTTAGGGTTCCTACTCAATAAACCCTAATTTCGATTTCACTAAACATTCAAGTACTAAAGAAAACATGAAAAAAATAAAATAAAAGATACACATCTTGAAAACTTTTTTTTCCGTTTTTGCTAGAAACCACCCTCTTAGAAATATTCTTAACAATATAAGAGTTTTTTTTCTTTCTTTCTTCTCTCTCACTTGCCTTTCACCATAGAATAAATTCTAGGGTTTTTGTATTTTTTATTTTGACTGTAAAAGAGAAGAAATCAGAGTCTTAAATAACAAAAGTTTTTTAAAAAGATATGATTCCTTATCTAAATCAGAATTCCTTTATTATTATTATTATTATTATTATTATTATTATTATTTAAAAGAAAGAGTTATATTAGGAATAAAAAACTTTTTCAAATCTTATTTTATTTTAAAACTTTAACTCCATAAAAATAATATAAATTACAAAAACAAAAAAGTGTTTTTAAAACTTAAACAGTATGGAAACTAAATAAATAAAATTAATGTGTATTTATTAATAATGTCAGGATTCCAAGTTAAATATTTTATCTCAACATATATAATGTAACAGTTTCATTCAACTAATATGTCACGAGTAAATTGTAAAGCTTTTGAGAAGCTCCTGTCTTGGCCATTGATCAATGACAAATTAAAGAGAATTTGTTATTTAATTATACAATTTTTAAATCAAGTAAAGATAAAGTTTGTGGTTAGTATTTTTCTAAAAATGAATATAACAAATAAAACTAAAGATTTTTTTACCATACAATGTTATATATAATGATCACCCATTACAAAATTCAGAATAATGTTCCGATCATGATCCAAATTCACAAAGGGATATTGTATTATGTTTATGTGGTTCATTAAAATATTGAAAGAATTTCAAACGACATGGTTAACGATATCCGAAAATGATTTTATATATATCTCAAACCTCAAAAGGTACGTTGAAATTCTCATGGAAATTCGCTTGACCCTTAGAGAGGGAATTAGTCTATCCAAGGATATATATCACAACTCTTTATTTATCTGAGGCCAGGTGTTCATGATCAATGATATGAGTTGCCTGCTTGTTGAAAACGGCAGTAGCTAAAGTTCCTCGTTATTTTATAAAGTAATTCTTCATAAATGAATTTGTAAAATATAAATCCGGTGTCAAAAACAATACTTAAATGACTGCTGCACGAGCATGGGTGGAAACATTTATTTCAGTGTTAATTTATGTGGATGGAGATTCGATTGTTTGTGATGAGGAGAATAAAATAATTTAGGAAGATCAGCGCGGGATCCACATATATATATATATATATATATATATATATTATTTTTACCTCAATGCGCACCACTGATAAATATTTATCTGTACATTACATGTGGACTAGTCTGTATGCATTTGTAAGTGCTTACCCATAATCTATAGTCCATATGCAATGCACTTATAATATTTATATCAATGCGTACGGAGGGGAAAATGACTATATATATATATATATAATTTTTTTATTGTCAGGTCTTCCTGATATATTTTTATATCATGACGAAGACTGTGGACCATTAGATTGACATACTTTGACTCAAAGTGTATGCACTTGTCAAAACTTCTTCATAATCTGTGGTCCACATTCTTCGTCCCGATATATTTTATATCAGGACGAACTGACAATAGAAATACTGCAATAAATATCAGGGATCTTGTATGAAAAATTCATACGGATCACTTTTTATCACATGTGATAATTATGTAAAAAAATTTAGAATAATGTTAAACATTCCACCCATAAATCACAATCCCACTTTTTCAATTTCAACATATGTGGCAGCTGAGTTGTCACTTGGTGATGGATTACATATTAATAATGATTTACCTCACTTAACCATATATCCACTCTCCAATTAATGTGTATCTATTATTGAAAGACAGATTAACCGGCTATGTATCTTAGGATTATAGATCAGGATTCTCTACTGTCTATTTTTTCCCTGGCTTTTTACCGGATGATGCCATGTGGCAAAATTGAAATTGGATGTCCAATATTAGTTTTTTATTTTCTTTCCCATCTTCCCAGTGAAACACATCGTTTTGGATCATAAGTCATAAAAAAATTTCTCTCTACTCTCATCCTCCCACAGTCCCACTTCACTATTCTATAAGTCTATTTGTTTTCATCACTCTACTTCTCTCTAAACAAATTTTGCACTCTCTCTAGAATGTTTTGATTCCCATGTTATTGTTTGTTTTCTATTCACTAAGTTTAGGTTTTTTTTTGCTCTAAAAGTCAGGTTCGGTTTCATCTCTCTGTAATCTCTGATTCACTTTCTCTCTCTCCTAATGGCTATACTATGACTCACTTTCTTTTTTCTTTTTTCACAAAGTTGTTTCCATTACAATGTTATATATCATAAGCTTTATAGATTTAAGGAACAAACTTGTTATTGTAGATTATTTTGTGAACAAAAAAAAATAAAAAATAACAGTGCATCAAAAATTGTTTAGAGAGAGAGATAAAAAAATATAACAGCGAATCAAACTTGTTATTATAAATGAAAACTAATAGAGAGCAGAGAGAGAATCTCTGGCTTATGATCCAAAAACCGGTGTGTTTCACTGGAAGGATGGGGCCGGGGAGAGAGAGAAAACAAAATCTTATTTATGATCCAAAAACGGTGTGTTTCACTGGCAGATCAGAAAATAAAAAAAAAATAAAAAAACTAATTTTGGCTATTAAATTTTAACTTTGCCACGTGTTCTATAAAAAAACCAAGAGAAAAAAAAGGACAGAAGAAGATCTTGATTCATATATCTTTGATAAAATGTCTAACATTACCCATTTTTTATACCGATTATCACATGTTATAAACAACGATTCCACACGAAAAATTCGCAGGATTCTTGACTTGATCATTCATGTATATATATATAGCATAGCAGACAGAACTATGAAGAGATAAAAAGTAACGAAAATGATGGAGAAAAGGAATTTAAGATTCAACTCCGTCAGCTCATAGCATTCATCTTTTTTTTTTTTTCCATGGCTATTATATAGCCTATATAAATACCATCAAATGAAGGGTTGTGATGAAGAGAATTCAGAAACTTCTTGTTTCTTTCAATCTTTTACATTTTCGCAATTGTTCTTGTTACCTTGTATAGATTGAAAGGAGAGTTTCCAATTTCTCTCAAAGGCTTCCAGTATTCAAGCTGTTAATTACTTGATGCTGCAGGAATGCTGGAAGTCTTTGTGGGGAACTGGATGCTTCCGCCTTCTGCATGCATGCCTCTCACTTATGGACTTTCGATCTCTTCCTCTCTTCATATATCGATCATGTCATAGTATTTCTAAAGAATTAATTATTAAATATGTACATTCATACTAGCTTTTCACAGGCAGCAGGTATCTTGGTTTTGATATATATATATATATATATATATATAATTTATTGTCAGTTCGAACTGATATAAGATATATCAGTTCTTTATATGTGGGTCATTGGATTTAATGCTTTGATTTGGTTGCATGTACTTGTCAAAGTATATTTTAAATTCATAAGGAATTGATCGAACTGACAATAGAAAAAATATAATATAATATATATATATATATATGTGTTTGCAAAAATAATGATATACTATAATCTTTCTCTAGAGCGAAACATTTTTGTACTGTTCATGAACAAAGATTTTATAAATGTTTGCTTGAAATAACAAGGGAACATTCGCACCTAAAAGTTTCATGATATATATATATATATATATATATATATATATATTAATAATTGAAATATTCCATTCTTTTTTAGCCTAGCTATGAGGGTTTAAAATAAATAAATTTTCAAGTTACATAGAGTTTGATCATGCATGTGTTAGATGGGGAATATGCAAGTTTACTCTGTATATATTTGATCTTCAAAAGATTAACTAGAACTTCTTTCTGTTGTCTTTGTAATATATACATATCTTGTAGTTCTAAGACTATTAACAAAATTTAAGAACTTGACATGCACCATATTTTTGGAGTGAAAATCAGTATGTATGTTTTACGAGTGACATTATTTAGTGAAAACTTTTACATACAATATCAAGTTCACGACAATATATTTCACCTGAAACTTCATTAACATACAATTTTTGTCTTAAGGAATTGCATACAGTATAAGAATTTTATAAACTTGAAGATTGTATTCTTCAGAAATTTTGGAAAAACATCTCAATTTTTATAACTTTATCACCCTTATTTTAATTTCAGTACTTCAATGAAATCATATCGATTTTTATGAATTTTGATCTGAATTGTTTTGTGAATAATGAGTTCATTGAAATCTACTTATAAATAAAATTCGAGAATTTTTCAAACACAAAAACTATTTTTCTTGAATTTCCTATATTTGTAATGCCTTCATATTTAACAAAATCAGGTTAAATAGCTCTAATGTTTAAAAAAATTTCAAATTTTATACGTAGGTACATTTCATTGAACAAATATATATATATATATATATATATATATAGTGGCGGATTCATGAATTTTAACCAGGTAGGGCACTTGACTGTATATAAAAAAATACTGAAAAATTAAAATCGTAGTAAAATGAGTGTTTTTTAAACATAAATGAGTTTTTTTTTTCATATGAATTAAATAATCTTACATTCAAAAAGAAATAAAAATAAGAAAAAATGTTAAAAAAATAATATTAACAAGAAAAACAACATAAATAATGAAAAAAAAATTAAAAGAATAAATTACAATCTAATTTTATATAAGTTTTGTTTTTTTTTTTTGCATTTATAATGAATTCAATTTAAATTTATATAAAAATTATTTATTAATAAATATTACTAGACATGTTTTTAATTTTTTTTCTTCAAATTATTGTTTTATTGATTATAAATAAATTAAAACTATAAAATAATGGTAAGAATAAAAAAAAGAATCATAATAATATATTGACTATTTTAATCAAATAAAGTAAAATTTGAGATTTTATAGTTTATTGATTGGATGTGTTAGGTATGTCAAACTAAAACTATTAAAAATAATGAAAATCCAAAATGATAATAATTAATTTAATATAAAATAAGAAAATGAATTGTTTTATTGTAAAAGAAATGAAAATTCGGAATTGGAAAATATGTAAAATAAATAAGATGTAAGAAATTATAAGATAAAATTGAATTAAAAAAAAAATACATTTGCTTGCAATGGGACTTGAACCAGGTACTAAAAGAATGGAGAGGAAAACGACTACCAACCGTGCTAAAAGAGAGATGATGTAACTGTTCTTAATAAATATGTATATATAAAGTATATACAAAATCAATTTTTTTAAAAAAAAAATTGAGGTAACATGCCCTACCTGGTCTCCAAGTGGATCCGCCCCTATATATATATATATATATAGTGAGTATCTCATCATGATGGATCCCTTATTTTTAACATAAAGTAAGGCATGTCTTAAAATCTATCGATTTTAATGAATTTTGAATTGATTTTTTTTTTTGTGAATAACAAGTTCAATAATATCTACTTGTAAACAAAATTTAAAATATTTTTAAGAACTATAGCTTTTTTTTCCTATTTTTCGTCTCATTTTCTGATGCTTATTTTCAATAAAATCGGGAAAAATAGTTGTAGTTCTTAAAAAAAAAAATTCTAATTTGTTTACAATTAGATTTCATTGAATTGAACTTATCATCCATAAAAAAAATTCAGATCAAAATTCATTAAAATCGATGGATTTTAAGACAGTCTGTACTTAAAGTTTAAATGAAAGATCTCTCATGAGAAACTCAATATATATATATATATATATATATATATATATTATCAAGTGCGGCATCCTTACTACAAGAAAGTTGATATATAGTGATAAAAAATATATGTCACAATAAGTGGAAAATTTGTCACAACATCAAAACTGTGACAAAAAAAGTGTCGCTAACAATTCGTTACTTATACCTCTGTCACTAAGGTGGCGTTTGGTTACCATAGTGGAATGGTAATTGGAATGGTAATGGGAATGAGTATTAGAATGGAAAGGAATGGAAAGTTGATTTCTTTGTTTGGTTGAGACTTTATAATCGGTATCTAAATCAGTATTATTTTGTTTGGTTAACAATTGAATGGAATGGAATTAATTGTATTTTAACCAAAATACCCCTAATTACAAAACATTTATGATAACATGATATATTATAGATAATAATAATAAAATATGAAAGTATATATAATATTATAACATATAACATATTATATATATATATATATTATATAATAATATAATATAAATATATATTATAATAATATAATATATATATAATATGTACATATCTTACATAATAATATATATAACAAAAATAATAGTATATATAATATATATTTTTTAATATATAATATATATTATATCTAGTAATATAAATATTAGTATATATTATATAATACATATATAATATACATATATTACATAATAATATATAATATAAATATTATTATATATACTTTAATATATATTTATATATAATATAATATATATTTATATATAATATAATATATATTACATATTAGTAATATTAATATTATTATAGATTATATAATATATATAAAATACATATATTACATAATAATATATATAATATAAATATTATTATACATAATATAATATATATTATATATTATTATATAATATATTATGTATTATATATATTATAATATATAACATATAATATATGTATTAATATAATATATATATATATGTGTAATATAATATATAAAATAATATAATATTTATATAATAGTATAATATATATAACATGTAATACATATATATATATATATTATATAATATGTAATACTTATATATATATATATCATTATATATATTATAATGAAATAATATATAATAATAATAATATATATACATATTATAATGAAATAATATATAATATATATATAATAATATATATATATATTATTTTTGAAAAGGAATGTATTTTTAGAATAGAGTTGGGGCATATGAGGGTATTTATGGAATACCAATTTTAGTTTAGAATTGGAATGAGCATTCCAATGGTTTTTGGATGGAAAGCATGTTCCGCCAAAATGGTGGAATCAACATTCCATTACATTTTTACAAACCAAACATTAGGAATGACTTTCTTTCCATTTCATTCCAATCCATTCTACCCAACCAAACATAGAATAAAAATTTTTGGGGGTATGATCAGTAAAGTCCCTACTTTTTCATGAATTTTCACAATTTGAAACGTCTTTGCTATATTAGTTTAAACCTTCAACCTTAAGTTTTAACGCCACAAGCTTTAACCAGCTGAGTTACTCTAACTTATTGTTCAATGTTTGTTGATTTAAATGTATATATAGTTATATAATTTGTTTAAACTAATTTAAATAGGTTTATATAATTTAAAATAAACTCATATTTAATAATAATATATAAAAAAATATTTATGAAAATGAAAAAGAAAATAACAAAAAACAAAATGAAACCCCGAAAATCAATGCCCATAAATTTTGTTTTTCTTTCTTTTTTTGATTTTTTTTTCTTTTCAAAAAATATATTATTTCAATTTGATACAAAAAAAACCCAGAAAATAAAATCCCATAAATTGAAATTTTCCTTTTTTTTCCCTTTCTTTTTCCTTTTGTTTTGTTATTTCCTTTTTCATTTTCATAAATATGTTTTTATGTATTATTATTTCATATGAGTTTATTTTAAATTATATAAATATGAGTTTTTTTTTGATATTTTTCCCTTTTCAATTTATGTGATTTGATTTTCTTGGTTTTTTTTTATCAAATTGAAATAATATAATTTTTGAAAAGAAAAAAAATCCAAAAAAAGAAAGAAAAACAAAATTTACGGGCGTTGATTTTATGGGTTTCATTTTGTTTTGTTGTTTTCCTTTCATTTTCATAAATATGTTTTTTTTATATTATTATTAAATATGAGTTTATTTTAAATTATATAAACAAATTTAAATTAGTTTAAACAAATTATATAATTATATATACATTTAAATCAACAGACATTCAATAATGTGCTAGAGTAGCTTAGTTGGTTAAATCTTGTGGTTTTTAACCTTAAGGTTAAATGTTCGATTCCTAAAATCTAATGACAATTAACCATATGAAAAAATAAACAAATATATTGAATACTAATTTATATATATATATATATATATATGAATTACATCTATATAAATTGTGTGATGATTTTAAAATAATTATTGTATTGATATAAATGTCAATTATAATATTAATTTACACATTCGAAAATTCAGTAATAAAAAAATAAAAAAGAGCAATGAAACAAGATAGATATTTTTTTTTTTGAAACAATAGAGAGAATTGTCAATCTAATCATGAGTGAAATTAGCAAATGGCCTAAGCTATAAAGACTAAAACTATCAAATGAGCCTAAAAAAAGTTGTAAACTAAGAAGCTCTAGATGAATTTGTCTCCTTTTGTTGTTGAAACATGACCATAAATTCTACAGACTGAGGATTTCATTCTCTCCATATCCTTATATTTGAAACAAGCTCAACCGTTTGTTTCTGCACACAAAAAAAAAGTAATAAAATAATTTATTCCTATTAACATGTTTAAGTTGTGTAAACAATAAGAAATAGATAAACGATAAAGAAATAAAGTTCAATTAACTTCATTATAAGCAAATATATATATATATATATATATATATATATATATAATTGCAATCCCTACCCTTAAACTTCACATTCAAAAACAATAAATCACAACAAGAATAAACATTCATGTACATCATAACAATAATAAATCAAAATTTTGAATTACCATACATCATACATCATACATATGTTCTATGTATATACGGACAGAAAAGCAAGAAGAATTGTATACAAGTTCTTCATATTATTCACTCAAAATTTCATCCAAATAGATGACACAATGAAAGTCATGTTGTAATAAAAGAACAAGCTAAGTATTATTCAATTACAAAGTACTAAATTTTGACAAAGTATGCAAACAACAATTTACATTGTTGAATTAATCATAAGGTAGGCATATAAGGTTTGTCACGAATATTAAAATAGTATTTTCATCGTTATAAACCATCTTCATGAAACTAAATCAATCTCATGTGTTTACACACAAAATACCCCACCAGGTATACTGACACTTTAAAAACAGTGTAACCTTAACAATGTCAAACATTGTCAGATTATAATATTGAAATCACCATGATTATATTCTAAAGAGAACCATGGAATAGGGAGCATCAACTCAGGCTGATTATTTCTGGTTAGTGATTGCTTGTACCTATATTACATTTTAATATTAATTGACACACTCCAATTCCTTGCTTTTCTTACCCAATTTGTTTTTTCAAGAATCAAACAAGGAACAAAAACAAACAAATGTGATGCTTTCTAATGATTTGAAATTGAATCCATCCAAAGCATTTGTTAACAGTTTTTTCTGGCAAGGGACCAAAGGAGAATGTTCCAACGAGAATCTATCTAGGAAAGATCATCTTGATATTCAAGATAACCAGTGAGATTGATACCACTACCTAGATGGAGCCGATACTTGATAAGGTCAGGACCTCGACTACCTATCTATCTAGATGGGATATCATCCCCGCAAGTATGTACCTCGCCCTACTGAAGCTCATGATACCAGCTCAAGACTAGCACGATGATAACTCGCACGCCCAGCACCCCGCAAGCATCTCGACGTCGATCAAGGTACCAGGTACCTCCATACCTACCTCGGTGCTATCTCGATATCCACCTTGGTGTTACCTCGACTCCCGCCTGATACTCAGTATGATAATCCGGAGCTCCTCCAAGGCAAGTACCTTACCTCCCATGCAATACGATAGGGAACATGAAGACACAAGCACCATTCCAGCAGGAAGCAAAATAAGTTCACCAAAATGAGGTATCAGCGCTACCCTCCATCAGAACTCGCGATCAGAATCTCCCTCCAAGCTCCACGAAGAAGGAAAGTTGACTCCATCACCATCAAGCTCCACGAAGAAGGAAAGTTGACTATATCGCCAAAATAAAGCGCCATTAATGACCCTATGGTCGATCGAATCATAATTCGAATTCGCCATTGATTAACGGGATCTAATCCCGCGCCTTCAGCTCCACGCAAATGTCTTTCAACGCTTAAAATATGACTCTCTATAATCTTCATTGAAAGGTAAAGAAAAGGGACTTTTCGAAGCTTTCTCGATCACCAGAACGAAAGAGAGGTCCGGGGAGGTTCTCGGAATCCAGTGAGAGTCCATTGACAATCATTGGAGGAAAATCCATTTATCGACGCGGACGTTTTCTCCATCTCCATCATGTGTAAAAGAGTGAAAAAGAGTGAGAGATATGTACGTATTCACATTGTAAACCCATGGTAGTAGTTGATTAAATAAAACAGTGTTCGTTTTTACATCTCCCGGTCTCTTTGTGTCCTTTATCCATTCTTTGGTCAGTCGACCTCGATCATACTAAAAGAGGGACCCCGGTACCGAAGCTACCTACCCCGCTGCTGCTACCGGTAGTGGGTGAGGGTATTAACTGAGATTTTCACCCCGAGTGAATTTTTCCGTAACAGCATTGTTTAGCTGTATCTTCTTCCTTCGTAATCCTGGTAAAATGGTGTTGTAAAGAATTCACCTTAAATTTTATAGTAGTTAGATTAAAATATAGATTTAAGAAATACAAAATTTTCAATCATTAAAAAAATGTTTCTACTTTGCACAAGGTCCTACTTTGTGGTTGTGAATGCCATCGAAAATTTACAGATCTCATAATCATGATGTGGTATTTTCTTTTCTAAGCTATCAGTGTATTCCACCAGACAGCTAAATATAGTTTGTTTCTATAACATTTAACCTTCACAAAAAAACTCTATAACCTCTAAATAGATTGCAGTAGACCTAGATAAACAAGTAACTTGATTGTTAAATTGCAACGACACTGATATTTTCATGCTTGACACTTAATCGTAACAAACAAGACAGCACACCAAGTGAAAAACTGCCCAAAACGCTTTCTTTCTTTTATTAGAAATGATGAGAATGTTTGCATAAAATTGTAATGGTGCATTCATAATTATAAACAATTACCTTGATAGTGTAAGCATTTCTATACATAAGTCTTTAGATATGTACTTATGTATAGAAGGTTTAACATGTATGCTTTATAAAAGAAAATTATGTTATAAAATGTAATGGTACAAAAAATACAGGTGCATTCTTTGCTTCTTTTTTTTCTCTTTGACATTTCATCAAAAGTTTCTATGTTTTCAGCCCGGTGAATAAAGGAGCCAAAAAATAAATAGCACTATTTGGGGTGGGTGTTGTGCAAATATCACCACATTACTAATTCATGTTTAAAAGGCACAAATATAGGTGTCCAGACAAAAATACCCCTTCCAAGTGAGTTTTTGTCATTTTCAAACCTAGTGAGAAAAACCAGAGAGAGAAAACATCTCTTGGAAAAAGAACCAGCGTTGGAAGATCAGTGGTTTTCCGTCTGAAAAAGACGTCGAAGTAACCGGCGGTTGGACAACAGTGTTTTTTCGGGTGTTCAGACGAGAGCATCTTCAATCGATTGTGGTAAGTTAAGTCAGATTATGTTGTTGATTTTGTTTTTAATAATTTCATGTTTGATGTTGGTTGTTGATTAAACTTGTAGATTATGTTTGTTTGTTGATCTGAGAATGGTTGTGGGTTAGGTTAGGGTTTGTAAATCTGTTGAAGATCTGGGTCCTCGAGCTTTTTCAAGGTGATTCAGAGCTTTTTTTCGAATTTTTTCGAGCTTTTTAAACGTTTTCCGAGCTTTTTCTAGGTTTTCGAGTTTTTTCAAACTGGTTCCGAGCTTTTTCTGGGTATCCGAGCAGTTTTAGAAATGAGTCCGAGCTTTTTTAAAATGCCCGAGCTTTTTGAAACTGTTCCCGAGCTATTTTAAAATATGGCCGAGCTTTTTAAACAGTTTCCGAGCTTTTTGAAACAGTGTCCGAGCTTTTTGAAACAGTATCCGAGCTTTTTGAAACAGTGTCCGAGCTTTTTGAAACAGTGTCCGAGATTTTTTAAACTGTCCGAGCTTTTTAAAATAGTGTCCGAGCTTTTTGAAACTGTCCGAGCTTTTTCAAACAGTTTCCGAGCTTTTTTAAACAGTCCGAGCTTTTTGCAACAGTGTTCGAGATTTTTGAAACTGTCCGAGCTTTTTCAAACAGTTTCCGAGCTTTTTTAAACAGTCCGAGCTTTTTTAAACAGTGTCCAAGCTTTTTGAAACTGTCCGAGCTTTTTCAAACAGTTTCCGAGCTTTTTCAAACAGTCCGAGCTTTTTTAAACAGTTTCCGAGCTTTTTTAACCAGTCCGAGCTTTTTCAACAGCCCGAGCATTTTTATAAAGTCCCGAGCTTGTTTTCTAAAGGCTCGAGCTGTTTTACAAAGTCTCGAGCTTTTTTCAAGTCTCCGAGCTTGTTTTCTAAAGTCTCCAAGCTTTTTCAAAGTCTCCGAGCTTTTTCAAACAAGCTCCGAGCACTTTCAAAGGCTCCGAGCTTTTTATTAACAGCATCAGAGATTCAAATTTCACACATTCAATATTCACAAAACCAGCTTCATGTTTACAAAAGGAATGTTTTTTAAAAATGAAGGATAAAAAACAGTATTTCAGACAAACATATTACCTTGTTGTGTTGACTGAAGAACGTTGAGTAGTTTTGAAATTTATTGTAAAGAGAGAAAGAGAGGAGTTACTGCCTTCAGTGTTTCAAGTGTGAAGATGGAAATACAGAGACAATTAAAAATTGATTATTTAAGGGCAATTTTGATAGTTCACCTAAATAGGTGCCTTTTAAACATAACTTATTAAACCGGTGACGTTGGTGCAACAGCGAGACAAAAAGGTGACATTTCTCACCATTTCCACGGTGAATAAATCAATTTCAAGTTCATACAATACCCGGGTTAATCAATAAATCAATTGACAACAGCACTTCTTGTTTTTTCATATACGTCAAAACATAACCAAAAACACATAAAAAGCAAACAATCAGAGAACAGACCGAGATATGGCTTATGGGAGAAGATCGTCAAATTGAAGTAATTGCTGAGCTTGACGATGGTGACAACAACCTCTTCCTCGCTCTCTTCATCGGTGAGGATGACTATCACCTCAGGCTTGACGATGGGAGCAACTTGAGCGTTTGTGTCTTTGTTGTTGTACCTTGTACTCTTCATCTGTGCTGATGACGAATTCAATTGAAACGAAATCATATAGAAATTATATCTGAGAAAAAAAATAGAGATTAGAGAAGAGAGAAATATACCACAATATATAGTAATAGTGGAGAGAAATCAATTGAAGGATTCTGTGGAAAGCGAAATTATGTGAAGTTTGAATTCCCATTGTTGAAGTGCAGTAGGATATTAAGGAGGCATGAGAGGATAAAAAAAATTGTTTTCTTTCTTCCATTTCAAAAACGTTCCTATTTTTCATCTCTAAAATAAATAAAAACCCAATATATCAGAAACCCTAAAAAATAAAATCAAAATTCAGAGATATATACCTTGAGTAAATCACCATAAACTTGAGAATTTCAATGAAATTAGGAAATATGATTAGGTGTTTGGAATAAAAAAAAAATTAATAATGCATAATATGGTTTAGGAAATCTGAAATAAGTGAAAAGAAAATTACAAGTATTTAGAAAATAAAATCTTTCTTTTTTTAATTTTTTTAATTCTGAGACTAATTAGGGGTCATTTGTTTTTTCCACTTAAAACTTAATGGGTCTGAATCATAATTATTAAGTTGTTTTGTTTGTTTTTATAAGTGGTCAAGCAACTTAAAAATGTCAAAAAACAACTTAAAATAAAAAGTAAATGATCATGACTTTTCACTTAATTGCAAACCATTGAATTGCATTAAATGCAATTCAAAATCTTTTCTTCCGATACTATCCCTTATATATAAAATATTTTCAATTTCATCATAATTATATATGGTACAAAAATCTTTTCTATAATATATTGTTTATTTTCTATAGCTTTAAAAATAAAAAAGAACCATAATCATTTCTCGTATTGGTGTTTAATATTAATACTTTATTATGATATTAGGGTGGTGTATTTATATATTATTTTTTTAGAGTGTTTTGTGTGAGTTTTCTTGCTGCCCCTTTTATTTTTTGAAAAAAAAATATTTCTTTTCTTAGCAAAAATGAAGTTTATTTATAATCGAAGAAGAAGATCATGATCATATGTGTTCATATATAATTATTATTTTTGGATTGTTTTTATTCCATATTATATGTATAATTGTTTAACGTGGGTATAAATGTAAAATTATTTAGTTTCAGACAATTTTACTTTTAAAAAACAAACATGTTGACAATACATTCAAATGTGAGGAAAAAAAAAACAAACATGTCATTCAAGTTCAGATTTCAGTCTCTATTCAGTCTTCAGAAAAATTCAGAACTATTCAGTCTTCAAACAAAAAAACAAACGACTCAATGAGATGAGGTTGGTTTGATAGTAAACTCCTCATAACTGTACCAATGAGGTCGTGGGTTCAAGTTCTCCCCCTCCCCTAAAAAAGCCTGAATTTATGTAATATTATGCTTTAAAAAAATCATTTAAAGACCCTTTTGTAAAATCAATTTCATCCAAGGATACATTTGCAATTCAACTTCTCTAAAAAAAGGCATTTTTTTTTAAATCCCTAAGAATAATACTACATTTTCTGTTCTTCTTGGTCATGAATTCTTTCGCTTAAAATCCTAATTATCCAAAACAATAACTTGTAACTTACTGCATTATCCTGCCATTTTAATTTATATTATATTACAAAAACAAAAGTATATATATATATATATATATGTATATGTATATATATATAATATATATATTTTTAATTATTAGAATTAATTCGAAGTTTAAGTAAGTAAATATGACTATAATATATAACATTAATGTGCATATATTAATGACATATCGCCACATCAACCTTGTAAGAATGTTTTATAATTTTAAACCTGTACTACATATATAGTGCTTATAAAATAACATCTCACTTTGTCAAAACAAGAATACGAATCAAATACACTATGGATATTTATATTTACAGAAAGAGTATATAAAACAAAATAGAAAAATAGAAAACCCTTCCCAAAGCTCAAGTCTGTATAATAATGCCTAATAATTCTACGGTTTTATGTATCAATATTTTTTCTTTAAACATTTAACAAGTCATAAGCAAAACCACAATAGGCAGAACTTCTAAAACCCATTAGGCAACATAACAAAAGGAACTTGTAATCAATTTGAATTTTCTACATTTGAAATTTGAAGATATTTAGAACATAATACAATACTCAACCAAATCCAAGACAAATAATGAGTATATCACACTTCTGAGACAAACGACAAGTAAACACTTTCACTATTCATTTAGGGACTAAGAAGAGCTGAAAAACAATGGAGAAATTGAATAAGTTCCAATAGATTTTCTTATTAAATAAGATGAAATTGAAGATAGCCAAAAACTAAATTTAGTATCATATCACTTCCACAAAATCAAATGCAGAGTATCTCAATATATCCAAACAATAGAGTTCAATATAAAATTTTTAAGTGAAAACATTACCAATTAAACAAATATCTGCCTAAAATAACAAAACAAAAAACAAAAAAAAATATTCCCCGAAAAATGCCACCAAAACACCAAATTAATAATAATAAATTGATAGAAACTAATCATTCCAAAATTCCAAATAATAACACAAACAAAAAACTCAAAAGTTGAAGAAAGTTTACCTGATACCTATTTTTTGATGAAATTGGACTGACCTAAGGGGAAAAAACATCACAAGTGATCATATGCTGAAAAACCCTTAGTCAGTATCCAGAAATATATTAATAAAGAAAAATAGTAACAAAAGTAATAGCAATATATCACAAACCATAGGACGCAGCCCCAAAATAACCAAGGGCACGCAAGCCACAAAAGAAAAACAAAGTTAGGAAAACCTAAACGATTCTCTACCCATACAGTCATTACCAACAAGCGAATAACATAACGAAAGAGTGGAAGACCACCAGGAATCAGAAGAAAGACCCAAAGCGTATTTAGAGAGAGCATCCGCCAGTTGATTATCTTCACTGAATATATGAGAAACCTGGAACTCCATATGCAAGATCTGATGAATGCAGCGCTGCCAAGCTTGACGAACACGCCAGGTAACCTGATCAGACCTAATCGAAAGAAGTTTCACAACATAAGAAGAATCACTCTTGAGCCAGATCCTATGCCAACCTAAATTCCAAGCATAATTGATGGCTACAGAAGCCGCAAGGAGCTCAGCCTCAAAAGCAAAAACCTGACCAAGGGGGACCGTGAAACAGGCCTTAACAAAGATCTGCAAGTCCGAAAAACACCTCTACAACCTCCCACATCTGGCGAACCCAAAGCTGCACCATCCGTGTTAACCTTTATCCACCCCGGAGCCGGGAGCGACCAAACCACACTCCTAATAACTGGAGCTATACCAGGTCGACCACTGAGACCAAACCGATGAAGAATCAGGTAGATCATCAACACAGTTACGCATACAGCTGATCCCCAAACGATTTGCATCATAAACAGAGCATCACACTAGAGATTAAAGCCGCCTGAAATCAACAGATTTTCCTTCAAAAATCCACTGGTTACGGGAATACCACAAACTCCAAACCACCGCATGAATAGCAGCTCTCCACAAAACCCTAATCCGATCACTGAAAGAAAAAGACATGGCATGCCTGAAAAAAGAACCCCAAGTGTCAGCAGAGATACACCTCTGAAATGTGAAGAAAACCGCCTCCCAAAGAGCTGTAACAAGAGGGCACTTCAGAAAAAGATGATCCACTGATTCCGAACTAGCACCATAAACACTACACCTAGAAGCTAATTGAAACTCGGACCTGCACAAACGATCTTCGGTGGGGAGCCTATCAAGCAAAAGCCGCTAAGACATAACCGAACGGGAGGGAGGGATATAGCGAGACCAGACATCCCTCCATCAGAGGACCTACGAGATGTCATAAAACATCCTAGAGTAAGCCGCCTTACAAGAAACACTACCTTCCCTAGCGTGAGGCCACACCAAATAATCTGTCACCGGAGAAATCGCAATCTTACCAATCCGAAAGCAGAGATCGGGAAACCAAGCTCGAAAGCGATCATCCAAAATCCATCTACCATCCTGAATGAAGTTAGAAACCATAGCCTGAAGATGCGTGGCCAGGAAATCAGGAATCCCAAGAAGATCCAAAATGGGCATTCCAAGCCAGTTATCACGCTAAAAATCCCTTTAGGAGTTTTCCCCGATAAGCCAGATACCATCCTTAATGAACTCAACATAGTTAGACCTAAAAGAATTCCAGATGGAAGAGGTGATGTAGCCTTCATGAGGTTTCTGCAGCTGCCTAATATACCTCTCGTGCAAAAAAAAATGAAAGCAAAGTTGTTCGAAGTTATAAACTTCCAAGTGAGCTTCCGTAGTAATGAATCGTTCAACAAGGCTAGATCTTTCAAACCAAGAGCACCAAGAGTATAAGGTCTACAATAACTGTTCCAGGCAACACGGACCAACTTGGTCTCCTCACAAGAACCAGTCCTTAAGAAATTTCTGATCTTCTTACTAACCATCTGAATTAAGGAAATCGGCCACTTATAAACCATAAAAGAGTGAACAAATGAGCTAGTAATCACCGAGCGAATCAAAGTAGCTCTACTAGCCAAAGAAAGGGACTTACCTTTCCACTTGGCAAATTTAGACAGATCTTATCCGCAATGGGCATCAAAACAGATTTCCTGGGCTTACCTAGGAAAAGAGGAACCCCCAGGTAATAAAATGGAAGTCGACCAATATGCATCCCAACTAAGGACTGAAGAGAACTAATCCGAGCTGGAGAAACTGAAGACCTAAAAAAGATGGAGGACTTACTCCAGTTAACAAGTTGACCCGAAATGATACCATAAACTCTGAAAGCATGCACAACCCTCCTAAGATTTCTGACCATGCCCCTACAAAAGATCAGAACATCATCGGTATATAACAAGTGAGTGGGAGCAGAAAAACCCCTCGGAGAAGAGATAGGCAAAAGCTGGTCTGAAGCTACCATTCTCAAAAGTAACCTACTGAGAAAATCCTCAGCAATACCAAAAAGAAAAGGAGAAAGAGGATCCCCCTGTCTAACCCCTCTCGAGCAACCAAAATAACTAGCCAGAGATCCATTAATCAATACAGTCTCGAAGAGCCCAGAATGCTAACAATCCAATCCATGAAGGTTTGAGAAAAACTAAAATCTCTCAGAACTCGACAAAGGAACTTCTAATCAAGAGTATCTAAAGCCTTACGGATGTCTATTTTCATAGCCACATTACCCCCTTAGCATTTCTTATGAAGCACATTAACACAATCAGATGCGAGGGCAATACAATCCTCAACGTGTCGATCCCTGATGAAACCAAATTGTTGCGGAGAGACTATCCTAGCAGCAATCTGAGCTAACCTGTCAGCCAAGATTTTGGAAGAAACCTTGAAAAGAAAATTACCAAGCACGATAGGACAAAATTGATCAATTGTGATTGAATCCCTCATATTCGAAAGAAGAACGATAAAATTAGAATTCAAACCTGGGGCAACCACTCCTAGAATGGAAGAAATCCTGAACAGCAAGAATCACATCTCTACCCACAATCTCCTAACAACACTGAAAGAAACATCCGGAGAAACCTTCAGAATCTACGTTTGGCCATCATGGTCCTCTGAGCCAAACCATCAGAATCTAAATCATCAGCTTCCACATGTTTAGCCTAAGAAGAGTCAGCAATAAAACAAAGCTCGGCGTGAGAATTCGATAAAGAAGACTCTGATCTCATGTCCAGAGAAGAATTGATCCCATCCCCCACAATACATCGATCATCCTGAATAGTCGTACCATAAGAAGCAACCGAAACTCCAACACCTAAAGACTAACTAGGAATACCCAAAGAGATAGCTTCCATAACATGAGAGCCCGAAGAAACAACAATAGAGGAAGGGGGAGGAACCTTACGAGGTAAAATGTTACAAACCTGCTGAATAGAATGAGCGTCTGATAAAGGAATTGAGATCGAACCCACAACATTAGATGAAGGTCCTGAATGAGAATCATCCAAAGAATTAATCAAACAAGATTCAGATGACGGAATAAAAAATGGACCTAAAACAGCCGACTGATGAACCAACACTGAATCTATAGGCCCCAAATCTTGATAAATAGAAGCAAAAGCATTGGAAATCGGGACCTCTTGAACTGTCTTATCTATCGGACGATAAACCATCTTAGAAGATCGAGAGTGAACTGGCTGGAAAGCTGTCCCCTCAACTGAAACCTTAGCCATTGGCTAAGACGACTTCCCCTCACTAGCAGCAGGAACCTTAGATTTTTTTCCAAGGACAAGAACCGAGCAACTGTCCGATGGAGGAGCAGATGGAGCAAAATGACGGTAAGTTTTCCTACTCCACTGAAATGAAAGAGCTATGAAACTCATCCATCTCTAGAAGAACTGAGGATGGAAGCAAAGCGAACATGTCAACATCCACTAAAACCCTGGCATAGTGCCCAAAATCACCATCAATAGTAGCCTTATCCAATCTCAACGAGACCCCAATACCTCTGGCCAAATCAAAAATGATCTTCTGATGCCAGTATTCCCAAGACAAACCATAGAACCTAACTCAAACCTATGTGTTAGTGGACTTCTGAAGAGAGGGATTAAAATCCGGAACCCAAGGCTGAAGAAGGAGAACTCCAGGCTTCAGATTAACCAAACCCAAACCCCAAACCTTGTCTTGTCCCTAGAAGATTTCAAAATGATCTGGAAATAGCCTTTCCCTAAAGATATAAGTCTCGAATCCACTAAAATCAACCAATGTTTACTAAGCTTAGCTTTAAGGTCAACAAGCTTCCAAGGAAGCTCACCACTAGCAAGAACCACATGCCCGATAAGAGCATTTTTCCATAACTCAAGTCTGGATTGATAAGCAATCGGATCAACCCGAATAGACATAAATCCTCCTTTTTTCGAAGGTTAAGAAGTCATAGGGAATAATTGAACAGAAGCTTGGGGAGCCCTTAAAAGATCCGCATACGACTTGCCACCCATAGACAAGGGATTAGAATTCATAACAGGGACCTAAATCGAATCTCCAACAGTAACCGAATTATCCCTCAAAGAAGATGAAGTAGGCAACACAATACCTAAAATGCATCCTCTACTATTAGAAGAAATCGTACCCTCACTGCAAATAGGAGTAGTAGTTGAACTTGTCTACGGAGAGGAAGACAAAATAGCCTCTAAAGACATGGGATCCTCCGCGAGGCCATGCAAGAGAGGAAAAACCATTGTCCAAGACACTGTAGGAGTGGCGAAATACTGTAGCAGAATCACTGTAGCGGACTGTAGCAGCATCGAAAATACTGTGGCAGGACACTGTAGCAGTGACGGAATACTGTAGCAGCATTGTAGCGGAACAAAAATACTGTAGCGGGAGTACTGTAGTAGTGACGAAAATATTGTGTCAGCGAAAGAATACTGTAGAGGTACTGTAGCATCACCGAATACTGTAGCCAGCGTTGTAGCATCCCGGAATTACTGCAGGGATGCTCTTTACCTGATACCTATAATTTCAGTATCTGTTAGATCCAGCAATCAAAACAAATATACTTTTTATTTTTCTCCTTTATTTTCTCTTCTTCTTCTTTTTTCTTCTTATTTTCGCCAATTCATTCTTCTCTAATCTCAATCCCTTTTTTTATTCTTAATTTATCACCTCTTCCCCTCCACTGGCAACCTAGCATAGCTTTGCCACCTTTAATCCCAAATTGCCACCTATCCCATTTAGATATTTATTTTATCTAAACTTATTTCCACCTAAAATGAGTCTATCTTAGACTCGGGCTCAAGCTAGGACTCGGACTCAGGTCATGTGTTCAGGTTTGGATACTAGGATTGAGAAAATTTCTGGGATTAGGGTATTACATGTTCACTAACCTCTTACTGTATTACAAATTATAAATGAAATAAGATATATAAAATGACGTTTATACCCTTATTTATTAATTGAACACATACTTTTCTTGGTAAATTTGAAATAGTAATAGGATATATATATATATATATATGTATATGTATATATATGTTATTTCAATACAAAAGGAAAAGGAAAAAAAAAATGACAGTAAGGGAAATAAGGCAATTCATCACACCATTTTTTACCCTTTCTAAATGATAAGCCTCTTTTATATATATATATATATATATATATATATATATATATATTGTATATATACATATAGTAACTTTCAAGTGAGGGATCCCTTATTTTAATTTCGATCCACACCTTGATGAAATCACATCGATTTGTATGAATTTTGATATGGATTTTTTTTTGTAGATGATAAGTTCATTGAAATCTATATATAAATAAAATTTGAGAATTTTTCAAACTCTAGAACTATTTTTTAAAAAAATTTCCTATATATCTCTCATTTTTCTGATGCCTTTATATTTAACAAAACCGGCATAAATAGTTCTAGTTCTTGAAAAATTCTTAAATTTTATTTATAGGTAGATTTCAATGAACTTATCATCCACACACAAAATTCATATCAAAATTCATATAAATCGATGCGATTTCATTAATGTGTGGACCGAAATTAAAGTTAAGGATCCATCACTTGAAATTTATTATATATATATATATACTTATTTATTTATTTATAAAGAAAAAAAATCAAACCATAACCCCATTTTTACACCACCAAACTGTTCTGCCACTCACACACTCCCAACAAACTACACCCCTTACTCTCATCGCCCTTTGTTGGGTGAATCATTGTCGTTGAATTTTGAAAAAAAATTAAAATATTTAAATTGTTTATTTAAAAATAATTTAAATAATTAAAACCAGTTTAAAACAAAATAATATTTGTTAATATTGAAAATTATTATTTTTAAAATGTTTAAAATAAAAATATTTTATTAATTATTAAAAGATATTTATATTTTATTCACATAAAAAATTTTAAAAAATAAAATAAAAAGAGAGAAAAAAAAAGTCATTAATTAGAATAGATCTGAAATTTGTTGAAATACAATTAGAACTGGGGTGGCAATTTAGGTAACAACACGACATATCAATATAGGAACACAATACAATTAATGTAGGTTTATGATCATGTTAACCCGTTTAATAACGGGTCGTGTACTCGTGTCAATGATCATGTCAATCCGTTTAATAAACAAGTTATCTTAGTGATAAACTAACAGTGTCATGGGTTGAAACTTGAAACAATTAATAGGGGTAAATATGTAATTTTATTATTAAGGGTATTTGTGTAGGTTTTACAGTTTTACCTATCACATAAAAAGAAAATCAAACCCTAACCCCATTTTTACACCACCAGCCGCTCACACACTCACAACAATCTACAGCCTTTAGGGTGCGTTTGGTACGTGGACTGGACTGGACTGGACTGGACTGTTGTTCCATAACGTGTTTGGAATGTATGGGACAGGACTGTGGACTGTACTGTTATACGTTTGGTATGGCTGGGACAGGACGGGACAAGAGATTCAAATGACCAGAGTGCCCTCCTTATTTTGTCTAATATTAAATAATATATTAAACAATTTTTATATATCGTATTTAACAATATTAAATAAATATTGTAATTGAAATATATTATAATATTTAACAAAAATAAAAGGGTTCAAATGACCTCTTGTTTTCAATTACAATGTTATTATATTTTACACAAATAGTAATATTGTAATTGAAATATATTATAATTATTTAATAATATATATAATAATATAATATATTATATCATTATACATAATAATATATAAGATATATATATATAATATTAAATATTTGTACATATAAAAAATATAATATTATATATATTATAATATATGTATATATATTAATAATATATATTGTATATATTATATATATATATATATGTATCCTATATATATAATAATATAATATATATGATATATATTATTAAAATATATATAATATATATTAATATATATATATAATATTAAATATCTTATTATATATAATAATATTTAATAATATATATAAATTATAATTACATATATAATATTATATATATTATAAAATTATATATAATATATAATATAATAATATATACACATTATATATATATATAATAATATATACACATTATATATATCATATATAATGTAATATATTTATATATATATATATTAATATATATTATTATATTAAAAATATATAATATATATATAGGATATATATATATATCATATATAATATATATAATATATATTAATATATAACATAATATATATATATGATATATATATATGATATATATTATATATGATATATATCCTATATATATGATTTAGTATATATTATTAAATATTATTATATATAAAATAATATATTTAATATGTTATATATAATTTTATAATATATATATTATTTTATATTATATATGTAATTATATTTTTAAATTTTATTAAATATTAATATATATATATTATATATTATATATTATTATATATAATTTTATAATATATATATATATATTATATGTAATTATAATTTATATATATATTATATGTAATTATAATTTATATATATTAATAATATATATATAATATAATATATTGGATATGTTTGTAATTATTTGAACATTTAAAGGGTAAATTTGTCTTTTTGACACTTGTCCCATGCCATGGGACAAGTTGTCCTAGGGTCTTGAGTGGGACAATTTTTTGTGATTTTTGTCCCACATTGTCCCGTCATGTCCTATGCTAAGGTCGAGCCAAACGTGGGACAAGAACAAGTTGTCCCACCTTGTCTTGCCCGTCCCGCGTACCAAACGCACCCTTACTCTCATCGCTCTTTGTCGGTTGAATCATCGTCGTTCGTTGCTCCTCTCGCCGACACCACTGCTCTCCCTCACCTTTTGTTCACTGCAGCATTGGTAAGTATCACGACTACTTATCAGCTGCTACAAAATCCCTAAATATGTTGGAATTGAATGAGATAGATTTTGGTTCTTATCGTTCTCATATAGACCCACGAATTGCTCAACCTAAGTTTTGTAAATAGAATTATGTTCAAACACTAAAACCTTGTTTTTTTTTTGTTTTGTTGGTTCAAATATTTTACAGCTCTACATATTATTTGTTTCCACGGTTGGAGTTTGGTATCAACTTGTTGGTGTTTGTTTTGTTGGGTCACTGTCACTCTTTATTTATCAACTTTGTGCAACTCTGTTTTATTATGTGTCTTTCTTCACTTCCTCTCTCGGACATTTAAAGAGTTTTAGGCCCATGTAGGGGGTGTCAAATGGGTCAAATGGATTCGGATAGATTTCATACAATCCAAATCCAATGATATTCCACCCACTTGTTTTAGGATTCAGATTTGTCTAGGATCTTTAGGATTTACTGTTCGGATCTGGGATACAATTAGTACTTTTTTATGAATACTGCAAAGTATAAAGAAACATCAAGTATACATCCGATTTGATCCGGTTCAATCTTATTTAGATATTTTGACCGGGCCTTTAAAAAATTTCATGGGGTCCAATCTGAGTTTGGACCAAACTATTCCAAAATTTATAAAAATCCTTACATTTTTAATTGGATTACTGGACCGGCCTCATCCAATAGACACCAGTTACCACTAGACCTATCTAGGATGTGAACCTGTTTTCCCTTGTATATATGGGTTTCATGATCATGAGATCTTTTGTCTGGATTTACAATCGTTTGTGGTAATGGTTCATATATGTAACATGTCTTTTATCTTGGTTTTCTTTGGAGTAGCTTAAAGTTTTCATATTTTCCTAGAGTTATGACTTGCATTACATTATATTTCACTAGCAGAACATGCCTTTTTTGAATAACACACATGTGATATGTCTTGGTGACAATATGTTTCCAGTAACTCAGGAGTTATTGGTTTCGTTATTGTTACCAACTTTTTAAACTCTGAATCTGGTCTAGTTAGTAGTTCCAGGGATGTGTTTGAAGCTAAATAAGGAGAATGCATATGATTCCTCTTGTCAACATGTTTTTGAAATTATATCTGTTTTAGTAATCAAACAAATTGTGTGCTGGTTGGATGTTCTCTGAGGTGTTCCTTTCCTCATGTGTAATTGAAATTACAGGTTTTAATGTTTAATTGGTGTCTACTTTTTATTAGATGAAGATATCATCCAATTTTCAATTCCTTGATACATGCAGTGGTGGCTCGTAAAATAGAGGTTGTGAGGAACCTGAACCCTTCAGAAGGTCGCTTGATTCGGAAGGTAGCACACACAAGAGAGTTGTTGAGCAATCCAAACTCTTTTATAATGGGGCGTTGCTTGCTAGGCTTACACGTTGGTATGAAGAATGTGGTTGGAAGCCTGTATGATCCTGCAAGCTCTTTAGTTGTCGTAGTTGGGTATGATTTCTTGGCAATGTGCATTATATGCTTATATAGCTTAATATATGTCATGTTCTATTCTATTGTGCTAATGTGAATTTGTTTTGACATTGTAGGACGATGAATAAGGATGAGGGAGATTTATCTTGGTTGGCTACACAACTCCAGCATATCGTAAGAAGTTTAATTAATAATGTGAATTTATACAAGTTCGTATAGTTATTGTGTTGGTCTTAAATGTCTGAACTCTCTCTCTCTCTCTCTATCTATATATATATATATATATATATATATATATATATTTGCAGATAGAACAAAATAATGTGTGTAAGGTTGTGGTGGGACCTTGGCCTATGAGTATGAATGAAGAACAGGCTGAAAATGATCTCATCGTGGGGGCTGCCAAGACAGACTGTTATATTGTTAAAGAGTTTTAGGCCCATGTTGAGGGTGTCAAATGGGTCGACTGGATTCGGATCGATTTCATACAATCCAAATCCGATGCTATTCCACCCACTTGTTTTAGGTTTCAGATTTGTATCGGATCTTTAGGATTTACTGTTCGGATCCGGGATACAGAAACATAAAGTTTACATCCGATTTGATCCGGTTCTATCTTATTTGGATATTTTGACCGGGCTTTAAAAAATTTCAGGGGGGTCCAATCCGAGTTTGGACCGAACTGATCCAAAATTAAAAAAAAATCCTGACATTTTTTACTGGACCGGCTTGATCCAATATACACCACTAGACCCATCTAGGATGTGAACCTGTTTTCCCTTGTATATATGGGTTTCATGAGCTCTTTTGTCTGAATTTACAATCGTTTGTGGTAATGGTTATATATATATTTAACATGTCTTTTATCTTGGTTTTCTTTTGAGTAGCTTAAAGTTATTCATATTTTCCTAGAGTAATGGCTTGCATTACATTATATTTCACTAGCAGAATATGCCTTTTTTGAATAACACATGTGTGATATGTCTTGCTGACAATATGTTTCCAGTAACTCTGGAGTTATTTAGTTTCGTTATTGTTACCAACTTTTTAAACTCTGAATCTGGTCTAGTTAGTAGTTCTAGGGATGTGTTTGATGCTAAATAAGGAGAATGCATACGATTCCTCTTGTCAACATGTTTTAGAAATTATATATGTTTTAGGAATCAAATTGTGTGCTGGTTGGATGTTCTCTGAGGTGTTGCTTTCTTCATTTGTAATTGAAATTACAGGTTTTGATGTTTAATTGGTGTTTACTTTTTATTAGATGAGGATATCATCATCTTTCAGCTCCTTGATGCGCACAGTGGTGGCTCGCAAAATAGAGGTTGTGAGGAACCTGAACCCTTTTATAGAAGGTCGCTTGATTCGGAAGGTATCTAACACAAGAGAGTTGTTGAGGAATCCAAACTCTTTAATAATGGGGTGTCGCTTGATGCACACGGTGACACGTGAAAGTGGGCATTGCTTGCTAGGCTTACATGTTGGTACGAAGAATGTGGCTGGAAGCCTATATGATCCTGCAAGCTCTTTAGTTGTCGTAGTTGGGTATGATTTCTTGGCAATGTGCATTATATGCTTATATAGCTTAATATATGTCATGTTCTATTCTATTGTGCTAATGTGAATTTTGTTTAACATTCTAGGTCGATGTTGAATAAGGAGGGAGATATATCTTCGTTGGCTACAAAACTCCAGCATATCGTAAGAAGTTTAATTAATAATGTGGATTTATATAAGTTGTATAGTTATTGTGTTGGTCTTAAATGTTTGAACTCTATATATATTTGCAGATAGAACAATTTAATGTGTGAAAGGTTGTAGTGGGACCTTGGCCTAGGAGTATGAATGAAGAACTAGCTGAAAATGATCTCATTGAGGGGTCTGCCAAGATAGACTGTTTTATTGGCGACTTACAGAAAACTGGAATCCTGAAAGATAATGTGGAGTATTTTTATTATGGTGTAAGGGTTGTTCTCAATGAATCGGCAGTAAAACGAAGAGTTCGAGAATTGAAGCTTCAAGGGAGAGAGCAGTTCTCCGGAGACGAAACAGATTTATTTGAAAAATTCAGTGATGTATATGCCTCACAGTTCATGTTGATGCATTATCTGGAAATGGCTGGAGATGTGGCATTTCAAGCCTCAAATACAGAAGAAAGCAGTATTCCCGGTGCCATTACAGCTAAACGAAATGAAGGTTTGTTAACTTATTACTTATCCGGTGTTGGCTGTTTAGGTAAAGCTTTTCCTAAACAGCAAACACCGGATAAGTAATAAGTTAACAAACCTTCATTATGTAAAGGTTTTAGCTCTACAACAAAAAAGAAAAGGACTTTGGAAAGGATTATTTATTTTTATGTAATGGATTTATGTAAACTTATATTTCCACACACTTTTGGGCTTGGTTTTCACAACTTATGAATATTTGTATAATGATGTTGCTTGGGATGATGATATTTGGAACTGCAGGTTCTTGAATTTTATCGAGTGAGATATAATGTCTGTGAGCTCTATGCAGCTTCCAAGCTCTGTAGGAATTTCACCCACCAAACTGTTTTGCCTTATGGGTAAATTTTTAAGCTCGGTGAGCTCCTCATTTTTTCTGTTACAATTCTGATTAATTGATGAAGGAACACTTCCAGAAATGCTGGTCTTTGCAAGGCTTAGCACGACCAAGATAGTGCAGTTTCCAAAGCCCAACTAAAGATTCAAAATTGACAGGTTCATTTTGAAGGAATAATTTAGATTTTACTGGTTGCAGAATTAAAAATTACATGGATTGGAAACACAAAAGGAAAAAACATAATTAATTCAGCCCAGTGGAGACAATGCAGCCAAGATGGGATGTATCTAGAGGTGCCCACGGTTAAACCGTGGGCACCAAACCGAAACCGACCACCCAAAACCAAAACCGAAACCGAAACCGACCACCCAAAACCAAAACCGAAACCGAAACCGTAACCGAAACCGTCAGTTACGAAACCGATTGGAAATCAGTTTCGAATCGATTCGGTTACGGTTAGGGATGTCTCAAAACTGCCCACAACTGGTGGTTTGGAGCGGTTTATATATTAAAAAAAATTCAACCAATAGAAAAGTGCCACATGGACAAAAAAAACACAAAAACCGAAACCGAAACCGCCCAAAACCGAAACCGAAACCGTCCAAACCGAAACATAAACCGCCCAAAACCGGCGGTTTGGGGCGGTTTATATATTTTAAAAAAAATTCAACCAATAGAAAAGTGCTACGTGGACAAAAAAACAAAAAAAAACCCAAAAACCGAAACCGAAACCGCCCAAAACCGGCGGTTTGGGGCGGTTTTGGGCGTTTTATATATTAAAATAAATAAAAAAAATTCAACCAATAGAAACGTGCCACGTGGCCACAAAATTGAAAAAAACAAATAAAAACTGAAACCGAACCGCCTAACCGGCGGTTCGAAACCGAAAACCAAACCGGTTTTCTCGGTTCGGTTACGGTTTGGGTGGTCACGGAACCGAAACCGCCCTGAAACCGAACCGTGGCCACCATTAGATGTGTCTCATTCGATTTCAAACTATAATTAATTCAAACATAAACATTGGGCGGGGTGGGAAAAACATCTCATAAACATTAAAAATAAACATAAATTTCACTACTAAATAAATAAATTCAAATATTTTAAACTTAAACATCGAAAGAAAAAAATCGATAATAAAAAAAATAAAAAAAATATTTTAAACGGGATGGGATAGGGCGGAGATTATAAAACCCATCTTCGTCCCATACTTATTGCGGGTTTTATTATATATCTCCATCTCCGTCCAATCCTCGCAAATCGAAACCTATCCCCACCCCATAAATACGGGTCCCCAATGATTATTTTGCCATCCCTAGATGTTGTATGACCTATTTTGTTGTTTTAATTTTTTTATAATAATTATAAATAGAGAATATATATATATATATATATATATAACATAACCTCTTGCACAATTCACTTGTTTTGCTTTTATATATTTCTCTTAACTTTTCCACGTTAGTTTAGTATTTTAATTAAAATTAATGGTTTTCTCTTCTTAATTTATTTTTACAACAGTTTATTTTTTATATATGGGCATCTCCAACTCATCGACATTCTCCAAATTGCCACAGCTAAACCTTCTCTAACCCATCTCGCCAAACAGCTATGCTACTTTGTTGAAGAGTTGGAGCTACACTAGATCTAGCGCACCTTGTAGAAATAGCGCAGCTCTTGCGTTTTTTTTTTTAATTGTTTCAATTTTTTTTGATTGGTTGAAAGGAAATATTTAAAGAAATATTCTTTTTATAGTAAAATTTGATATAATAATTTGGAGATGAAAAAAAAAATTTGGTGTGTAAGTTGCATTAATTTGTTGCAAAGTTGCAACAAATTAATGCAATGGGTTGGAGATGGTCTAAGAACAGTTACTTAATATATATAATTTTAGTTAATGTATAATAATAATTTAATCAAAAGATGTTATAATTTTTATGGGTTCAAAAATTTAATAGCACTCTTTAAAGAATGAGTTTTAACACTATCACCAGCTTAATAACTTAAATTTTAATAACATCTAAAGTTTGGATCTGACAAAAATGCCCATAAAACACACCCACAAAAATAAGTCTCGGGTTTTTTTTGTGTTTCTGAGACATTTTTGTGTTTCCAAGACTTATTTAAGTTTTTCAGATACTTATTTTATATTTCTGAGACCTATTTTCTAATTTTCGAGACTTTTTAGGAAGTTTCCAGGACTTTTCAGGTAATTTCTAAGACTTTTCAGGTAATTTCCGAGATATTTTAGGTAGTTTTCGAGAGTTATTAGGTATATTTGCAATTTCAGAAACTTATCGGAAAAAAAAATGAAATTTTCCATTTTTTATACTATCGTCTTCTTCATTGAGACCTCCAATGGTAGTCTTTCATCTTCATTGATGGAGGACCTCCATTGATCCTCCATTAATTGAAGTTTTTGAAAAAAAAAAAACCTTAAAATGGTACAAACGTAATAAAAGAAGGGCATAAGGGTATTTTAATCTATTTGTGCCATTTAAACTTAATTTATTAATTTAGTGATACTCTCAAAAGTCAAAGTAAAAAAGTGATATTTTCCACCACTTCCACAATTTGTGAAACAAATTATAATATATTTTTTATATAGCTAATTATAATATTTGTTAAAATAGTTTATTAATATGATGTATGAGATATATTTGTATTATGTGGAAAAATGGAAAAATAGCACTCTTTTTTATTTGGATTTGGATCCTCTCCTTACCTTTTCTCTCATCACCTTGTTCTCACATTTATAATCTATTGACACGTGTCTAATATAGCAAATCAATGGTCTGAATTATTTATATTAAGTTTTAAGTTTTACACTACTAAAAGATATAATTAATCCAGATAATTGATTTATGTGAGAACAAGGTGAAGACAACATGAGGTGATGAGAGGATCCAAATTCTTTTTATTGACTTTTAAAAGTAACACTAGTTTAATAAGTTAAGTTTAAATGACATCAATAGATAAAAATACCCTAAGTCCGTTCTTTAATTACATTTTTCCATTTTTGTTTTCAAAAGCCTCCATTGATGGAGGTTGATGGAGGACCTCCATCAATGGAGATGGAATAAACCTCTAATGGAGGTCAAGATTGATGTGAAAATTGTGTTTTACTAAACTCGCAAGTGCACAAATCGTAGAGAAACATGCAACGGTAAATAGAGTTCGTTCCACGGGGAAAAGAGATTATTGATTATAACTAATTCTAATTAAAACTAATTAAGAGGAACCAAATTGTTAAGATTGACGATTGAATTAAACTAAATGAAATTAATCTAAGAAAGCAATTAAAAGAGATTTGGTTGTGATCAAGATACGAGAAGAACTAGGTCATCAATGATTCCCAATTATAAGTACTCAATGTATGGAATTAACCTTGCAAACAAAATTCAATCAATTCAGGGATTCATTCTTATCTTAATTATGACTATTAATGTATGCAGCGGGATGTGTCACGTATTCCAAATTATTATTCACCCTTAGCCTGTGGTATGAACAATAATCAAAATCTGTTAAGCACAAGAAATAAGAACCAAATTCTATGCTTCGCTTAACCTATGCTAAAGATAGAATTCATTCATTCATGTGAGCATTAATTAAGATTAGGTCTGGTCAATACTCTAACCATAATTCTCAAATAATTTTAACCCTAAGCCAATAATAATCATTCACCCTTACTATATGGTATGAATTAAATCAAAGACACCAAAGATCAAGAATATAAACTTCATGAAAAAAACAAGAACTGAATTGATGATATAAATTTAATCCAACATGAGCTTTTACAATAGGTTCACATTGATTCCCTAGTTATGAGATTAGTTACACATCATAGAAATAAAGAATAAAGATTTTGGAATAGAAAAAAACCATGATAAACAAGAAGAGCTTTTCGAATATGGTTGACTCCACTTGAACAAGTTGAAAATCTTCTTTTTCTCTCTCTAAAACTTCAATATGTAAATATGTCTTCGGGAAGTAGGATTTAGGTTGGGGATGATGGAGAGTTTTTTTTCGGAATGAAAACAGGTGGTATTTATATCTCATCTTCAAATTAGGGCTTCTCGGACTTCATGCGCAACAAGAAACTTCGTCGACCGCGGTCTATACCGCAGTCTGGACATGTGCCTACACCGCGGTCTGATAAGCGGTCTCTCATTGGAAAACTTCGTGGCTTGTGTCTCGGTTCACATCACTGCATGGCCAGCTGTCTGAATAGCGGTCTGCACCATGTGAACCTTCTGAATTTCTTCACTAGCTAGGCCTCGGTTCGGGTCTTCTTCCTAGGCAGCGGTCTTGACCGCGTATATCTTCTGGAATCAACCACTACACGTACTATGGCTTAAGCTCCTTGCCTGGCCCTCGGTCTGGATGGTGGAAACGACCGGATTACCCCTATTTTTTCATGTTTTTTCACCCTATTTCTAATGGAAAACTTCCAAACACCATCCTTAGGGAAAATAATCTGCACAAGCTCACTAAACACTTAAAAACATCTACTTTACTCGAGAAACAAGCATATTACATAGGAAATATGGGCGAAAACATATACTAAATTAGATGGATCAAAGGTCAAAAGACCTCCAATAGAGGTCGAATCGTTCGACCTCCAATAGAGGTCTTCGATGAAGAAGATGAACAAAAAAAGTTGAAAATTTTCATTTTTGTCCAATAAGTCTCAGAAATTGTAAAAATGTCCAATAAGTCTCAGAAACTACAAAATAAATCTCGAAAATACATAATACGTCTCGGAAACACCTAAAAAAGTCTCGAAAACACCAAAATAAGTCTCGAAAACACCAAAAGAAGTTTCAAAAAAAAAGCGCTCGACTTATTTTTACAAGTGTGTTTTAAGGGTATTTTTTGTCAGAACAACACTTTAGATGCTATTAAAATTTAAGTTATTAAGTTGATGCTAGTCTTAAAAGTAAGGGAATAAAGAGTGTTAAAATTTTTTGAACGCTTTATATTAACCATTTTAATACTTTTATGAAAGAGTAATGTTGTAATTTTAAAAATATACTAATTTGTGATGTACATACACATTTCAAGGGGTGTAAATATCATCACTCATATAGTAAATATTGATAAAGTTATGGACATATGGTAAAGTTGTGTATTTAAAATATTTCTCAATGAACCTCACGGGTAAATATGTATGTCAATCAGATTGGTAAAGTTATTGATTTCAATATTTCTCACTAGAAATGGCTAGTAGGTGTCAATCAGGTTAGACCAGGATTGAAATATTTTCATCTTGTTAGTGTCTAGATCAGGCTGTGCCAAATAGAACAACAAACACTATAAATTCTATTATAGGCTTTGATCGGATCGAGCTTTGATCAAATCAGACTTGGATCAGATTTGGGAATTGACTAGATTTATGACTAGATTTTATTTTATTTTTTACAAAAAATTATCAGATTAGTCTCGGATTGGATCAAATTCGGGCCGAAGTTTATTTTGTTTTCCAAGAATGGTCTTCATTTTGGAGTTAAGAATGGAGATGTCATCCATTTGCTCATCCATGATCTTTTTGTACTGATGAAGTTGGCTTTGACAATTTTGCTTCTTTTCTTTAAGAGTACGGATCTTTTCCTCTGAGGAAATTTTTTCCGCTTTCTCAAAATTTCATTCTCCTTAGAGAGCTCTTCATTTTTCTTTAAAATTTTGAGAAGGGTCACTTAACACTCATCAATTGAGTCAACTTCCTCATTAAGGTCTTTGTCTTGGTCATTTGTTGCCACAACAACACTTTCCTCTTCTTTAGAGTCAAGATTCAAGGACTTGTTGCCTTCTTCTTCATCTTCCACATAGGAAGTCATAAATGCTGTGAGGTTAGACACATGCTCTTCATCGTTGGGAGAGTCTTCTTCACTCTTCTTGAACAAGGTCTTCACCTTGAAGTCATTTCTTCTTGAGTTAACTTTTTTCTTCTCAAGCTTCAAAAATCTTCCAAACTTCTTTGTGATGAGGGTCAGCTCCTCATCGAAGTCACTATATGAAATGGAAGCAAGGATATTGGAGCGAGTGCTCATAGAACCGCTAAGGGTTAGAGCATCCTCAATATCAATGGAGAGGCAATCGATCCTCTCTCCGAAAATTCCCTCTCTAAGTGTTTCACTCTCACACAAGGTTATTTTGTGAAATGAATGCAAATGAATGCAAAGATCAAAATGCATACAAATGCAAGACACACAAAAATAGCAAGGATCTCTAATGCATGTCTAGGAACCCACTCTGATACTAATTAAAATACACCAAACGTGTGTCTAAACAACCTAGGGGGTGAATGGATTGTTAATTGATTACTTACTAATTTTTTGTTAGCCAATATTAATCACACTTAACCCAAACAAGCAAACAATAAAAATCAAGTAAAGTGCGTAAATTAAAGAACACTTGATTTTTACGTGGAAACCCTCCAACAGGGAAAAACCACAGGACTAGCTACGCTAGCCACTTGAGCCCCAGAAATTCACTATATGAAAAGAAGATTACACCCTCAAGTGATACACAGACTCTCACTCTCGATAACCTCAGGGTATGGAACTACTACTTGCAACTCTTGATTCAATCCCTAGTGATATCCATTGATCCACTATTCTTGGCGTGAGCATTGGAAAAAATGCTTGACAACCAACCCTTGGTAGACTTCATTTGCTTGTGCAATTTCACCTAGAAGCCATACGACTTTGACTATATGAAGAGAATTAAAGGTCTAAGTGAATATATGACAATATTCAAAATGTAATAATATATAAGACCACACACAAAATGTCTAACTAGATGTTATAATGCAATTCAACAATCTAGTTATCAAACAATGCCTACATACACATACATGTGGTCTCAACTAGATGTAGAGAGAAACTCTAGTAACCTAATTGTCAATTAAATTCACATGAACATTCAATAAAGCTTGACTAGATAAATAAACATTAATCTATCAACCTAATCATCAACCAATTTCACAAGAATGTTCAAGGTTTAGCTATATAGGGAAAATCAACCAATCATGTTATCAAGACTCATAAATATGTGCAATAAAGAAAGTATAGGTATTCAATCAAGCAATAAATACCTAATCTAGAGTATGAAGAACAATAAATGATATTCAATGAAGTTCTAACTTACATAGTCTTGAAACCAAGAAGACACATGCTCAAATGATGTTGAATGATGCAAGATGAAGATGAGTTTTGGGTTTGGAGAGTTAAAGAAGCAATCTTGGTGCTTTCTCTCACTAAGGGAACTTTTTCTCTTTCTAAGATCTGGAAATTTTGAGTTCTAGGTCTAAATGGGAAAGAAGATGAAGTATATATAAGATCTAAATGGAACTACGTCGTTTTGAGAAAGTTTGCAAGGCAAAAATAGAGCAAAAACGACTCAGTGCGCAAGTCTACTCTGCTGGTAGGTACCCCGCACATTACCCGCACACTGGAACCATGAAAAACCTTAGAAAAGTCTTCACTAGTGACTGCGCGGGTAGGGACCAGCGCATAACCCATGCACTGGGAATTCAGCACCCAACCCGATTTTCAAGTAGCTCAAAATATTACTAAACGACATAGAAAATCATCAAATAGTATACCGTTGAAAAGGTATTGATGTCTACTTTCTACACCTTTTAACATAATGAGGTTTCAATATCTGTAGAAAGAGTTATAGTCATTTGAGTGACCAAATGTCAGATTTGGATAACACTAAGATTACCCAAACTCAAGGTATAAGACCATGAGACTTAAGACCAAACAAAGAGAAGAAAGGGTATTTCTTAAGTGGTCACCCATCGCGTTAAGATAAGCACACCATTGTGTATGCACGGACATTTCCAATCAATCATCGGGAAATGAATTACATCACACAAAACCACGCTTAAATCTAACAACAAAGTGTACGAGTGAAATGTGTAATGGATGCACATATATAAACAATTAGAACACAAATGCAAGATGAACAAAGCATGCATGAAGTATATGTGTGTGCACCTAAACTCTTCAAGAGACAAAGTCAATTGAATATATTTTTTGCTCTTGAAGTCACGGAGATGCTTGGAAGCTTGCCATCGATAATCATCAAGATGGCTTAAGCTACCCATTACAAAACTATCCCCAATGTGGTTTCTCATGAAATAAGTCAATCATAAAATAGAGGTCCTTATAAATATTGAACATTATTATTTTGAAAATATTTAAAATAAAACATTTTATTAATTATGAAAATATATTTATATTTTCGTTACCTAAAAAAAAATTAGAACAGAAAAAAAAATGTAAACTAGGAAAAAAATGAAAAAGGAAAACCCTCTAGATATATGATTATTGATAATAACTATAGAAGTAGTGGAAACAAGTGTTCAACTTGGCACCTTGATTAAATGTAATTGAGTATACTAATTACCTGTAAAAGACGATGACATCAATGAGTAATTTTAGCTGGACAATGCTTTAATCTAGATCCAGAAAAACATTTGAAGATTTTATTTGATATAGATTGTCCATAATTCCTTCCAAATCCATTAAAACCACCCGTCCACCAACTTCTTTTCATGTAAAAATTCTTTTTTTTTTCAATTACAAAACAATAATAAAAATTAAAGGGAACAAACCTGAATGTATTTGAAATCCATAAAATTAATTGTTTGTTCATCGATTCCTTGACTCTATATGAAAATAATTATATTTCCTTATTAATATTGCTGATTAATAGTCTATTCATATATTAGGTCACTTTAATTGAATATTTGTGAATATAGCATATTTGATTGTTGATATAGAGCTTGATTGAAATTAAATGAATATCTAGTTATTCTAAGTTCTATTATTTTGCTAGAAAATTCATCTTTGAATTTTTAATTGATTCTAGCATTTTTGTGTAATTGAACATGATCTAGAATCTTATGTGTGTTAGGTGTTTCACATACTCTAGGTTGTTTGTTCATATTACAAGTTCTAGATAAAATAGACTTATGCATTCATTGTTAAAAATCTAGTTCTTCATGATTTGTGCCTAATCCACACTTTTCATATGTACATGCATCATTGAGTGTGATTGCATTGATTTTAGGATTATAAACTAGAAAACATATGACATGTGCTTAATTGTTCATTTCTAGTTTCTATAGGATATATTGATCATATATACTATGTTGTGTGTGTTTGTATCATTTGCATTCACTTAGATCACATGCCTTATGAAAAGGTTGGAAGTCTCATATCTTAGAGTGAATTTTTGACTTAAACATTGGAAGTCACATTTGGAGAGTGAATCTTCAAGTTGTGCATTGGAAGTCTCATGTCTTAGAGTGAATCTTTGACTTGAACATTAGAAGTCACATTCCTTAGAGTGATTCTTTGGATTGTGCATTGGAAGTCACATTCCTTAGGGTGAATCTTTGATTTGTGCATGGAAGTCACATTTGGAGAGTGAATCTTCTATTTGTGTAAGGTGGCATCACTTTCATTATGTAAGGTTGAAGAGTAGGTTTCTAGGTGAAGTGGTCACTTGAGAGATTGTATCTTTTTATTTTACTAGTGAATTTGTTTGCCGGTGGTTGTGGAATCAACCCGTGGATGTTTCCTCTTCGGAGGTTTTACCATGTAAAAATCATGTGTCATATTTTCTCTATCCTTATCTCTTTATATTTGTGTATTTGTTATTATATATCTTAGTGGATATCTTTGTAAGTGATAATCATATTATATCATGTTTGTATGTGTTGGAACTTTATGTATTAAAGCCAAGTAATCATTTGAGTTTGTATCACATACAAGTTGATGCTTATATTGACCTTGTTTGAATAAGCATATCTTTAAATTGAATTGATATTGCTTGTGATTGTCTTTTGGAGTGTGATACAAGTAACTTGGAGGAACAAACTTTTGTTTGTTTTCAAGGAAGTGAAAAAGGTGTACTAACCTATTGCTTGTGATTGTCTTTTGGAGTGTGATACAAGCAACTTGGAGGAACAAACTTTTGTTTGTTTTCAAGGAAGTGAAAAAGGTGTACTAACCTATTCCCCCAACCCCCCCCCCCCCCCCCCCCCCCCCCCCCCCTCCTCTTTCCTTTCTAGGTTAGCTTAAGGCAAATTAACCCTCTCTTTCCTTTCTAGGTTAGTTTAAGGCAAATTAACCCTCTCTTTCCTTTCTAGGTTAGCTTAAGGCAAATTAACCGTGTTTGTATTTTCAGATGTTGAAATCGACATCAATTAGAGGTCGAAATCAACCTCCAATGGAGGTCTCAATGAAGAAGATGATAATAGTAATAATAAAAAATTGAAATTTTTCATTTTTGCCCAATAAGTATAGGAAATTGTAAATATATCTAATAAGTCTTGGAAACTACTTAATAAGTCTCAGAAACTATTTGAAAAGTCTCAAAAACTATCTGAAAAGTCTCGAAAATTACCTGAAAAGTCTCAAAAATTACATAAAAAGTCTCGAAAACATAAAAACAAGTCTCGAAAACACAAAAATAAGTCTCGGTAACATATAACAGCGCGAGACTTATTTTTGTGAGTGTGTTTTAAGGGTATTTTTGTTAGATCCACACTTTAGATACTATTAAAACTTATATTATTAAGTTAGTGATAGTCTTAAAGCTCAATCTTTAAAGAGTGCTATTAAATTTTGAACCCATAAAAAATTATAACATCTTTTGATTAAATAATTATTATACATTAATTAAAATTATATATATATATTAAGTAACTGTTTTTTTTATGTTATTAAGTAACTGTTCTTATATTAAAAAAACTGTTGGAAAAAAAATTAAGAGAAAACCATTAAATTTAATTAAAATACTAAACTAATATGGAAAATTTAAGAGAAAAATATAAAAGCAAAACAAGTGAATTGCGCAAGAGATTATGTTTTTTTTTAATTGTATTTATTTTCTAAATTTATATTTATTATAAGAAAATTAAAACAACAAACTAGGCCATACAACTTCTCGGGATTACAAAATAATCTACAGGGACCTGCACTTATGGGATGAGGTTGGGTATTCGATTTTTGTGAGGATGGGGTGGGGATAAGGATATACAGTAAAATCCGTAATAGGCATGGGACGGAGATGGGTTTTATAATTAGAGCCGTCTTTAGACATTTCGGAGCCCAATCAATTTAATGATATTAACAAAAATCGAGGCTAAAAGTTGACCCAAAAAATTGTGGGTAGTTTCACACTTTCGGTTCAATCTAAAATGGGCCCAAAAGATTGCGAACAGTTTCACACTTTCACAAATCACAAATCACAATTCAATTCAATTTGGGCTCAAAAGCAATGGAGAAAGATTGGACCATGAGCTTAAAAAAATATTATTCACACAAAAAAAGGGAATTTGGCAAGTTGGGGGCCTCAGCAAAATGCTGGGTTTACTGCCCCCTAAGGCCGGCTCTGTTTATAATCCCCATCTTGTCCCACCCCACTTAAAATATAATTTTTATTTTTTTATTATTATATTTTTTCTTTCGATGTTTATATTTTAAAATGTTTAAATTTATTTGCTTAGTTGTGAGATTTATGTTTATTTTTAATATTTATGAGATGCTTTTCAATAGTTTTTTAGAAATACTTTATATACTATATCATATTCATTGAGTTATGTATTTATTATTTTATTAAATAATTTTTATACTTTCAAAAGAAATAAATAATTTTATTAAATGAGTTAAATGAGATAAATGAAACGGAAATGAGTTAATTTTATCTATTGTGGGGTTTTATGAGAGAATGAATTTTCTAAAATAAATGAGGTGGGGTGTGGGGAGGGCCATCCCGCCCCGAACCCACTCCATTGCCATTCCTTACAATTTCTTCTCTATTTTCTTTTTTCTTTTTTTCTTTTTCCCTTTTATTATTGTTATATTTTTTCAAAAATTAAGAAAAATGGCATATTTAGTAACATATAGGGTGTATTTACAAGTTATAACATTTTGATAAATTATAGGGAAGTGTCCATACAAAAATGGGTATAAATACATTTTTTCAGGGATGTAAATATCACAACTCTTATTATAGTGCTATATAGTATGACCCTTTAATTGTCCATATTTGTTCATACTCAATTACAAACTAATTAAATAATAAGTAATTATGACTTGAAATCGAATGAGACACATCCCATCTTGGCTGCATTGTCTTCATTTTCAGTGTCTACTGTCTTGCTCTTCTTTTTTTTCCTTTGTGTTTCCAATCCAATAAGTAATTTTTAATTCTGCAACTACAGTAAATTCTAAATTATTCCTTCAAAATGAACCCATCAATTCTGAATCTGTAGTTAGGCATTGGAAACTGCACTATCTTGGTCATGCTAAGCCTTACAAAGACCAGCATTCCTGGAAGTGTTCCTTCATCAATTAATTAGAAACCTGCAGTGATAATTGTATAAGAAAAAACAGGGAGCTCAACAAGCTTAAAAATTTACTCATGTGGCAGAACAGCTTGGTGGGTGTAATTCCTGCAGAGCTTGGAAGCTGTATAGAGCTCACAGACACTATATGTCTATATCTCACTCAATAAAATTCAAGAATCTGCAGTTCCAAATATCATCATCCCAAACATCACTATACAAATCCCCATAAGTTTTGAAAACCAAGACCAAAAGTGTGTGGAAATATAAGTTTACATAAATACATTACATAAAAAGATATAATCCTTTACATAAATCCTTTCCTATTCTTTTCTTTTTTGTTGTTGTTGAGCTAAAACCTATTAGATTATCTAGAAGGAATAGCTTTACCTAAACAGCCAAAACCGGATAAGTAATAAGTCATCAGACCTTCATTTCGCTTAGCTGTAATGGCATAGGGAATACTGCTTTTTTCTGTATGTGAGCCTTGAAATGCCACATCTCCAGCCATTTCTAGATAATGCATCAACATGAACTGTGAGGCATATACGTCACTGAATTTTTCAAATAAATCTGTTTCGTCTCCGGAGAACTCCTCTCTCCCTTGAAGCTTCAATTCTCGAACTCTCCGTTTTACTGCCGATTCATTGAGAACAACCCTTACACCATAATACAAATATTCCACATCATCTTTCAGGATTCCAGTATTGTGTAAGTCGCCAATATAACAGTCTGTCTTGGCAGCCCCCACGATGAGATCATTTTCAGCCTGTTCTTCATTCATACTCATAGGCCAAGGTCCCACCACAACCTTACACACATTATTTTGTTCTATCTGCAAATATATATATATATATATATAGATAGAGAGAGAGAGAGAGAGTTCAGACATTTAAGACCAACACAATAACTATACGAACTTGTATAAATTCACATTATTAATTAAACTTCTTACGATATGCTGGAGTTGTGTAGCCAACCAAGATAAATCTCCCTCATCCTTATTCATCGTCCTACAATGTCAAAACAAATTCACATTAGCACAATAGAATAGAACATGACATATATTAAGCTATATAAGCATATAATGCACATTGCCAAGAAATCATACCCAACTACGACAACTAAAGAGCTTGCAGGATCATATAGGCTTCCAGCCACATTCTTCGTACCAACATGTAAGCCTAGCAAGCAATGCCCACTTTCACGTGTCACCGTATGCATCAAGCGACACCCCATTATTAAAGAGTTTGGATTCCTCAACAACTCTCTTGTGTTAGATACCTTCCGAATCAAGCGACCTTCTATAAAAGGGTTCAGGTTCCTCACAACCTCTATTTTGCGAGCCACCACTGTGCGCATCAAGGAGCTGAAAGATGATGATATCTTCATCTAATAAAAAGTAAACACCAATTAAACATCAAAACCTGTAATTTCAATTACAAATGAAGAAAGCAACACCTCAGAGAACATCCAACCAGCACACAATTTGATTCCTAAAACATATATAATTTCTAAAACATGTTGACAAGAGGAATCGTATGCATTCTCCTTATTTAGCATCAAACACATCCCTAGAACTACTAACTAGACCAGATTCAGAGTTTAAAAAGTTGGTAACAATAACGAAACTAAATAACTCCAGAGTTACTGGAAACATATTGTCAGCAAGACATATCACACATGTGTTATTCAAAAAAGGCATATTCTGCTAGTGAAATATAATGTAATGCAAGCCATTACTCTAGGAAAATATGAATAACTTTAAGCTACTCAAAAGAAAACCAAGATAAAAGACATGTTAAATATATATATAACCATTACCACAAACGATTGTAAATTCAGACAAAAGAGCTCATGAAACCCATATATACAAGGGAAAACAGGTTCACATCCTAGATGGGTCTAGTGGTGTATATTGGATCAAGCCGGTCCAGTAAAAAATGTCAGGATTTTTTTTTAATTTTGGATCAGTTCGGTCCAAACTCGGATTGGACCCCCCTGAAATTTTTTAAAGCCCGGTCAAAATATCCAAATAAGATAGAACCGGATCAAATCGGATGTAAACTTTATGTTTCTGTATCCCGGATCCGAACAGTAAATCCTAAAGATCCGATACAAATCTGAAACCTAAAACAAGTGGGTGGAATAGCATCGGATTTGGATTGTATGAAATCGATCCGAATCCAGTCGACCCATTTGACACCCTCAACATGGGCCTAAATTTTGTTTTTGAAAAATCCGTCCACCAACTTCTTTTCATTTAAAACTTTTTTTTTCAATTACTAAACCATAATAAAAATTAAAGGGAACATATCTGAACATATTTGAAATCCATGAAATTAATTTTTTGTTCATTCATTCATTGACTCTATATGAGAATAATTGTATTTACTTATTGATATTGGTTGTGATTAAGTATATATTATTAGGGTTTATAATAGATTGGGTGTTCAACTTATAGGTGAAGAAATTTTTAAATTTCCAATTTTAAGTAATGTACTCAAATAATTAAACGCTAGAGTATTTTTTTTTTTTTGACAATTCGCTAGAGTATTTTACAAATAAAAAAGTTCCATTAAAAGATTGGTGTAGCAAATTTTTTTGGATGGCAATAAAGTCACCCTAAGTAAAATTAATATTAATTCATCGATAATGTTAAGAATACCTACTTAAATATTTTATCTCAACTTTTTTTTTTGACAATATCTATCTGTCCATCTGTATAGACCATGTATTTTTTTGAAACTTTTTACCATTGATAGGATTCAAGTCGTTGAATTGAGAGTCATTTGCCCAAACCTCAAATTCGTCCATTTACCAGCTTATCTACGCCTCTAGTGGCTTATCTACGCCTCTAGTGGCTTATCTCAACATGTTATAATGGGACGCCTTCATTCAACTAGTATGGGCAAGTGAAATTAATGTGTATCTAATAATAATAATAATAAAACCGTGTGAAGACCAAAGAAGATAGAATTTGAAAGGCACATATATATATATATATATATACAGTATTTCTATTATTAATTCAAATTGATATAAAATATATCAGTTTCTTGCATGTGTGAGCCATTGGATTTAAAAGATGCTTTAACAAGTGCATACAGCCAAGTCAAAACATTTAAATGCAATAGCTCACATATGGGGAACTGGTGTATCTTATATCAGTTCGAACTGACAATAGAAAATATATGTATATATATATTTATATATATATATATATATATATATGAATCTCTAGCATTACTTCGTTAATTTTTTCTTGTAAAAACATTACAACTAATTGAACCATGTCAATCCATATCAAGGCTATACATAAATGATGATCAATGACGGGCGGAGCTCTCCTTTCTTGATCAAATACATGGAACTGAATATGAATTAACGTAGAATCTAAATAAATAGGGAGAAAATCAAAAATAGCTTTCTAAAACGTTAGATTTTCGTTTTTTGGACAGCATACGAATGTTTAACTATCTAAATTGTATAACCACATTTCTTGAGAAATAACTCAAATGCCCTCATATAAAAACTTTCCTCAAACTCTCACTCATATATGTCCTCTCCTCTATCCTCACTCATCTCTCTCTCAGATCCCACCTCGCCGGCATAGCACCACTGGGTCCAATCGACACTGGCGGCACACTACCTCGGCAGTGCGTCGACTAAGGGGAAGTCACATGGGCATCGTGCGCCCAGGCTTGCATCAGTGCCGCTGAGGATTTCCCTTCCCGACAACGTTGCTATTTACAGAAGACAAGGAAAAAAAACAAAAACAAAAACAAAAACAAAAATTAAAACCTCTGAGGATGAATGTAAATTTACTGAAACATTGAGGGATGTTTCAATAATTATCTTAGATAAAAAGTTAAACACGTAATTTTATAAGGGTGTTTCTGTAATTTTCCCTCTTAAATGTTAACCTTTAACGTTTTCCTAGATTTCACATTTTTTTTCACAGATTGAACGATTATTTTCAACATTTCACTTTTATTTTTATTTTTTTGTTAAAAAACAAAGAAGACTGTTATATAGGTATTTTAGTAATTTATGGTTATGGACCGTAAAGAAAGTTTACAATGTCGTTATTGACAATTAAAACTCTGTATGTAGTTAAAAACTCAAGTGAACCCAGAATATAAGGTTTTGAGAAATTCCTGTGTCGGGCGTTGATCAATGACAAATTGAAGTCTTTAATTTGTAACTAACTATACAAGTTTTTATTCAAGCAAAGATAAAATTGAATGATGATCCAAATTCACAAAGGGATTAAGGGTTGTGATGGATGTAAAGAATTCAATTCAGAAACTTGTGTTCTTAATTACATTTTTGCAATTGTTGTTAGATTCAAAGGATAGTTTCCAACTTCCCTCAAAGGCTTCCAGTATGCAATTAAGCTACTTCAAGGTGCATACTGAATATGAATGGTAAAAACAGAGAAAAAATTTGACATTTGAGAATCTCCTTCCTCATTCAAACAAAAACTGGATGAATTTTTCTTACAAGCTTTTATTTAAGTAAAGATGATGTTTGTGATTGGTAATTAATAAAAATCAATGTAACAAAAATTTAAAGAAGCAATTAACAAAGGAAAGAAGCATCTGAATTTAAACCAGGCAAATATCTACTTACAGCTGTGAGTATAATAAATCAATATCAATTTGTCTATACAAATACAATGTATATGTAAAACCCAGGAGAATAGGGTTTAAAAGAATGAACCTACAAGGGCACTCCATGAATCTCAAGCTGTATACCAAGTACCACCCTACCAAAAGAAACAAATACGACACAAGGAAAGCACTGCTGCTCTGCTCTACACGATATCGAGGAAGAGATGGTACCTCAAGCCTCGACACCTGAAAAGAGAAAACAGTGTGAATTTAGATACAAATATAGAAACCATAAGCTAGTTCTAGAATCTAGGGAAGAATAAACACTTTTATTAAGCTACTGATATAGTTTTGATATGCATAATATTGGTTTCTAGCATTGTTGATCCTGCTTTATTTTTCATGATTCTACTTCTGTGGAATCTAAAACAAGCATGTCAACTTAAATAGGTTTTGAAACAAGAAAGATTAGCAAAACTGGGATTCAAACCAGTTAAGCAAACAACACTTATTTCTCATTAGAATAGAAGAAATTAAATTGATGCAGGCATTCAAATTCAATTAACAAAGATGTTAAGGGAATCTCAAAATTCTCTATTCCATACTTGACCTATAAATTATATTTTGGTTTAATAACAGGTCTCCAACCTTTGCAATTGGAGATTTTGTTTAAATTGTGTATTTTCACATGATATAAAGAAATGGTCTTTGTCAGAACTCAGAAGCAAATTGTACCTTATGATAAGATGACAAGTCCAAGATACATGGATCCACAAAGAAATGTTAATGATATCATTCCCCTGCAAGTATAATCACAATAATAATTGATCAATAACATTCAAATACACAAGGAAAATGTATCAACATCAGCACATCATAAAGATGGTCTATGATCGGTCAATTATCATCTCATTGTGAAAGCAAAAAAGCTAACCAAATGACTCCCCAACCAACACCAGTACAAGGGCAGGGACAAAGTTCTGCAAACTTCTCAGCATCGCTAGAATTGACTCTTCGAGATATCAGATCATCATAAATATCTGTTTCATTCATATTCAGAATTCAGATCACATGTTAATATGCTATTACTATTTGCAAATTGTTAGACCAGCATCAACCATGTTGCATATAAAGGAGCAATGACTGAATACATACCATAAACTGAAAACAAACTGTTCATTACACCTGCAGTTTTCCAGAACCGAAATTAGCAAGGCCTTATTTTCCACCAAAATGACAAAAACAAAGTGAATTTTTTTTAAGAAAAAATAAAGTTTTCATGAGATAAGCATATACCAATAAAGAGAATGACGTAGCGGAGGATACGAACTTGAGTCTTTTCTTCCAAAATCCAAATTACAGCGAGGAAAATAATGAAACCTGAGAAATTCAGTTTGTAAACTTCAAGGACTTGAACAGGGAAGCATAAACATCATAAGAATAAAAAGACGTAGATCACCAAAAACTTACCAATACAAAGTCCTCGAAGTGTCCACTGTTGCAACAACAGTATAGCAAAATCACAGGAAAGTTCATTATACACTTTCAAACAATAATATACAAATAACAATTAACATAGGAAAGTTCATTATACACTTTCAAACAATAATATACAAATAACAATTAACATCTAATTATAATTGTAAATATTATCCCATTCATAACTAACTTACATTTTTTGCAACAAAGAGCACAATAAACAGAGCAAGAACAAGACAACCAGCAGCAATTCTTGCAGTGATGAGATTTGTGGATGCAAGTACTAAAGTCATTCCCCAAAATGATGAACCGAGATCTGAAACAAAGAGCAATTGAAAAACATGTGAGCAAATCCAACAAAGAATGACATGGTCCTAATTCCTAAAAGGAAATAACATAACTTTAAATAAAATTATAAAATATAAAAAAACAAAAATTGTTGAGGGCATGAGGCCATTGAGTTAATGACGTCAACAAAGTCTTGACTCTGGTTCTTATATAAATATTATAATACACGGAAACTGAAGAGCATGGCATTACTAAAGTTTGCCTTTTTCCGGTGTTTGATACCTTCTTGAGTATGACACAGTTCAGATTACACTTGGATACAAATCTGACAAGCCCTGGAGATGTGCATATATTGTTTATAACGTGACAAAAGGAGGGGAAGAAGAAAGAGGGGGAGAAGAACTAAGTGAGACGAATATATTACACTTAAATTGTTTGATGTCAGTAATATAAAAGTCACACACACACATATATAAACGGATGTGAATATGTATATGTATCAATCATATGTATCAATCAATGTTCACATCCGTACATACCTCAAAATATGTACATATTGCAAGTAAAGGTGCATGTGTACATGCCATCTTTGTGTGTAAGAGTGTGTGTTGCAAAAATTGCAGAATGTTGAGTGTTTTTGATGATTTTAGTGCACAAAATCAGATTTTGGGTAGGTTCCAGCTAGGTTTTTATAAAGGAAAGAGAGAGTTAGAGATAAAAATCAGGGGATGCTACTGATTCTCTATGTATACTCTGAAATTTCAAGAAGTACAACTTAGTTATATATGTTTTTCTAATCCAATGAGCCTTATACAGAGACATCAAAAAGCCACATCATCAAAGCTTAAATACAAGGCAAAGGAACAAAGTCAAAATTGTCACGTAGCATAAATAAATTTGGGACAGCAGCAACGACACATTAACTCTTAACACGAAGTTTGCGTTTAGTGGCCTCATAAATTGTCAAAAGAAAATTAAGTTTTTTGGGAGAGAAGTGTATTACATCCTGCAGGCAAGATTAACCAATATATACCACCGCGAGTTTGAGTTACGCCACCCTCATTTCCATGAACCTGCATTCCCACCACCTACATAATGGCGTAGAAAACATATCTAGTTAAGCATATCCTGTGTGAAAGACCAAGAAAATGGCACTGAACTATGAACAAATCTAAAGACATTTGGCCCTCAAAACAAATATAAATCATAAAACTAATAACGGTGGTAAGATATTAAAAAAAAGATCCATTCTCTAAGTTTGTATACAAAGAGAACCATTTAGAAAAACGCATTTGTTCATTTTAAATTCAGGAAATATGCTTTTGCAGGATGAACAATGTCACATACCAAACTTTTCATTTTGCAACACACATGATTGGTGAACAACCGGTACTAACAAATCTATACAAAGTAAACAATGGAAATAATATAAGAACAGTAATTTGAATTCATCATTTCCCATAAAAGTAGGATCTCAAAGGTATGCTTGTTATCAATACTCATTTTCATTTTCTGATAAGTAATTTTCACAAGTATGAGGTGCTAATGTTGAAATTAAAGGGAACAAAATCTGAATCAGTCAAGAACCTTTTAAGTTGAGATTAAGTTCGCCATTTCCACTATACTTAGACTACACTCAGGAGATACTCTATCAACTGTTTGGTAAACTAGAAGCTTTAAATGCTTCCATACCCAAATCCCAATTACCAATCTACAATAATATCTGAAGAATATTTTATGACATCACACTGACATTAGCACTCTTGATAAACATTACATAAGAAGAAAATAAAGATGTGGCCAAATCATATCATAAATTATACTTAAATTGTTTGTTGTCAATAATAAAAAGGAGGGGGAGAAGAACTAGGGGAGAAGGATATTACACTTAAATTGTTTGCTGTCATTAATAAAAAGGTCACAAACACGTATGAATGGATGCATATATATATATATATATATGTATTTATCAATGTTAACATCCATACATGCCACAAAAATATGTACATACTGCAAGTGCAGGTGCATGTGTGATGTGTGTATGCCTTCTTTGTGTGTAAGCAAGTGTTACAAAATTGCAGTGTTTTGGTTTTCTTTTAATGCTTTCGGTGCACAAAAAAACAAATCAGATTTTGGGTAGAACCCAGCAAGGTTTTTACAAAAGAAAGAGAGAAAGCTAGAGAGAGTTAGAGATGAGAGTACGGGCTGCTACTGATTTTCTATGTCTCACTCTGAAATTTCAACAAGTATAACTTGGTTATACTAATATATGTTTTTCTCATCTAATCATCAAAGATTAAATACAAAACAAAAGAACAAATTAAAATTTGTCACGTAGCATAAATAAATTTGGGAGAGCAGCAACAACACATTGATTTTTAACACAGAGTTTGCATCTTGTGCCCTCATAAATTGTCAAAAAAAAAAAAAAGTTTTTTGGGAGAGAAATGTATAACATCCTGGAGGCATAATCAACAAATATATACCACCACGCGTTTGAGTGTTAAAAGTGACATATTCAGCTATTAAAGAAGAACTGAATTAAATCCACAATTTCCACTTTACTTAGACTACACTCGGGAGATACTCTGTCAACTGTTTGGTAAACTAGAAGCTTTAAATGCTTCCAAACCCAATTCTCAATTACCAATCTACAATAATATATGAAGAATATTGTACGTCATTCCACTGACATTAGCACTTCTGAATTCTGATAAACATTACATAAGGAAAAATAAATAAAGATTAAAGAGACAGCCAAATCATATCTTCGAATTTTGAATCAAATGATAAGTTGCTTGCAAGAAATGCTATTTCCATTATGGTTTCACCCATAACCAATCATATTCTTAAGGTTAAGCAGAACTTCATATCAATGATAACAACGATAAAAATAACAATGAAGAAAAACAGAATTATTTTGTTAAGCAATCATGAATAAAAACATTAAATGCATCAAAACACAGTATATCACATTGAAGATGGAAAAGAAGAGTTTCTTACATCACCACATGTGAGTTTACATGCGATTGCATGACTTGCTTCGTGTAAGAATACTGTAATGAGTTTAAAAGGTGTCAGTAGAAACGTCCTCCAGAGCTACAACAATGAGAAACAAAAATTTTACATCAAAGGACTGGTCAAGCAAACAAACGCTAACACATTCAAACTCAATAAGAGCATGCTAAATATCTAAAACTTCCTTTATCAGCAAAATTTATTTAACTTGCCCGATTGAACTGTATTTATTGAAATAGTATCCACTTATTAAATTCGAAACACCCCTTTAAAATCACTTCTTGCAGTGACATTGCTTTATAGAATTTTGAATTTATCTTCCAACACTTAGAGCTCGAATTTAAGTTCTACATATATAAAAAAAAACTGTTGCTTCCATTCGGCTAAATAGTCATTACCCCACAATATGCTGAGCTTACAGGTCAAAAATACAATGTTTACAAAAACATTTCACATGTGATTGCAGGCATAGCCTCTTAGTAACGCATGTAATGTTGAATATTTTTTGCAAAATAAAACCTAATTGTCTTAATTTACCATCAAAGAACTTAAAACCACCAAGCAAGGAAACACAATAAAACACCCAAAATGCTCTATTTGGTGACAGAGTAAAATCTAAAGAAGAAAAAAACATACACGATAAACTACAAATATGGAGATTTTACTTCATTACCCCACAAAAAATAAACACAAACATCAAAGAAACAACATTTTGACCAAGTTGACTCTCAACTGTTCAAACCCAGCACCACTTCAAATCAACTTCACATTTTGTTTTATTTTATCTTCAAATTCTGAAGAACCAAACAGGGTAACGAAAAATTTAGAACTTACAGCGAGAATTGCAACAGTGAAGACACCGATAGTGATCAGAAAGCTGACTTGGTCTCGGTTACAACAATTTCTCAGCTCCCAATTCGGCATTATCTCTGCTTTGTCTCTAAAGCCAAAACACAGACACAACTTCTGGGATCAATTTTCCTTTGGAAAAAAAGAGAGAAGTCTTTTGTTGATGGGGTTGAGAAAAGAAAGAGAAACTGCAAAGGCAAAGGAAGAAGAAAAAGTGATTTTGGTTTGAACTTTTAAAAGTTTGAACGCGTAATTATTAGAGAAAATTCAAAAGAGTTTGATTGGGCTTTGGAAGAGCTTTTGTCTTGTTTTGACGTTTTAAGTTTGTAAAAGGAAGTTACAACTACTTCTGTCTTATTTGTTTTCTGGACTTGTGTTGACCATTTCTCAGCTTATTCTAACGTATTTGATTTCACCTCCATCCAATTACCTTATTATATTCCAAAAGTTTCCTTTGTTGTGGAATAATTATTTTAAAAAATAAATAAACCCACGAAGATCGCCTTCATCAATATTTTATGAAATTTATATTCATAAAACAATTTTAATTGATTCTATAAAAATTTGACAAGTTTATGAATTATAATTAAACAACATTGTCAATATAAAATACAAATGTACGTTGCAACTTCCCAATTCCCATACAACTTCATACAAATATCATAGATACTTTGTTAAATAGAAAAACAATATTAAACAGAAAATGAAAAAATCCCGATATTAGCCAGAGCAAGCTGCTTCATCACATCTATGAACATTGACACAAAATTCTGCTCTGTGAAGAAAAAGGATGATATAATCACACCCTTAGGTGACACGAATAAGAAGCACAACCATGATGAAAACGCATGTCATTGCGAACATCAGAAGCCATGTGAAACATGTAGTCTTCGAACTCTCTGAGTATATCTTTGTGGCTCGTACATTAGCATGACCCGTGCTTGCCAGGCTTTGCTCAATTGCCTTCTCTGTTGAATCAAGAATCTGCATTCAAACAATGATCAATGTAACACTTGCAGATCCGTAGGGTATGCAATAACCATCAAATGTATAAATATGTATTAGTTTCTCAATACAACAAACCATTCTGCACAAAATATACAGTTGGTGTGTCTTGGTTATAGTCACAATTTACTTCAATTGCTTGCTTATTCATTTATTATCTATATCAAGGTAGAAAATAAATAATGCATGACCAGCTAATGTATGAGGAAATCTTACTTTTTCAGTGTTCTGCAGGGACTGGCTCATCACGAGACTACTCTCTTTCAGTTGTCGTGCCAACCCAACCATTTCATCTGTCAAATTGTCTTGGAGCTTCCTGTTACAGGCAGAATTTTAGTGGATTTGCAACATAACAAATTAACAATAACTAGAAGAGGAAAAACAACGGATTATAAGGAGATTCAGATATAATTATCAAAATATAAGCAATATGCTACATGAACAACGTGAAACCTGAAAACAGACCTAAGTTTGGTCAATTAGCTATAAAGGCCAACAGCAAATACAAATAGATTAAAATAATTGATGTGGTAATTTCCTTGTTTCCTTTGGGTCCATGTTTGATAAGTAAATCCTTCAGCAACCTCTGTAAATCAAATGACATTTGCGACACAATTGAACATCAACTGACTCATCACTACCCCTGGTTCAGTTGAAATTCAACATAAAAATTTCAAGACAACTGATTTTCTAGAACTAAAACTCATATGCAAGTGAAGCCATTAGATTGCCTACATTATATGTTTTATAAAAATAATTTGATACATTTTTAAATAAACTAATCACTTATTTTGGCATAAGCAAAGCTGAATAAACAAGTACGCCTGAGATAATTAATCTCATTTCATGCTTCAGTTGCTCAAAATAAAAGAGCACTAGTAACTTATAGAACCTGTGCTTTTCAATGTGAGCTTGTGCTGCGGCATCCAGTTTGACTGGTTCTGATGTAACCGCTTCAATAGTGTCACGAGTTCTATCTTGAATATTTGAGAAATGCCTGTAAATTGGATTAATAAAGAGCTAAAATAAAACAATGACAGACATACAATTTTATACATACATACATATATATATATATGTATGTATATATAATGGCAAACATACTAATAATCAGGAGCTAACACACAAATCACAACGGTCCTAATAATATATTTACTTACACATTTCTTCTCCTCAATCCTGGAGAAGAGGGGATGTGAGTTTCGTCATCGGATTTTGAAGGGCTTTCTTTAAATGAATTGCTCCTAGAAGAATCTTGAGATATTTGAATATCAGGCTGTTAAATAATGGTTAGCGTAACAATCCTTCATGGTTAACATGTTTGCTTCAATCAAGATGTTGAACTGAGGCAACATCATATGAGTGAAAAAGAGTAATAGATATTGAACAAACTTCAAGCATAACCATATTACAAAGCCCAGACATGAAAACTGAGGTACAAAGCAGAGTTATGAATCTACATTACTTAGAAATACATGGGCAGCAACCACAAGAAAATTCTTGGATCAGCTGCAACTAAGGATTTGAAGACATCAGCATAGGATTGACATATATGAGGTTGACCTATGGCTGTTGAGACAACCTATTATTAGTCTGCATTAAGATTCATGCATGATTTCAAAAAAAAATTGAAGATTCCACGTACTACAACATTGGTAATCAACGGTCTTCATTTACTTAACCCCTCTCTCACATATATTCGAGTGGTTTAGTAACCCATGAATAAATATTGGACTAATAAATGCATGCAAGGACTTGAGTCCCTCATGAATTGACAAAGGCAATAAAAGAGATAGTAGATATTACTCCCAAAGTAATGAAAAGAAATTTTTATCAAATATTATATGACAATATCAAAATGTGTTTTACCATCATCCTTATCTTTTGATCTATTATTTATTTGTGGAATCCACCAAATTGCCTTACCACTTCCCCTACAGAGACAAAAACACTTATCTGTAGACTGTAAATGCGTTCTCTACTAAAATCGTGAGTTATTCCTGCTAAAGCTGATCTTATTGCAATAAAAAGGAGGTGCAAAGAATATGTTTTCTTAGCCTTCACAGTAAAAATCCAAAATCTATAATTGAAATCTACTACTCATTTAAACATAAACTGTAATTTATAGAAAAACAAAAGAGGGGTTAAGTGATTCACACCACAATCTTCACTATTCAGCAGACCCGACTCATAATGATTCTAGTTTTTTTATACGTACCAATGGAACAACTACTTTGGAAGCAAGGGCTTCAATCTTCTCTGAGTAATCATTCACCTTAGCCTTTGAAACTCTGGAACAAATCCAAAAGAAAAGTTATATTACCTCAAAATTGAGAAATTAAAGAATTTCAACAGAATAATTACTTTTCAATCAGCTACAACCAAAAGGTAAAAGGAAGATAACTAATGATATTTCTTCTCAAAGTTCTTTGTCTTCTTCCGGTTATGTAAAAGCTAACCCAAAGTGTTTAAGGAACAAAAATACAATTTCCTAGTAAGCACTTTATCAAGGTTCTTTTAGTCGGGATCTTTCATGTGCCATCTCATATTCCTCTCACAGTAAGTAATTATGAAGATCACCAAATCATTTCTAAATTTAATCATCTTTAGTGAAACATTCTAATGACAAGATGGAAACTAGATATAGATCTCTGATGAAACACAAGTTGCAGTCCAGCTTTAGATATATCTTGAGGCTTCAAAAGTAAAAATAATGACTTAAGAAACCATTAGCGTTGAGAATGTTAGATACTATCTTTGAGAAACTAGGGCAATACCAGTACAACTCATCATTACTTTGCCTTAAACTAAATTGATGCACAAAAGAGTCACAACACATTAGCTTGAATTCTCTTCCCTTTGATATTATATAATCAATTAGAATAAGAGAAAAATAACATGACGGGCAAAAAGATAAGAAATTATACAAGTTAATTTCACTCCTATATCGTAGTAACCAATAAAGAAGTAATTAAACTCAAAAGAGAAATAAAGAGAGTTGTCAAATGTGTCTGTCATGATTAGAAGATAAGAATAAGAAAGCATACCGACCTAGGTAAGCCTTCTGGAGTTGTCTCTTCTGCTAGCTGTTCTAACTTTTCTCGTAGAGTGGCAACATACTGCACTTTTTTTTGTTTAAGGAAGAAAATTGATACAAATTATAATAAAACAAACTAATTGACTTGAATAATGTGAGGCTTACATGTATAAGTTTTGCTTGATTTTGTTGCTGAGGCGCAGCCGCAAGCAACCTTCTCAAGTTTACTTCAGTTTTACTCATTCCCATTAACACTACTAAAATCCTATAGCATGTTGAGCAAAAACAATAACACAAATCAAAAGGTCATGTCATATGATAATAAAATATAAAAGAGATGTAAGCATATGATTGAAAACGCAAATGAATAGAATGTTAATATGGTTACAATAAATTTGAAGAATTGCCCATGAATCAAAAGTGAAGCTCATCACCCAAATATTGAAATATGTAATATTTTGCATGATAGTAGTATGATACTATAACCCAAAGCCATTTATCAAACACATGGAGTGTAATTATCAAAACCCCAGAAGTTTCTCGTAGAAATGTAAAAATTAAAAATAAAAACCAACCAATTAAATTTATGACAAGATCTTTAAAACAAACAATTTGAAAGATCTAAAAATGTAAAATCAGAATAAACGCAAATTACCTTGAAGAGCTACGAAGAAGGCAGCGATCTGCAATGGAATGAGAAAGGAGAGGCTTTGGAGAGATTTGGCATAAAGAATTATTCAATTGCAGTACGCCCAGAAAAAAAAAAAAAAAAAAAAAAAAAAAAAAACACTTCTGATTCAATGTTATTGGACCTATGTTATTACACTACAACAACTAATCAAACAATGCCACGAACAGGAAGAATTGCAATCACTGTCCCTAATGTTTGACATAATTGCATCTCAATAAGCAAAGATGCTTTTTGTACACTCCCACCCCCTCGATTTTTTTTTTTTTATTTGAGCTGATCCCCTCGACTTACCAACCATTGATTGTTGGAGAAATGTTATTAACAATCCATTAATTATCTGTTTACATCCCATTTTAATCTTTTTTATTAATGATAATTTTAACCTGAATTAATATTACTAAACAAAACAAAAAAGGTTCTAAAGACACTACGAACCAATTTTTTAGAAAACAAGTTTTCTTCCTACTTTAGTTTTTTTTCTACTTTTGTGTTTTTTGTTCTTGTTTTACAAACCCTAAAATATGTTATTCTTCTTTTCAAAATAATTTTTTTCTCACACACCATCAAACCCTCCATCAATACCATTACCAGTTATATAAATATATATATATATATATATATAATTTTCCCATTTTCCGGTTCAACCAAATTTGATATCAGTTTTTTTTTCTCAAATACCACTCACATTCAATCATCACCATCACTAGAAAATATATATATTAAGTAAAATTCTTTTTTTCCATAAAAATATACTTAAAATTATTTCTTACTCAATAGAATTGTTTTCACTTCACCTAAAATCCAAAAGAGAAAAACAAATATTGTTTTCCTATTTTCACAGATTGATCTCCAAAACAACTTTCTTATTGTTTTGATCTCCTAACTTTTGTTTAGTTTTATTTTTATTTTATTACTTTACATCTCTTTTCCATTTTCCGTTTCATATTTTCTAAAGAGATGTATTCAAAACGGGTAATATTAAAATAAAATGGAGTATCTTTAGAAATATTTTTCGTAAATGGAGTGACTTTAGAATAGAATTGTCAAAAGATAAAAGGGATAATTTTGGAAAAAAGAAAGTGTATTTAGAATTTTTTATTTTATTTAAATTTTTAGAATGAAATGTCTTTAGAAATGAAGTGTAAAAAAAAACATTAGATTGTAAGGAGAAACTCTCTAATTCTTCCGTTAAGTTAACTTACTTTGACAATAAAATGTCCATAATACCCCTATTTAAAATTATAACATAAAATTCTTTCAAAAATATATATATAACATTAAATTGAAATAGAAAAATAATAATAATAATAATAATAATAATAATAATAATAATAATAATGGGAGAGGCCACATGATGCCACATTACCGCTAGTGAAGATGGCTTCCTTTACCTCCCCAAACTGCATACAACTCAAGAGTCGGGACTTCTATCAAATAGTATGATTCATAAATTCACTCACATATTGGTATGTACTGCGGTTTTTAATTCTTTTGCTTGTTAGAACCTATTGTGGTGGAAAGAGGTTTTAAAGGAAAAAACAGGTTGATTGGGGAACCTAGGACCTTAAACTCTTAAGAGTAAAACTCAGTTTTGGGTTAAATCTTCGATACCTTTATTCCAAACTTCACTTGGCTTAAATAACCAAGTTACAATGTTCACAACAAGAAAACCAGAAAAGAGTTACAACTTCTCCCACACCTAAATAAAAGAAGAATCCCACAAGACCAAGAGTACGTTTGGAAGAGCTTTTCAAGTAGATCTTTTTACGGTAGATCTTTTAGAAGTAGATTTTTTAGAGGTAGAGCTTTTAAATGAAAGTCATCGGTCGTTTTGATATCAATTAAAAAAGAGCTTTTTAATGATAGAATTATCAAAATACTATAACAAATATTAAATTATAGGGTTATATTGGAGATTTTAGTGTTATTAAAAAAACTCCAAAATCTACTTGAAAAGGCTTTAAATTTGGGCTTTTCCAAGTAGACGTAAAACAACTTTTTTAATCATTCAAAAGCTCTACTGAATGACAACCAAACGATACCAAAAAATTGAAAAGAACTTTTTCAATTAAAAAAACTCTTCCAAACGGACACCAAGACTTACTACTGCATAAACAAAACCAACTAAATAATGCATAAACAAAAGGAAAACAAATAAATGCAATCACTTGCTCCCAAGACCAGCCACATTGCCGTGACATAGCCAAATGCCCATAACATCTCCTCTCCCCTAAGAAAGAAGCCTTGTCCTCAAGGCAATATTGGGAAATTGTTTCTTCATAGCTTCAAGAATCTCCTAGGTAGCTTCCGATGGTGACAATCCTTGTCAATAGATGAGAAGAACTGCTTGAGACTAGAAAATAGACTTCCATCATCTCTATAAACAGTAGGCAAATCTCTAATTACGGAAATGCTTTCACAATACCATAGAAACTGAAAAGTATCATAGCACCCTCACTCTGTTAGTTGGTAACTTATCTCAATTAAATCTAGGGGGTGTGAGTATGGAAAAAGCATCTTTACCCATCTAATTGCAATTAAGTTAAATCTAATGGGATGTTAGTAAAATTCCCATAAGCATGAAGCTAAGCATATAGCCCGATATATGGTAAAGATGAATGCCAACAGCCAAATATTTATAAATCCTACGGGCCACAAGAAGATAAAAAATAGAGACAGATGTTGAGAGTAACTAGTTCATATTTGTCAGTAGTAATTAAAACGTATCTATTACGGGCATGTAATGATCTATTGTGACTAAATTTTATGATAAATATTGTTTTTTCTAACACAAACTCTTGGTAAATGACTAAAATGGAAAATATATTTTCTTGTAGGAGTTATTATTACAATTTTAGGCTATTCTTTTTTTATAATAATCATTAGTTTTTTTATATTTTATTTAGATAAATTATGTACTATAAATATTACACATTTTATGAGATTGTTAAATATGTGGAAAATTTGGAGCAGGTTGTAATGGAAAATCTTAGGTTGAATCCATAGAGGGGAGAATGAGGAGGATAAGTTTCAAAGAGGAGGCAACTCATGAGGTTGTTGAATTTTTGGGGTAGAGGTATTGGTAAGGGTATTTTCAAAAACATCCTTGATCATTAAAAAATATATAACATCAATATAATATAATAAATCTGAAGGTTTTACATTTTTAATTATAAGGGATAGTTTAATTTATCTACCCAATTAGTGCAATGTATGGTTATTGTAGTAGTCAATCGAGTTTATGACTTTAAATTCTTATACATACTATTGCTATTAATATACATATATATATATATATATTATAATATAAATCAGTTTGTTGTGTATTACCGTTTATGAGAAAGGAAAAACATACTAACAATTGATACTAATTAGTATCGAATGTCTAATCAACTAATTCCTCTTTTTATATAAATCCATATAATAATTGTCAATTAAATATAATTACTCTTGTTAATTTATTCTAGACTCTTGGATCCCCACATAAAGTTTTCTATCTGTTGTATATATAATTTCATTTTCATCAATTTTCATCGGCAACTATGTATTGATTTGCTTCAACCCTCAGTTCCAAAGTTAGGTGATTCATCACTTCATTCCTATCATTTGATTTTCTATCTCAAATGGGATTGTTTAAAATAAATTGTCTTTCTCCGTTTGGTTTCCGAGAAAGGTAAGGAACATAAAATGAAATTATTTGTTTTAGTATCAAACAATCAGTATTGTTTTTCCAGGGACATTGCATAAATGGTCACTCTCATTTTACAAGAACCAAAAATAGCCAATGATTGAAATTTTTGTGTTTTTGGCCTTTTATAATTGATTTTACCAAACTACCCTTTAAAAAAAATTCTATCATTTACTTCAGAGAAGACGCTCTAGAGAAGACGCTGTCGTCGACGCCGACGCCGAAGACAATCTTTCAAGTCCTCATCGGCCGCACCTTCTTCCACTGTGAGACATTAGACCTCCTCGCCAACCAAAAATCCTAGCCACTAGTTTTTCAAATTACACTCAGGTAAGTGATTTTTAGAATGAGGATATTTGCTTTGAACATTGATAGACTTGTGAACTCAGTTTGCAATGCATAATTTTTCAATGATTTGGTATATTAATAAATAATAGCCGTCACAAAGTGAATGCAAATGTTATTTTGTGGATTATGGTGGCCACTTGTTAGTTTTCAAATGATTTGTATGACAATTTATTATAGTTGCTTTTGTTATGGATAAGAGAAGAACTTTTAAATATGTGATAACTTGTTTAGCGAGTTTGATTCTCTTTACTGTTTTTTTTTTCGTTTGTTGGTGTTCAGTTTTATGAGTGTTGCTATGTTTTTTACCATGTTTGTGCTCTGATTGTTGTTGGGTGGTGTCTGTTTACCTAGGAGTGGTTGCCTGGTTTGATGTCTTTGGTCTGGTTTTCGTTTTTTGGCTTGCTTTGTAGCGCTTTTACCCTCTATTATCACTTTCAATAAAGATTTGTTGTTCAAAAAAAACTTTAAATCAGTAATAACTTGCATAGAGAGCTACCTTGAGAAAAAAGGTATCTTTTTGTTATAATATAAGTTTTTAATGGCAGCGTCGCTTATATTATAAACCCCCTCAAGTAATTCATCTTTTAGTCTATAAACAAGGATTTATCAAAATGCCTAGAAGCAAAGCTCTAAAGATAATTTAAGTCTTAGCTCTCATAAGGCTCATGCCATACATGTTGAGGTTAGCCTCACATTTGAGATATGTATGTAATCTACTATTCTTTATGAACAACAAAACTTAAGTTTATGACTTGTTATTAGATAATCTAAACCTCTAGTTTTCCCATTTCATCCTCTTTTTTTGTTTTATTTGTAATCAAATGCCTAAGGATTCTAACGACAGATACTAGAGGCTCCCGGACCACAATAAGTAGGTTAGCTCAAGAATAAACAGTAATAGCAAAGGTCAGATTATTCAAGTTATTAAAGATGTCCTTAGTAAGTGTGGAAATGTTAGAAAGGTTTAGGAATGTACCTTTTAGGCATTATTTGGATTTTCCCCAACCCGTTGTAGTTCACGGGATGCTTATTTACAACCTCTATAAAAAAGAAGATTATTCATTGAAGGGAAGAGAAGATGAAATGTGGTTTAGATTGGGGCACAAGAAGGTTTGTTTTGGCAAAGAACAGTTTTGTGTATTTAGTGGGCTGAAAATGGGCACGATGCTTGAAGGGTTTATGAACATGAAACCAGAAGTAAAGGGGTTGATTATATACAAGATATTTCAAACATATGCCAACACCGGAAGTTTTGGACAACATTTTTTCACAAGGAACGGAAGCGGATGGTTAAGTGTTAAAGATGGCGTACATCTTAATGGTATGCCAATTCTTTGGCAAGGATGACCAAATGAGTGTCGTACAGGGTTGGTTGCTAGCTATAGCTAAAAATGTACAAGCCTTTATAAATTTTTCTTGGGGAATATATATCTTCAGTATGACACTATTTTTTAGCTTCATGGTTCAACCAAGAAACACCTTAAAAGACTAAGAGGGGAAAAAAAGAAGAAAAAGGTAAATGGAATGGGGAAAAGGAAACTCGGAGAGAAGATGAAGAATAAGAATAAGAATATTATGAAGATGAAGATGAAGAAAAACAAAATGAAGCAAAGGGAAAGAAATGCAAAAATAAAGGAAAGTAAAAGGTGGATATAGTGTCGAAGAACAAGAAGAATAGGAAGGAGAAGGCATTTACATACAACATACACGGATTTGCTCTAGCATTTCAGGTATGAGTATCATATTTTATGTTCCTTTTAATAATACAAACAATATTTGTGAAAAAATAACATTGTTTGATTGTTGTTATTGTATAGGTATGGGCCATTGAGACTATATCTCGTTTGACAAATGTCGTCGGTACACAAATTGGCTCGGGTTTCCATGGATAAAGAATTGAAATTTCAAAAAAAGTCTTGTCATTTGAGTAATCTGGTTCCCCCTATGAACCGATAGAAAGTCATTCCGCCTAATTTTGAATGGGACTCAACGGTTAGAGTATTGCTTTCATATGGTAGCATTAAAGTTGCGTCATCTGAGGTAACAATGCAAAGTATCACTACTCGGTGAGGATTGTCATTGAGATTAGAAAACTGTGATACAAAACCACTCAACGAGGCAGAATCTGCAACAGGCTCATTGTTTATAGTAATCCAGGTTACCAGACATGACACTATGGATAAAAAAAAAAAAACCATGGAACAATGTTTAAGGCTTACCCACATTTGATTCTTAAAAACTTCAAAACCAAGGATGGTAAACATCCTAAAACATCTAATTCCGGTGCCAAAGCTAGCTACTAAACGAACTAACACTTTTGTGAATCAGTTTGACTACATTTCATTCAGATAAAAAACATGGTTGGGTTTGCTTCAATTGCGGTTGGGAGTGCATTGATTTAAGCTAGCTTTTCAGCTTTCTTTTCAGTATTGTTAGATAGACTAGCTTCTCAACTGTTTTTAGACTGTTGTCAGAAAGATGATATAGATGATGGTTTGTTACAGAGGTTAAGACACACGATGATGATGGTTCATGTTATGTTTAAGGATGTAAAGGAGATGCAATTTGCACATCCAATTGTTAAACAGTGGATTGGTGAGTTTAAAGATGTCATCTATAATGCTGAGGATTTAGTTAATAAGATTGTTTATATGGATCTAGCAAGAGGCCATACAATAAGGATAAAAAATTCTTTAGAGAATTTCAATCATAGATTTGAAAATTTGATTTTGAAGGCAGAAAATTTGGTGAAAGACAGAGATATATTTCAAATGATGAAAAACAATGTCCCTGAAAAACATCTCTATTGTCAGCAATGTCATTGGTAGATGGATCCAAAATTTATAGAAGGGAGAAAGATAACACGAGTGTTAAGGAATTGTTGACGAATCATAATACAACAAATGAGATCCCTATAATTGTCATATGTGGAATGAATGGAGTTAGAAAGACAGTCTTAGCTCAATTAATATACAACGACTCAACTGTGGTGAATCATTTTCGTAGAAAAGTGTGGGTGTATGCTTCTAAAAATCTTGACGTGTTAAAGGTGTATCAATCCATATTTGAGTCGGTTACATTGCAAGATTACAACACCACTAATCTTGAAGTAAACCAGAAAAGGTTAAAAAAGGCATTGGTAAATCAAAGTCTTCTGCTTGTGTTAGATGATGTTTGGAATGAAGATTTTGGTTATTGGGATACTCTACAGAATCTTTTAAAAGTTGGGATGGTAAAAGAAAGTCGAATTATTGTGACAACAAGCAACCGAGGCATTGCTTCAACCATCCATCCCATTAGTTTTTATCCACTTCATTCGGTGTCTGATGAAGAATGTTGGTCAATCATTGCAACCCATGCATTTAAAGGTGGCAACTACATTGAACATTAAAACTTGGAGCACATTTGTGACAAAATAGCGAAAAAGTGTTGAGGCTTCCCTTTAGCTACAAAATTATTCGTGAATTTGTTATCCTCCAAGATGTACACTTATGAATGAGAGACACTGTTGAATAGAAAATTATGGGAATTGCCGGTAAAGAAGAACGACTTACTTGCATCATTGAGCTTGAGCTACAACTATTTCCTAAATGTTATAAATTTGAAAATGAAGAGTTGATTTTGCAATGGAAGGCGGAAGGATTTTAATTGTCAAAGAGTTACAAGACAAGTGAGGAGGTTGGCAGTGAATATTTTTAAGAGTTGCTATCAAGATCATTCTTTCAGAAAATACATTGTGACAACAAATTTTGTTACGTTATGCATGACCCTTAAAAAGAGTTAGCTCAGTATACAGCCGGTGAGTCTTGTTTTAAGTATGAATTGGCAATGTCATTTCTTAGGGTGCTTGACATTTTTCTTATGTAAAGGAATGAAAACTTTAATTTTATAGAAAAAATTAACCTTTTGACTATGGTTAAGTGTTTACGAACCTTTTTGCCATTGAGATTTTCAACATCAGCCTTCGATTCTGCCTATAGCATCGACAACAGGATTATTGAAAACTTTTTGGATGCACAAAACCAATTGTGTGTGCTGTCTTTATATGGTTATAACATCAAACAGTTGTTTTGTGAATTTAGTAAATTGATACATTTAAGGTTTTTGGATTTTTCATACAATCCAATCACAACATTGCTGGACTCAACAGGGGTGTTGTACAACTTGAAGGTATTGATGTTGTCACATTGTACATAACTCATCGAGTTGCCTACAAGCTTAGGGAAACTAATCAGTTTAGAATATCTTGATTTGAATTGAACCAAATCTTTAAAATGGATGTCACCTGAGTTGGTAAGTTAGAAAAGCTTCAAACACTAACAATATTTATTGTAAGTAACAATGGCAAAGGGTCAAAGATTAGTGAGCTGGGTAAACATGGGCAAGCCTCGGCGTATTCGTGGAAGACTTTCCATTTTAGTGCTGCAGAATGTAAGTGACAGTGAAGATGCTGGGAATGCTAGATTGAAGGATAAGAAAGATATAAAGGAGTTAGTTTTCAGCTAGAAGGAAAATGTAGTTCATGATCAGGAAAAGGACACGGTTGTTCTTTAAAAACCGCGTCCTCATGAAAATATTGAAAAGTTATCCATTGAGGGATATCATGGTACGAAATTTCCAGATTAGTTAGGGGATTCATCCTTCTCTAACTTGGTTTTCCTGTGTGAGTAGTTGCAAGAATTGCACATCCTTGCCATCCATATGGGAATTATCATCTCTTGAAAAACTGCATGTGAAAGATATGGAAAAGTTTCAAAAAGTTTTGAATTCTATGGAAAACCTGTTGCTCCATTTGAATTCTTGTGCATTTTGAAATTTGTCAACATTCCAAATTGGGAGTTTGGGGAACCTTCAGGAGTTACAGAGGGACAATTTCCAGTACTTCAAGAACCTCATTTGAAAAAATATGAGGAACTGATTAGGAAGTTGCCAGGTAGTCTCCCTTTGTTGGTAAAGCTACATATTGCAGAATGTAGTAAATTAGAATTCTTAATAAATGAAACTGCAAGGTATCCAAATCTTGAGATGCTGGAAATAATCATCAATTGTGATTCTCTCACACATTTTAAACTGAAGTCCGTTAACAAACTTAAATATCTTCTGGTCAAGGATTGCAAGAATCTTGAAAACGTAGAAGTTTCGGAGAATGCTAATTGGAACCTTCAATTTGTTGAAGACTTGGAAATTTTTGATTGTCCTAAGTTGAATTTAATTTCTGAAGCAAATTTGCCCACTCTCAACCTAAAAACTCTTTTGATCTCAAATTGCATCAATCTTGAGTCCATGCCAAATCAGATCTGCAGGATTCTCACTTCTCTGGAAGAATTAAGTATATTTTGTTGTTCCAAGCTTCAGCCATTTCCGAATGGAGGCTTTCCTCCTATCTTACAATCACTGTTGATTGAGAAATGTGATCTTGTCACTCTGCAGCACGCATCTATACAATATGGTGTCACTCACTAGTTTAAAGAATATAGGTGGCTGTAAAAATCTGAAGTTGTTTCCAGATGAAGGGTTACTGCCAGCCTCTCTTACTTCACTTCTAATCATTGAATTTTCGAAGCTTGAAACATTGAATCTCAACGGACTTCAGCTCAACAGCTCTCTTGAAAAGATGGAGATCAACACATGTGCTAACCTTTGTTCCATGTCAACAAGGAGTCTGCCTAGCACTCTTTCTTCTTTGGAAATCACTAGATGTTCTTTACTGATTGAGCGGTGCTGTAGAGAAGAAGATTGGTCCAAGATTAGTCACATCCAAAACAAGGTTATCAATGGCGAACTAGTGTGAGCATGCTGGCACTGATGCTCATTAGTTTGGTAACAGATCATAGCCAGACTTTCCATTTCAACTAATGGATATCACTCAAATTTAGCAGCAACCATAAATGGGAGATATTAAAGAGTTTGGTAGTAAGTGGGATTTTATTTGTGAAGGACATTTTGCTAGGACAATTTAACATTTTTTGTATTTTCTTTTCTTTTCTTTTGGTTCATATTTTGCAAGTTTGAAAATTTGTTGGATACTTGATGGTGGACAATTTGTTTATGCTTTCTTTTTATTTGTCATGTACGATGGTAATAGAGGTAATCTGCCACCATCTATATGAACTGTTTATGGACTTGCTGGTTGGTTTTTTTGCACTCATATTCTGGCACTTCGTAAACTTGCTCAAGTTGTTTTAATTCTCTTTTGTGCCACATATGACATATCTCTTTTTCACACTGGTTTCCAGTCCCCTGAACTCATAGTCTAGGCATTCATGTATTTCATGTTAATTTTTCTTTGCTGGAATCAATAATCACTTTGAAGTGCAATGAAAATACATTTTCTTATATATAAAAAAGTCATGAATATCGAAACCAAGTTCACACCAGGGGTTATAAATTTCATTAATTTTTCTCTTGTATATTGTCTATTGTCTATTGTCTCTTATTATATATAAAATGTTGTTTCTTGAAATATCATGGTTTGATATCTGAAAAGATTATTATGATTTGTGGTTATGGGACCTGAGCACTATATTACATAACCGGTATTATTAAGCATAAGTGTGAGACTAATAAATTAGAGAAGGTCATGATGATGGAAAAGCAACTAGACCAATATGTTAGCACCATATATTACATAATTGTTATAAGTGAACACAATTTTAGGAATATAAAATTAGAGAAGGCCATGACGGTGATCAAGTGCTAGCCATCCAGTATGTACACGTGAAATTTTCGCTATCTCAATCTCTAAAAGATGGCGTAGCACTTACGATGGGTGTCTTTCAACTCAGTCATTTCACGTTCGAACTTCTTGATACAATATGTATAAGTAGCATGGTAGTAAATCTTAATCATGTCATCTCGTTGCTTGCACATTTTTCTCAGATGTTTTGTGCCAAGTGGTATGCACAAAATCCATGTGCTGCATCAGGGATAGTTTATGCCATCCCTCCAATGATACCTATGTGCTGATCCGAAACTATCATCACACGTTTAGAATCCACTGTCACATTGCTTAGTTGACTCAAGAACCATGTCCACGACTCGATGCATTCAGAATTTGCAAACCCAAATGTCAAAGGGTATACCATCCCATTTTCGTCCTTGCATGCCACAACTAACAAAACACCATTGGTCTTGGCCTTCAAGTGAGTAGCATTGATGATGATAACGAGCCTAATAACTTCATTGAAGTCAGTTATATAAGCCTCAGGTGACATGAATCCATATGCGAACCTATTTTCCAAGTCGATCTTAATCTTAGTTACGGTCCCAATGTTATGTTAGGTTTTAGATTTGTGTTGGCTTGATTCCATAACAAAACTCTATTTGTTTGTATTGACTAGTTGCTTAGGTGGTTCATGTTTGATATGAGTTTCAACGAAGGAAAGTAACTTCTTATTCAAAGTTCGTCTTTAAGAGGAAAGATGCTTACTTAGATGCTAAGGTATCAAGATTCTTTCTCCTCTTACAAGGCGTAAGCGCGCGCACATACACACACACACACACACACATTGTATTCATTTGTGTCCTTGCATTGTTGTGCTCAAATTGGTGTAACACATACACACATATATTCTTGTAACTTAAATTGTCAACTCTTATGAAAATGCATGTTCTAGGTTTAGTACTAGGAAATGGCATGCTTGTGTGTCTTTATGTTTATTTCTTTGTGTTTGAGTGTTCTCGGAGTCCAAACATGTTTCATAATATTCCTTGTTGAGTTCCGAATATTTCGATTACTCACTTTAAGATTTATGTGTGCTTTAGAGCTATTTCGAATCATTTCATGATTCGAGCGTATTTTAGAAAATCTGAAATTATTTTGTTTGTTTTCAATACTCAAACATGTTTTAAATGTTCCTTATTGAATTCTGAGCGTTTCGGTTACTCATTCGAGTAAATCCGAGTACCGAGACCGAAGATCGGTCAAAAAAGGCAAATGGAGTGCATAAGAAGAACATGGGAAAAGGGGATAGCAAATTGCCCACATGGAGGCCACGCGCCTCCACGAGGAGTTGAGGTTTCACCTTCCCATTTGTTGCTTCTTCCTCCTTTGTTTTCCCCTCCCATTTATATTTGAATTTGTGCAGAATTTCGATACAACTTGTCCATTTTTTGTTTTTGTGATATATCACTCGTTTTAGATCCGAATTTGGTGATTCAAAAACCAAAATTGTTTTTTTTTCAAAGTATAGAGCTTATTGGAGTCTAGATTTTTTGATTTTATTTGATTTTCATGAAGTGTTCATCATTTTGTAAGTAAATCATATTCTCTACACTTTCTTGTGATTAATTTCTTGAACCTCTTGATTTGATTGTGAAATGTGTTAAGGATGATTTTGATTCTATTTTTGGATTTTTTTTTCACTTAATTTTGAAACTAACCTTGCTCTTTTAAATTGAAGATTTACATGCTAGTTCTGATTATCATGAATTAGATCTAGAAAATATTGTAATTGTGTTTAATCATGAATATATATAGGTTTTAATCACATGTTAGAAGACTAGAATATTTTGTTGTGATTTCAATTGTTTAAATCTAGGTCTTCATTGATTTGGTATGTTGTGGATTTCAAGTGTTAAATTGTCCACTTGATTTCAAAGCTAGATTTGTATCTTTTGTTGTAAATATATTATTCTAGCTTTTATTGACATGTTTAGATTTCTAGATATATTTGTGTATGAATTAAATTGCATATTCTAGATTTCCTATTACATGTTCATAAGGATTAATTCGTATGAGCTTGAATTGTGAAAACTAATTCTTCATAGAGTGTATTTGTTCTATACATTCTATTTGCTTGTGTTTTGCATTTTACGTGCATGTCTGCATCTCACCTAGATCAAACCTTGTGATAAGAAGAAAATCTCCAATAAGTTTTCAAGCGGAAAACTAGATTGAGTACTTGAAATAGCGAGCTTCTATTAGTAAAAGACCCGAGGGTAGGAATTAGTGGAACATTCCTTGTTGTGGAAGGATCATGTGTAATATTAGTTGCTTTTGAGGGCGTACGTTATTCCAACTAATGGGAAGTGGTGTTGCCTAATGGTTGTAGAGCAACCCCGTGGATGTTTCCTCATGCATAAGGTTTTACCGCGTTAAAAAAAACTTGTGTTGATTTTCTTATTTTAATTTCCACTTACTTTAACTTATATTGTGTTAATACTTGCTTAATCGTTCCAATTGACTTGTTAAAGTAATTTACTTATTAAAGTCTCTAAGTGTGCATAGTTTGACTAATTGAAAAAGAAGTGCAAAAAGTTTGAGTCTCTACCTATTCACCCCACCTCTAGGTAGATTTTACATTATAAGTGATTAAGGGAAATTACAGGTTGGATTGTTCCAACATGTAAAAGAATACCAGCAATCTTTTAAAGAACTCCAATGGATCGCCGAATGTCGTATTCAAAGCGTGGTTCTTCGACCTATCGGCTATGTGTACATGAGCTTAATGTCGTGCTACTCCCTCATTTCAGTAATAATATCTTTAGGATGGATGGTGCATCCTGGATTGGACAATTGTTTTGCAAACAGTTCCCATATTACAAAGGAATTTACCCGGTTGAATCACATGTTATAGTTGTCATCATTAATACATGTGAGCTCCTTAACAAAGGATTTAACATGCCAGTAAGTCCCATTTTTTAATCTTCTCTACTCAAATAACTCATTCACAATTACTATTTCTACATGTTGCATTGAATCTTGTCTTTGTCAATCATTTAACCTTTTACACAAACCTCTATGTCAGTGCAAACATCCCTAAATCCCTCTTCAGCGTTTTCTTATCCTTGAAAATATGTCCTTTGTATATTGGACCTTGGTTTCGATCTTCAAAAAGTCCTTTTGATCGAATGGGTTGAATTAAGTACAGTTCTGACCCCGGTATTGTCCATCGTTATGCCATATAATGCGTAGAACTGTTGGTAGCTCTACTGGCCCCTCGTTCTTCTCTAGCATCTGTTGGCGCTTGTCCAGGACCTGTTGGCGCTTGTCCATCATCTATTGCTGCTTGCCCATCATATTGAGAAACTTCCAAAAAATCCTTAGGACCATCACCTATATAATCACTGATACCATACCCATCCTTATTATCGGAAGTTTCACAAACATCTATGTCATCCACCTTTGCATACTTGTTAATTGATGCTGGAATCCCATGATCATTCCCTCTTGATGTAAATCCAGGTGAAGGCACAGACTCAAGTAGAAGGTTGATATCGCTCAATGATTTGTAACTGAAGTACCAACTGGGCAGTGTTGATCAATATGTTTAAAATGAGACGAACATGCTACATTGATTATTGTATGTGTTGTCTTTCTTGGAGTTTGAAATACATTTTGAGTTGTTGATGCCGGTACAGATTTATCGACCACTTCGACATAAACTTCGGGTCAATCTGATTGCCTATGAGTAAGAACACAAGTTACATTGTTGTCAGTCGTAATGGATAATGTAAATCTCCTAGTCTCTGTTTTAAGCTGTGAACTTATCTTGAGCTCAAATTTGTCTCTACTGACCCTAATCCGGTGGTATATCCAGTCTAGCAATTCACTGTATATTTCTTTCATCTTATTAGTTAGACAACATGCAAAAGAAATCGGATCAATAAATCAGTTACCCTTATAATGTCCACCGCATTGCACTGCCAAGCCAACCATTGTATCTATAAATCTTGAAAAACAATATTAAAGTCATTCAGATAATGAACACAAGCACATACTAAGGACAAGTGGTGGCATAATTCATGTACAGTCAATGCATATTGGTATAATTCAATCTATTTTCCTTTTTACATTCACTGTTTGCACATACCAGTATACCACAATAATGAGAAATACAAATTTTGAAGAAAAAAATGCCAAATAGGTTACATAGAATCACCAGAAGTACAATTGCCATGAAAGGAAAAAAAATTGGGGTAAAAAAATTTAAAAATATAAAAGGTTTTTATTATAAACATAAATACGCTATACCAACAACTGCACCTCATAAGGAGTAATATTTAAGTTGAAGACTGTATAAGCTAGGAAGGGTATGAGAAGGCAAAGATAAAAAAGAATAAGGAACTTTGCAAACAAATCCGCGAGAGTCAAATACTTAATCAGATGCAAATACCAGCTATAATATGGAAATGAAAGAACAAGACTAAAACTACCAATATCTTAAGTGAAATCATCAATCCATAGGCACTAATCATCCTTACCATTACCAACTTAATAGCATCTACATTCTGTGATAAACAATGTCTATTGGGTTACAAGAAGAATATAATCAACTACAATCTAAACTAGCTTAGACACTACAACTACCACATTAGAATTTAAAATAGCTTAGACACTGCAAGTACCATATTACAATCTAAAGTGAATATTCTAAATAGTTAGCACACAAGATGTGACAGCCAATAAAACTTCTTAAGTCACTGACTAACAACTAGCCCACGAACATGACAATCAAAATGCATAACACATGAACTTCTCCAAGAGCTACCAAAAGTAAGTGCAGATTGCCAAAATATTGTATCCAAACTGCACATTGAAATGATAATGCCAACCTAGACCTGTCCGATTAAATATCACACTCTAAATCACTAGTGTGTCAAACAATTATCTAAAACCAGTATAAAAGATGCTGAAAAGTCACAAAACTAGCATATAACAGTTAAAATTTTAACAAAAATCTTGTTAATTCTATAGTACTAATTGGATTGAATTCAAAAACACAGGTCTTATATTATCATTACATGTCTCTATTAACTCTTAGATGAAATGATGAAGAAATACAAACGAATTCACTAGCAATTTATGAAACCCACAAGCTACTAAAGCATGATAAACAAAAGTGGAAATGAAAGAAAATAGATATAATGCATATTTGGCTTCCATTGTGATCTTCAAATGGAAATGGTGAAGAAGCCCGAAGAAGGAATCGAATACACACTTCATATGACGCTGAAGATGATGTGGAAACGGTGAAGAAGCCTGAAGAAGGAAGTCAAAGATCCACTTCATGTTACACCATAGACGATGAGAAATCGAAGATGAGGAACCCAACGAATAATCACGATTAGAGAAGAAATTGGTGAGATATAGAAGACGATGAACCCGACGATTAATCACAATTAGAGAAGAAATTGTTATGTTTAGTAATTGAAGTTGTGAAGCCCGGATATTGAATTGGAAAATGGTTGTTGTGGGCGTTGTGGAAGTTGAAGATGAAGATCGTTAGGTTTGGTTTGAGAAAAAAAATCCATTTTCTAGAAATGAAGGGAAGAACATTGTAGTTAGAAGTCTGAAACAGTAGTTTGGTCAATTAGAACTCTTAATGGGCAATTTGGTCATTTCACAACCTTTAAGTGGAAATGGAGAAAATAATCTCCTAAGTGTATTTTCGTCTATGAGAAGCTATTTAAGAGAATGTAAAATCGAAGAATGACCATTAAGATAAATTTTTTCAATAGGGGCTATTTTTTGTTTTTGAAAATTGAAGATGACCATTTCCTTCTATTCCACTTTTTTTATTTGAAGATCCAGTATGATGAGAAGTTTCTTTGGTTTTACATTTATGAAAGTTTTATGTTTATGTGTGCATATATTTACTACTTAATAAGAGGTTTTGTAATTATATTGGAAGTTTTGTAATTATATTGGAAGTAGATTGAGTTGGAGCAGAAACCATGCAGGAAGTTAAATTAGATTTGGGGTGAAAGCCTTTATTTTCAAGGTTGTTGAAGAGCTTGCTGAAGCTGTCAAAGTCACCGTGGGGCCTAAGGTACTCTTTCCAAGAACTACAAAATATTTGTATTTTAATATTTTATTTGTTTCATTTGTATAAACTGTGCTCTTTAGAATTACAGTTAATAATTTAATAAGAATTTAAGCCACTTTATACTTATGGTATATAATTAATGGAAGGCTAAGACTTTCCATCTTTATAGGAATATATATATATATATATATATTATGTATTATTACAACTAATAAGATTTAAATATATTTTTTTAATATTTAATTTGATGAATTGAAATTATGCTATAAAGAAAAATGTAACATAAATAACCTAATCAGCAGGTTGTGTGTATGAGTGAATCTTATTTATTTATTAGAATTACAATTATTAACAGATTAATAAGAACACTTGACAATCTAAAAATTTAATCCAAATTTCACCCAAATGATGTGGTAAGTGGTTTTTTCATTAACCGCATCATCACATGTTATGTGTGGTAATGACAACTCACATACCACATCATTTAGGTTGAAATTTAGGTTAATTATTTGGATTGTATAGCATTACTTTAATAAGAATTCATGTCAAGTTATGCTTATTATATAGATTAATGGAAGGTTGAGTGTATTTTCTCTTAATGAAAAATAAAATTATATTATTAGAATTAATAACCAATTATTCATAAAAAAAGAATTAATAACCAATTAATAAGAAGGTTAATTAGATTAATAAGAATTCATTTTCATTTTCCAACCATTCATTTTCCAATCAATTTTTTATAAAGTTGACCGTTGTTTCCTGTTCTTTCAAGCATACCCGGGTACTCTTTTTTTTTTGATGTTTTGTGATCTAATTTGTCACTTCATGAATTTTTTTTCTAACGAGTTTGTCCATCGATTTAGATTAGATCTCTAGAGTTGGTTCTATTTTTAGAAGTTGATTATGGGTCATCGCTAATGGGTGTCGATCTTTCATGATTTTAAGTGTAAAAGTTTGATTTTTATGTTTGCCATTATGTTCCGCTTGATTTTTCTTATCATGGTGTATTTAAGGTCAACTTAACCATTGCAATGTAATTTCTGTCTCATTAAATTGATTCTAACTCAGGCATTTCAATGTAACTTGTCAGAAGAGACACCCTTATCTAATGTGTTACTTTTTATTATGATGTATTAGTGGTGAAATTGTGGATCGGTTCGATCAGTTCAATCGTTTAAATATAATTATTGTTTAATCGAACTGACTTAGTTCAAACATTTCAATGTAATTTGTTATTGCCACTAAAATAATGAGTTTGATTGATACTTGATACAAAAATCTATGTATGTAAATAAATTAATACGTAATACAGTATCAAGAAAAAAAAAGTAAATAAATTTATTTGTAAAATTAAATGTGATCGAATTCTGTCTCGTAACTTTTATTTTAAGTTCTTCCACAAAATTTACTACTAAGTTCATGGCTCACTCCAATTATTCTTTCAATATTCTAAGTTTCAGCTCCATCTTTCCCATATTGAAATAATGCAAGATTTGATTTTAAAACTCCATAAATATAATTTTCAATTTATATTATACAATATCTGCACACTTGCAAACTAGTTTTCACTAATATTATAGAATCAATCGTGTACCGGTCATTTTTCGATAATATAAAACTTAAATAAAACTGATATTTTTTTTAAGTGGAAATATGGCCAAATGGGTAGTCTTTACCGATTATTTGAGTGTGTTAACAGTTAAGGCACCATTTTACCCTTGAACTTCGTAAGAATCCACTTAATAAAGTATTACAAACCATTTACCTGCTTAGGCAATTGTCTTAATGGGCCCATGGGCTTTGGCTCTTTATATTTGCAAGATATTCGATCCATACCCTAAACTTCCAAATGGGCTTTTAAATAGGATAGGTTTCAGGCTTTTTTCACTAAAAGAATTTGTGGTTTGGACAACAACCCTTCATGACCATTTGGTCTAAATCTTATTGAATGGGACAATTTTGTCAAACTATAAGGATTCCCATGAAATTAACCCCATTAATATAACCCACCCCCAAAAAAAATATATATATATACTTTATAGGAATTTTCAAGATTTGTTTTATTATTGTTTTAACTTTTATATTGTATACCCTCACCCAACCACCCAAGACATTTTTTGCAGAAACATCATTATGCAATGTAGAAAACATTTATGTGAATTGCACTATAAGATAGCTAGATGTGATGTCTTTAGTGCCTTTCTTTTTAGTGTTTTGCATCATCACGTGGCAAGTTGGCAAAAGCCATGAAGAAATACAAATTTAAGTAAAATAAGATAAAATAGTAAGAATTTATGAAACTTTGAAAGTGTTCTAGGGCCCATTAGCTGAATAGGCCCTACTCTTTTGGACCATCAACCACCGCCAATGAGAAAAGAAAGGATACTTTTTTGTAAAATATAAATAAATACAAAAGTATGTGCCCTTTCTGAATTCTATCCCCATATAATCTTTTTCTTTTCTTTTTTGAAATGGATAATATACTATTCTCTCAATGACTCAATCACAAACAGAAACAAAGAAAATTTCTTTAAAAAAATGAATAATAATAAGGGCAAATTGCATAAACTTACCCTAAGGGATAAAGTCTTAATATTCTATTTCTCATTTGGGATCATCACCAGACGTTGGTCTCCACCTAATCGTGGATGAGATCAACAATTTGCTTCACGAATAGTAGCAGATCCATCTCCTCCACACAATTGGGAGAGTCAAATCTACTCCCAACCCATTGAGGAGACGTTGATCTTTTCCACATATGGGTGGAGATTGTTTTTAGGACTGTTACTTGTTTTATTTTCTTTCAGATCAAAAAGACCATTAAAAGACTAACGGACTTCACTTAACTACATGGTACTTTGTGTAATTAACAATAGAGCTTCAATTCAATCTTTATGTTTGTGCAATTTGTCCTAAAAAACATTAGAAGAGGTAAATTGAAATTACCAAGTGGGCCTGGGGCCCATACATGTGTATTATCATAAATTGGTTAAATTTTGTCAATTTAGATTCAACCATATTGCATGAACCACATTTGGGGAGACTTGTCTGAGTCATCTGACAGTGAAAAGTAATCCGTCAAATCGGCAAGGTAGGTTAAAAAATAATTTATGTTGGGTCGATTTGAAGGGGAAAAAAAAAAATCAAAATGGTCAACAAGATCTAACATTGGTGTTTTCATTTTTGTGATGTAAAGATTTATGAATACTACACTTATTTGAATGCAAATTTCGCAGGGGCATTTTCTTCCAAAAAATTAGCAGGGGTGTTCATTAATTTCAAATTAATGGAATTTAATTGATTAAACTCAATCCAATATTCCAATTCAATATTTTTTTGATTTGAAGAATGTTCATATCATGGATAATCAAATCCAATTTCAAGAAGATGAAATTCAATCCAATATGATTTCAATTAGTTGATTCGGTATAGTTCAATTCATTTTAATTGAAGAAATTAAAATCTATGATATATGAATTAGTGAATATTGTTTAATTGTAGTTTTTTTTTTCACTTAATACAACCCAAAAATAAATCATCTAAATAACTACTTTAAGTGAAATATGATCAAACAATCTCTTACGATAAGAAATTTTTACCCTATAAATTATGGGAAAATATCTAATTGTGTCGGATATATACAATTAAATCATGTCATAAGATATGAATAATTAATCACAAGAGAAATTTAAATAACGAGAGATTTATGTTACATGATATAATTTGAGTATATATATTGAGCATGTGCATCCATACATATCGAATCTTTTCTCCTAATTTACTTTGTATTCACTAATTAAGCACTTTTTATTGATTTGATTTTGTGTGGAACAATTTCATCATAAAAGTCCATTGATTATCCGCCTCTTCTAAAAAATAAAACTACATTCATACGAACACATCATCAATTCAATAAAATTACACTTTTTATTGTTATGTTATTAATATTTTTTTTATAATTTCAAAATACATAGAAAAATTTTATTTAAATTTTTTGTTTCAAATAAAATAAATATTTATTGATTATATATATATATATTTATTGATTTATTCATAATAAGGATATTTAAAATTAATTATTAAATATAATATAATAATATACAAAAAAAGCCGAATAGGAATAACTTAGTACGATATAATATAGTGTATCACCAAACATATGTTTGTATTACTTATAATACAGTCCAATACAATACGATACAATTCAATACAAGTCCAATATAATCCAATACGGTATGTTCAAACGAGTCCATAATGTATTACTGTGTTGGTAATAGTAATTTTGTTTAATGAAGTATTAGGTGAAAAATATAATATGCTGTATATATAGCTGCACATTATTATCACTTATTATATTTGTAACCAACTGTTGCAGAAAGTCAATGGTGTCATAAAATCTAGGTGGGTAAGTTGAATATATGTGGAATACTAAAATTACAAAACAAATTTCTTATTGATTGCATGAAAAAAGAAGTAGAAAGCTTTCTGGATATATACATATATATATATATATATATATATATATATATTTTCCAAAACCGGACATTCTAAACAGTAAGAACTTGCTCCAACCATACAAACAAATCCTGTACGAAAACCAAATCTAGCAAGATGCTCTAACTAAAGCTTTTATGACAATTAATGAATGCACATCTTTAATTATTAATTCTTGATAAAAAGTGAACTTATTAAAATATGTTTAAAGTTATAATATAAATATATAATATGGAGTTTATCTATTTTATTGTTTCCATAATGTTTGTACATTGCATATCTCTTTCTGGTTCAAGTGGTTTATAAATGTTTGATTCTGACAGACGGCAGATCCATGACTTGTTTGATATTTAGATTACTATTATTATTGCTGATTATTAGTTTACAAGTGATTTTATAAATTTAATTTAATTTGCATTCTTTTTTCTTTTGAAATAAAATCATCGATTGGATTTTCATATAATTTAACGATTGCTACCTAGTTTCAATTGAGGGGGGTCATTATGTACACATAATTTAGTAAACAAAAAATTGCTGGCAAGGTGAGCCTTGCACCCTATACCTATATGTTGTTCTAAATTTTGAATTTATTTAAATAAATTAATAAAACTGGTGTACTCTATTGCATATGGGATGATTCATCTTAAATATCATGTCAAAAGAAAGAGCGGTGTTATTGGTACACCCCCTATTGATCTATTCATACCCCATAGTTTAAAATTTTGATTAAATTAAATTAAATTAAATGTTTTTATTAAAATTTTTGGTCTATTTTCAAAACTACCAATTTTACTTATTTTTGAAACTTAATACATACCATATATGATCTCTCTATCTCTATATCTATATACATCTCTCTCACCTCCATCGATTGATTTATTTTTTTTCTTCTTATTTCTTTTTTTTTAGTTTTTTTTTTCCTTCTTATTTCATGATGGAAAAGAAAAAATAAAAAATAACTGGGTACTTCAACACAGCTTGATATCAATCTAAAGAAAAAGTAAACTTCAAACTTATTTCCAGAGAATGAATTGTTTCCAGATGCATACTATCAATGTCAGACAATCTTTGTTTTATGTCATTCTCAGACAATTCTTCAAGATGTTTGATATCTTTTTTAGACAATTCTTCCATATCCTTGATATCATTTTCATATTTTTTCCATAATATTTTATATTAATGTAAAAAGCAGATTTTAGGATTTAAGAGTTTTTTTTTTTTTTTGAAAAAACATATTATTGTGTTATTTTTTTTTTTAGAATTTTAGAAAAGGAATGTGTGATTTTAATAAATTTACCTTGTAGAAGATTTCTTTCCTAAATTGTATGTCTATTTAAGTAATTTTGATAAAATAAAAAATAGAATATTATATAATTTAAAAAGTTGGGTATGAATAGATCAGTAGGTGGTGTGCCAATAGCACCACTCCAAAAGAAACTATTAATCAATCCATAAATCTACTAAACTTTATATATATGGTTCAAACTAAATCAATTTAAATTTGTGATTTAATTTGTTGACTTCAACATCTCAACCACCCATATGCTTTTAATCTAATGGTTGAGATTTGAATACATTTATAACTCTTGGATTAAAAACATACGGATGTTTGAGATGTTGAAGTTACAAAATTAAATCATAAATTTAAATTAGTTTAGCTTGAAGATATAACAACTCGAACATGTACATTGTTAGACTGAATTAGTGATTTTAACCACCAAACCACAGTAATTGGGTGTTATATATTTACTTTACTTGTAAAAGTAATATTTACACATAATCACATTATCTTAACCAAAGAAAAAAATGCACATTTTGCATGATTTTTGGTACATCCTGCATAGACTTGGTCTAAGCTAAAGGTGATAGTATATTAGTATGATACTTTCATTATTGTAACTTGATTAAAAGTGGGGTCGATTATTTAGTATTAACACTCTGATTTTGATTTATACATTAAAATTAGATAAGAAAACATTTTTAAGTCTCCTTTCAATAAACAATTCTTTGCTTTTTGAAGTTTTGACTTGCGAAGTGGCATTGGGACCCAACAAAAAAATAGAAAGCAATTCAGTGGGAAATATTGGCCTCAGATTTTGCAAACTTTATTGGATAAAAGATCCATGAAGATTTCAATAGTAGACCAAAACAATTTTTGATTAGAAATGTAATGTTTCAATCCAGGTTTATAAAGGGTGTGCTTGCATGTTGTTTTGTCAGACTCATCAAATATCAAACAGCATTTTTTTATAGGCATGTCTCATTTGGAATTGAGCAAGTACAAAACTTTTGTTTTCTCATTCTATGGTGAAGTGTGAACATGTATTTTTCTTAACAGTGTAATTACCTTAAATAATATAGTAGATTTTTTTTTATATACCACTAGCAATATTACTAGATAAAATATGCGCATCCGTAATATTGTCACGTTGGGCAATAATAATATAGTAGACTTAAATTAAGGGTTTTGCTAAATTAATGATTGGATTATTGCAATGGTTTTGTACCTCAAATAGAGTTTGTATTTAACTTCATATATATAACTTTCAATTTTATTTTTAAAAAGAATAACTTCCAGCTTTATGAACAATTTAAAATACACAAAACTCACATTAAATGTTATTCCATTTTATAAATTATATATAATTTTTCTATTGTCAGTTCATCATAATATAAAATATATCAGGACGAAGAATGTGACTTTGATTCAAAGTGTATGTATTTGTCAAAACTTCTCTATAATATGTGGTCCACATTATACGTCTGATATATATATTTTTTATCAGGACGAACTGACACTAAAAAGACTAAATTATATATATATATATATATTATATCATATACAGTCCGATTGAGGCCGCTTTACAAAAGTAAGATTGCATTATGAGGAAGATAATATGATCCAGAATAAGCTAATAATCTGTCTAGCTGTTTGTTGGTAGCACTATATTATTCGTTTCTCCTTTTTAACAAACTCCAACGAAGCCCGCTTTTTTGGTGCTTAAAAATCTCTTCCACGTCTAGCTGCTTCATCTAATTCACTGATATTAGAGTATCGGTCTCTTCATCTATCCTCCCATTAATATCACTTATTGCATTTTCTTAGTCAGTTCATGAGTCCTCATCTTCTTCTCCTTAACTCTCCTTCAATGCCTTGTTGAAAACTCTTGAAATATTCTTTTTTATATTTTCCAAGCATTCAAAGCCATTATTGATTGACTCTATATCTTCTCATTTAAGACTCAGTTTAATTGTCTCTTTTTTAGGTTCCAATTAATCTTTCAACTTTCTAGTTTGGTTGGTTGGTTTGTTTGTTTGTTATTTATAGAACAATTATCAGCCACTTTCCAAGTATTTTTTTTTCTTTGGGGGGTTTTTGCATGATTTTGAAGAAATACAATGGCAATAGAATTGGAAAGTTCTGGTATGAGTCCAAGAATTTCATTTTCTCATGATTTTTGTCTATCTGATGAGATCATAGTACCAGTGGAGCAACAACAACACCCTCTTAGATCAAACTCATCATCAGGGATGGATTTCGACTTCTGTGTCCGTAAAAGTTTCGATCAAGACTCTTCATCCGCTGATGAACTTTTCTTTGATGGGAGGATTCTTCCTACACAAGTCAAGAAAAAGAAGATCAATAATAATACACCACAAGCATTGCCATTGCCATTGCCACCAGCTGGATATAATAACAAAAATGATCAAGATCATGAGAGCTTGAAAGGAATAAGCAATAAGTCGACAGCTGTCATGAGAGATGAGTCAGGTGATGATTTAGAAGAGAAGCAGCAGAGTTCATCAAATAAGTCTTTTTGGAAGTTCAAAAGAAGCAGCAGTTTGAATTGTGGAAGTGGATATGGAAGGAGCTTGTGTCCTTTGCCACTTTTGTCAAGAAGCAACTCTACTGGTTCTGCTCATAAGGACAATAATATTTCACACACCAGAAGTGCTTCTTCTATAAGATCATCATCACATTCTTCTTCATCAAATTATCTCAAGCCTCCATTGAAGAAGAGTGCTTATGGAGCTTATGGGAATGGTATTCAAGTCAATCCAGTTTTGAATGTTCCATCTGGGAACCTATTTGGTCTAGGTTCTATCTTCTTCAATGCCAAAGATAAGAACAAGAAGAAATAATGATCATGCATCATCATTGAAGATCAATAAATTCAATCTAATGTTCTATATATATATATATATATATTATTGATCATGTGATAATTAGAAGAGATTTTTATTGGGTTTGTGTTATTACTTGGAAAATATTTTGGTTGTTGATGTGCCATGAAAAAAGGATAAGAAAGAGAAATGATTGCATGAAGAAGATAAAAAGGGTAGATGGAAATGGAGGGCCAAATGATCAAAACATATAATTCAAGAGCACATGGTTTGGGAACACAAAATGACAGGTGACCTTTGCTTTCTTGCTTGTCTTTATTTGGTTTTTCTTTTTTTCTTTTCTTTTTTTCTTTTGGTATTTGCTGCTCTCACATGGTTTTTAATTGCTTTGATAATAAGTTTGTTGTTGTATGTGACAAGTGCCTAGAATGTTCACTGATTTTAGTTTGCCAACTTAAGACAAACTATTTGTATTATTAATTGATGAGTTTGTTGATCAATATTGAATTTCAATCAATTGTCTAACCATCTGTACTAGCTTTTCACTCCATCTTCATCAATAATTCTTGTTAACTCAAAAACATAAAAATGCAATCTGATTCAATAAACAGTAGTAATCTGACACAAGTTTTAACAATTATAACTTTTTGGGTAATTGAACAACGATGGAAATGAATAGAAAGATTTTGTTTCTTTTTAATCTTTTCTTGGTCTCAAACTCACTCTCTGTGTTTCCTGTCTGAATTCTGATGGTCTTCATCGACAATTAATATATGCATACCTGTAGATTATGTGGATCTGGTCGATCTGTTTTCCCAATTTCATGATTGACCATGTGACAAGCAAAAACATGAGATAAAAGTCAAGGAAGGACCCTATTGTTCTCATTTCAAGGTTGTCCTGTTTTGTATTTTACTTGGATTGTGCTACACAAGTTCATGAATGCTGTACACATATATGAATTATATATACTACTTTTAATTTCTATGACTGGTTTTTCTTCCTGTGTTCTTGGTTTCTAGATATTGGCAGGGATACTTTTTAGAGATTAACCACTTGTTTATACAAAAAGTGGGAACAAAATGTGTTTAATGAGTTTCGGTTTCAGTTTCCAACTTTTGAGAAAATCACAAAACACTACACATGCAGTAAAAGAGGCTCCCAACATGTCCCTACTCAACTGGGTTTGCCTTTTCAGTAGGCCATAAGACTCATGTCATATATATATATATATATATATATATATATATATATATATATAAGCTTATTCTGGAATTCACTTTCCATGTCATAAGGTACATTGTTAAAAAAAATTAATTTGGTATACAAAAAATAATTCAATCAATGAAAATTATGCATGGATAAATGTTTTCTTTTTTTCTTTTAACATGAATATGCTAACTTAATCAATTGGTCATCTGATTTATGATATTAGGGTTGAACATAAATGTGTGAATTGTAGTGACAAAAAATGGTCCAATTATTTAGAGAAGGTATCTTGATGGGGGCTACATTTGGGAGGAGAGTGCAAGGTGGAGTGTCATTTTCAGATATAGCTAGTGTCTTCAGTCATTTTCACTTGTGCGTTTACAATTGATGGGTTTGGAATAAACTTGGGGGTTGGGGACATCTAGATGTACACCAATTCTCTCTACATGTTTTTATTTTTTATAAAAAAAACATAAATTGAATATATATATATATATATATATATATAATACTTTTCTCCTTAGTGTGTAATGGTATAAAATACATCAATGCATTACATATGGGTCATAGATTATAGATAAGCACTGACAAGTGCATACAGACTGAGTCAAAGCAATTGAATCTAATGGTCCACATGTAACACACTAATAAATATTTATCGGTGCGCACTGAGGTAAAAAATTTCCTATATATATATATAAGGGTTGATAAAAATACTATCTAAATGACTAAAGCAATCTTAGAGCTTGTTTGGTTTGAGTATTTGGCTTTTGAAAAACCTCTTTCTGTAAAATGTCTACTTATAATAAATCTATTAGAAACAGAGCTTTTGAAAAGAAAATTTTTTTATAGTTGTTTGCTTTGTTGAACTATTTTTTTCCATCTATTTGGAGAGGCTCCTCTCCATTAGCTTCTGTCAAGTAGAGGTTGAAACTCTACTAGTCTCTACCGAGTTTAAAATAGACAATATCAAAAGTCTAACCAAACAACTTAAAAAAAACTCAAATGGAGAGGTGTAGAGTTTTTGAGGCAGTAAAAAGTTCAAACAAACAAACACCGTCTTAACATGTGAAATTATAAGCACTTTATTTTTGTATGAATTTAGTTTGTATATCCTATTATCCTTCCAAGTCTTAGAGATCATTGAAGTTGCTTAACCAGTTATCCAAATTTTTTTTTAAGTATAGGTCTATCGGTATATTTATTATCTTGTTACAATAAATACATTACTTTTATTTCTTTTTATGGCGCAAGTTAACAATATCTTTATTTTTATTATTATTATTATTATTATTATTTGTATATTTTATTTTCAATTACTGCCACCTAAAAAAAGACATCTCCGCATCCATTTACTTTTTCACACCTATTTTAAATATTTGAACATTAATATTTGTATTTCTACACCCTCTAAAATGTCAAAACTAACTTAAAATATTAGATAACAACTTTGAATAAATTGTTTTTTTTTTTCTAAAGCTATTTTATTAATTTTGACCCTCAATTAAATTCTAAAAAACATTCAAAACAAGAGAAATGTATCATAACTCATATAATTAAAGGCTTCCAGCAGCCACCACTAATTTTATCACCAAACTCTATTTCCCAATTATGTTTATACGTATACTTTCCTGAAAAAACAAACGTTTTCTTATACCGATTCAGTCCAATTAAATATTATTGGAGGCCTAAATATAGTTTTACATTCATTTCAGCTAAAGCCCAAAAAAGTAAATGTATAAATCCATTTCTTTTCTTGTGAATTCCTTTTTGGGTTTGTAAAATTGTATATCAAGATTTTATATGAATAAAAATTAAAAAAAAAAAACTCCATTTGACCCAAACTCTATTGCTAGGAGCCCAAAGGATTTGGACTCTTTTCGACTTCATATCAATTTCAACTTTCGGTTGGATCGGCCCAAATACAAATGTTTTTGCTTCTATAATAATACCACCCTGTCACCCAAAAAAACAAAAAAAAAACATAATTTATTCATGCCAAGAAATATGTAAACTTATATCTATAAAAAAAAAAAAAAACATCTGTTCGGCTGTTATACCCACATGGATAGGGTAATATCAAAATATGGGAATCATTCAATATTAAATTTGGAAACCATTTGAATTTTTAAGAATCACTTTCTCATTAAAATCAATTAAAAAATGGTTCTCAATTTTTGATACTATCATACTCATGTAGGTATAGTAGTCAGACCCTACAAAAATATATCCAAATATCAGTGACCTGTGACAACCAAACCAATATAATGACTCATCTCATATCATTTCAAGAAATTAATTCCAACAACCATTAAATCTCCATTTCTGAAGAAAAACTTAAGTAGATTAATTGAATCAGCATCTTCCATATAAATCATATAGCATAGTCATAACTCATAATGATATATATAAAGATTTACATCATATTACATGATTTGAATGTAAAATGTGTATAGTGTGATCAGACCCCTTGTCTCAAAAATTATATAATTTTTTTTACTATTGTATATATTGACTCTTCCTAAATTTTTTGTTTTACTGTATTGACCTACCCAAAAATGAATTTCAGATTCCGTCTCCGGATGCAATTGCAAGCAAAACGTTTAAGAAGTTAATGAAATTGAAACACACACTAAGTCATGATTATTCTTGTAGTAAGTTGTACTCCTCATAGTTCTATCAATCAGTGTCAGATTAAGCTAAAGTCCATGAAAAATCATATTTGGCATCCCCGTGTTTTTGTTAATGGCTTCAATTGCATTATTAGCTAGCGTCAATCACGATTAAGTATAGTCTTTTATTTGAGTTTTTGCATTATTTCCAAAATTCCAAGCTAAAATAAGATAAGAAAGTTATTTGTTTATTTACTTCAAATTTCAAAAATAAAATAAAAAAAGAACTTTCAATATCATAAATTTGGACTACTTTTATTTTTTATATTTTTGATATATGAGTGAATTTTATTATGATCATATAAACAGAAAGAACACACCTCTTTTAGTTGAGTTGGTTGTATACATCCCCACATTTAGGGGAAGGGTTTAGATTTTAACTTACTCATAAAAAAATAAGTGTGGATGTGTCAAATATTAAATCATAAACTATACAAACTTTAGAGCATCTCCAATGCTATTATGTATTTTTGAGTTTCTAAATAGTGACACATCAGCATTTCTATTCAAAATGGGTCCACTTTTAAAAATTTTGTAGAGAGATGTGAATATGCATCTCCAATGCAATTATCTAAAATCAAATATGTATCTATTTCTTGACCAATCATAATAAAACAATTATTACATTCTCTCTCCTCTTTTATTTTACAATTAAATGAGCTTTAATATTATTGGTGGAAATAGTTAGAAATCCTAGTCAGCATTTCTATGAGAGTTTCTAGAATTAGAAACTCAACTCCATATTCTCTAACTTTTTTTTTTACCACATCATCTTCATATTCAACTTAGATAATTGCATTGGAGAGAGTTTTTCTAACTTCTTTAGTATCTATCATATGTGGCACTCCATTTTCTCCAAATACATAATAGCATTGGAGATGCTCTGAATTTGAAGATAATTTTACTTTTTAGTTAAAGCATGCAAGGGCGTAACCACTTTAGGGTACATTAAACAAATTGGAAATCCTAATGAGACAAAATGAACTTTGTGTTTGATGTGTGATTACATTATTTATAAAAAATGGTTAGGAATTAAATAATTGAAAATTGATAATCTATTAATTATCTGTTCACACTCTATTTTAATTTTTTTTATTAATGATAATTTTAACCTAAATTAAAATTACTAAACAAGACAAGAAATTCACATTCCAAACCGTTTTTCTAGAAAACAAGTTTTTTTTTTCCTGTTTTACAAACCCTAAAATATCTTCTTCTTCTCAAAATATGGTTTTTCTCACACACTATCAAGCCCTAAAATATCTTTTCTTCTTTCAAAATAATTTTTTTCTCACACACCATCAAACCCTCCATCAAAATAATCAGTTTTTTTTTTCTCAAGTACCACCCACGTGTAATCATCATCATCATCATTAGAACATATATATATATAATCTTTTTAAAATTATTTTTTACTCAATATAATCTTTTTTACACAACTTAAAATCGGAAAGAGGAAAACAAATGTTGTTTTTCTATTTTCAAAGATTGATTCCCGAAATAGTTTTCTTATTGTTTTGATCTCCTCACTTTTGTCCAATTTTATTTTCTGTTTTATTTTTATTTGATTACTTCACATCTCTTTTTCTCTTTAGAAATGAAGTGTAAAAAGAAAAACATTTAATTGTAAGGATAAATTCTCATTAAATAATTACATGTACCTCACACATAAATTAGGAATTTATTAATGCAACCCCCTCCAGCCCCCCATCTCAAGAATTAAGTTTTTTTTTTCATGATACTTTTCCAATGAAACTTATTCCGTTTTATTTTTATTTTCGATCAGTAAACATACCCAAAATTATTTCAAAATTCATTAATGCAATGCCCTTAGTTTTCTTATATTAACCTCTGAATTTAAATTTTTCACTCTATGAAGGACCATCGCTGAAGGGAATGATTTTCCCAAAAATACCAATGAACCTATTTGATAAACCCAACGGAATGGCCATAGAAATCTTGACTATTAGATTATGAATATAGTGTGAATTATGATATGCGAATATTGAAATCTCATCACACCATACACATGTGGTATATATAAAAAAAAAATCCATACTTGCTATGCTTTCGAATATAACAAAGATTCTTCGTGGGTTTAGATAATGTGGTTTAGATAATGTTTCTGTAATTTCAAATAAAGTTTACAACAAATTTTGAAATAATTTGAATTTGTCAAATAAGCTAAATAAATAAATGTGAAGGTGACGAGATGAGGTTGGTTCAATGATAAATCTCTTATATCTGCACCACAAGGTTACGGGTTTGAGTCCTTACCCTAAAAAAAAAAATCCTGAATTTATGTACTAGTATAATACTACAAAAAAAAAATGTCAAGATGTCCAAAGTTAATTTAACTCAACTGTAAGTTTTCCACACCCGCACCTTAAGGTAGTGTATTCAATCACTAATGCTAGTCAACACAAAAACTAATCCAAATAATATGGCAACTGATTTGTCATTACCATATCATTTATCACATCACCCCATATTTTACGTTGTGATAATAACTCATTTACCATATCATTCGGATTGAATTTTGAGTTAATTTTTTGAGTTGTATATTAATCATATTCAATAGGAGTAATACTAGATTGTCCAAATAATGTAACATGTGAATTATAACTAATGCATCACTCATTAGTTATTATATTATCTTATGATTTACATGTATTAACAACTTTACGTAACACATCATTTGGATAAATATTTTAGACATTCTAGTAGTACTAAATATATAATAATAATAATAATAATAATAGTAAGCTAAGGTTGTTGAATTTGCACCCAACAGAACAGTACTATTAACAAGGGTGGCATAGCAAAGAATAGAATGGTATCGTGGATCAATCTAGCCATAAAGGAGAGAATCAGTTTCCGGTCATGAGCCATATATCTACCTATCTGACTATCTCCATGAGATGACCAAACAAAGAAAAAGAATAGAGCTAGGGACATCATGTACTATTTTGACAGTTGAGTCATGGTGTTTGGCCATTCTTATTTCAAGTCATGGATCCCTATTATTTATTTGTCACTTTCTAGGTTTTCATGTATGTAATATACTAATATGTACATATTGCTTCCCCTAAAATTTTATTTTTAGTTTAATTCCATTTTAAGAGATGGCCATACTAATATGTACATATGTACATATATCACGTTTTAGCATAGATATATAGTTGTGCACATCCCTTCTATATTGGTAGTCAGATGTTATAGTCTCATCATGTATATTTTAAAAACATGTATGAAAAGTTTTTTTCCCGTTTATGGAAGTAGATATATGGCCTGTACATGTATTGTCTGATTTTAATAAGTTCCGACTTCCGACATCTTATTGTAGTAGTTGTGTTCAAAACTTCAAATTATTCTATTACGGTTATTACTTATTAGTCCATGCGTTCATCTATTAGATTTTAATCCAATGATATATAAAAATCAAAGATTTAAATTTAAAATTAAAATTAAAATTAAAAGAAACTGGCACCCCTCTCATATAACTATATAGTAGCTAGATCCTCTGATGTAATCCCATAATAATTCTTAATTCTTGAAAGTGATTTCCATGTAAAAAAAATAGTAAATTCATCTTTCGATGAATAGTGTTATTTTAAAGTGATTTTTATGAATAAAAAGTTAAATCTTTTCCACAAAGTTAACTTTTTTTTTTACAAAAAAAAAATCACTAAAAAATAAAATAAAATTATGCATTTACACGAAATCAGAGAAATAATGAAACCCAAATCCCATTACGATAGCTAAAATGGTCTTGGATGTATAATTCAAATACAAATCGTGGTTAAGAACCTAGGGTTATAAAAGACATTTTCTATATATATATATATTTATATGGTTAATTTTGAATTGAAACAAAAAATGTATTCTCTATGTAATCCAGAATTTAAAATCAAAAGTTGGAAAGAATGAAAAACTGATCCTCTTTGAGCCTCTGAACTCTGAAAACCGTTTTCAGATATTCTACTAAGAATATTAAAAATGTAATTAGAAATTATGAATTGTGTCCTTGTTTTTTAAAATTGTTTTTGATCATGAATGAAAGGTGATTAACTTTTTCAATGGTTTGAATATAGCTTTTTAGCTGGTAAATGAAGATGTTTTATTTCAGTTTTTGATCTTGTTTGGGTTGAGGAAAGAGTTAAGACTAATGATTTTAGTCTAATCACTCACATAATTAAAGTGAGTATTTTTTTTCTTTGACCTTTTTCTTTTTATGGTGGCTTTATGTAATGATCATTTCAAAACCTTTTCACTATATTAAAAGTGCTTTATTTTTCATTTTTTATTTTGTAGTGTTTAAGTAAGAATATGCTACCTTATAAGTTCAAGGGCAAATTGCACTGAACCCCTTGAGGTTTGAGCAAGTTACACTTAGATGAAAACATTTCTTTATTATACACTAACATCCCCAAGATTTAAATTTGACTTTTAAAATACCTAAAATGCCCCTAGTTGTATTATTTTATACTTTATTTTTTTCCTTTTAACCAAAAACTTTATAAACTTTAATAAAAATAAAAAACTAAATAAAAACATGATTCATTAAATAAATAAATAGTTTTTAAAAATTAATTAAATAGATAGTTTTAAAAAATTAAATAAATAAATGGTTTTAAAAAATTAAATAAACAAATAGTTTAAGAAAATTAAGTAAATAAATAATTAAAAAATTAAATAAAAAAATATTAAAAAATCAAATAAATAAATAGTTTTAATTAAATAAATAATTAAAAGTTTAAAAAATAAATGAAAAAATTAAAAACATTATTTTTTTTTAAGAATATCCATTAATAGGAACAAGATAAGCTCTAAATATCCAAGGAGTGTTGGGAATCTTGAAGCTTCTCTCACCATCATCTTTACCGAAAAAGTTTGGATATTTAGAGTTTTTCTTGTCCCTATTAATGGATATCCTTAAAAAATTTAATGTTTTTGATTTTTTTACTTTATTTATTTACATTTTAAAATTATTTTTTTAAAACTATTATTTATTTAATTTTTTAAAACTATTTATTTATTTTATTTTTAAAAACTATTTATTTATTTTTTAAAACTTTTATTTTATTTTTTAAAACTATTTATCTATTTAATTTTTTAAACTATTTATTTATTTAATGAATCCTATTTTTTATTTAGTTTTTTATTTTTATGAAAGTTTATAAAGTTTTTGGTTAAAAGTTAAAAAAAATAAAGTATAAAATAATATAACTATGGGCATTTTAGGCATTTTAAAAGTTAAATTAAAGTTTTGGGGGTGTTAGTGTATAATATATAAATTTTTCCATCTAAGTGTAACTTGCCCAAACCTTAAGGGGTTCAGTGCAATTTACCCTAAGTTCAAATATTCAATAATGTTACTAAAAAGTTTAATATCCATTAAATTGAGATCCGATGATATAGATAACATCTTGTAATAAGAAAAAAAAGTAAAAAACTAATATAAATTTTGTGGTCTAATAACAAATCTTTTTTAAATTAGAAAGGATATAAAATGATCTAAAATGCACGTTAAATGTAATAATTATTTGGTCTTTATTGTGCAAAAGAGTTAAAGGATTTGATGGGAGGGGTACGGATATCGACAACCATAAATATGATTAGTACATCCATATTTTTTTAACCAATTATATAAATAAATAAATAATATATATAGGAAAATTTTCATCTCGTGCGCACTGATAAATATTTATCAGTGCGTTGCGTGTGAACCATTAAATTCAATTGCTTTGACCCAGTCAGTATGCACTTGTCATTGTTTATCCATAATCTATGACCCACATGCAATATACTGATGAATATATATATATATATATATATATATATATATATATATTATGCCATTCAACAAGAAAAGCTCGAGATATGTACTTAGTGCTAATTATTTTTAAATTAGAGTTTATCATCAAAATTAAGGTTTATCATAAATTAAGGTTTATTATAGTTTTTTTTTTAAATAAAGAGATATAGTCTAAAATATGAGTGTACATAGTATTTTGTTTATTTTTAATGAAATTAATTTGTTCTTATTGGTAAATTTCTATTGAGATATTTTTGTAATTAATTTTTTTTTATTAAAGTATGAGTGTGCTTATCATATTTATGAGTATCAATATCGACACCCTTGCTGGGTGATATAGGGAAATAAATGAAAGAAAAAACTATAAGCATGGGTTGATTGAGTTATAGTATGGATTATATGCTAATTAGACAAATAATATGGTATTACCGGATCAATTATCACATTATGTCATACAAATTATAGTATAACATGCAATGAGAGATACGATTATGTGATTTTTAAAATAATCTAATGAGTGACAATTTTATAAATAAATAGTTACATGCCAAATTCAGAACTATAATAAGAATGTATTTAGTTTTTGTTCAAATAAACTACTAGGTTTACTTAATTTATAAACCATAAGACAAAAATTAAAGAGTACCGTTCCTATTGACATCTTAATTTAAGTGGTTTACACTTCCCTTTATTACTTTATATGTTGCGGTGGAGTTTAAATCCCACCATGTAAATATCAAATATCGAGATCTTTGACTCGTTAAAAAAATGGTTGTTGTTGACTTGGTGACCTAAGTGCATATGGATGTGTAATGAAAGTTAAAACTTGATAAGAAGACAAATTAATGGTCTTGGTCAACACAAATACTGTATGTGAGAATTGAAATCCAAAGGAAATGGGGAAGTAAAATGACATTTAACGTTCACTGTAGTCTATGCCAGCCAGCCTCCACAGTCCACAATCCACAATTATCAATAATTCAATATCAACACTAAATATTATTTCTTGTCTTGGTAGATTCTAAATGTGAATTTCAAAATGCACCGGTTGCTCTAAGGAAGTCTCAACTTCATCAATACTAACAACAATTATCTCGGTATTTTAGGTTTTTGCCGATTCATGGAAACACACGTGTCTAATATATAATCTATCATCTCTAAGTTGGATTTTTAAGTATCTACTTTTATACAAATATACAGTATCCAAAACAGGACTATATGTAGAAGAATAACTTCAATTATAACTTGAGCAAATAACACCAAAATTCCACGAGGTTTGTCTTTTTTATTCAAGAAAACTGACTTAAAAGGAAAAAGAAAAAGAAAAAAAAAGACATTGATTCAATCCTCCACTGATAATGAAACTTAGTTACCGGGTATCGCTTAATTTTATCGAATGCTTTCTAAAAAAAAAAACCCATTTTCCTTTCTTTAAAAGGTAATATCGTTCCACCCCTTTAACGAATTCTTTTATATCAGTTTGAACTGGACCAGGGTGAAGGAAGACTTCATCTCTTTAAGAAGGAAGGAGATAATGAAATCTCAAAAATAAAGAAGCGAAAGCTCACTATGCCAAGGCAGTTTAACAAATAAAGATATTTTTGTAGGTATTAAATGATTTGTATTTTGTAAATTCTTTATTTATTTAAATTACAGAATTAAAATCTAATGAATATTAAACAAGGATGTATAATTATTGATATGTATAATAAAATGATATTTATCCAATGGTTTGCACCTCACACTTACATCATTATGGATTTCGACTTTATCTCCTTCACTAAATCTCGAATCGTTGTAAACTTGTAATGAGTTTAGATAAAATACAAACCTTTTTTCCTTTCTCTAAAAGGTAAGCTCGTACCACCACTTTAACGAATTATTTTACATCGTTTGAACTGAACCGGGGTGAAGGAAGACTTCATTTCCTTACCAAGGAAGGCAGATAATGAAACCTCAAAAATAAAGAAGTGAAAGCTCCTCTGCAAAGCCGTTTAACAAATAAAGATGTTTTTGTAGGTATTAAAATGATTTGTATTTTTTAAATTCTATATTTATTTAAATTATAGAATTAAAATCTAATGAATATTAAACAAGAATGTATAATTATTGATCTGTATAATAAAATGATGTTGATACAATGATTTGCACTTCACACTTGCATCATTATGAGTTTCGACTCTATTTCCTTCTCTAAATCTCGAATCGTTGTAAACTTGTAACGAGTTTAGATATAATACATAATTGTCTCTGTATTGTTAATAGACAGTTGTGTTTGAGAGTTATTCTACTATAATTTTTTAATTTTTATATATCCTCACTGGTAATTGATTCAATAATTATATATTATTCGGACCATTGATCAGTATCTAATGGTGGCCACGGTTTGGTTCCGTAGCCACCCAAACCGTAACCGAACCAAGAAAAACAGGTTTGGTTTTCGGTTTCGAACCGCCGGTTAGGCGGTTCGGTTTCGGTTTTTATTTTTTTATTTTTTTTCAAATTTTTATCCACGTGGCACTCTGTTATTGGTTGACAATATTATATATATATATATATATATATATATATATATATAAACAGCTGAAAACCCACCAAAACCGACGGGTTAACCGCTGGTTTGAATTGATTTTTGACAATTTCTAACCGTAACCGAAACAGTTCGAAAGTGATTTTTAACCAATTTCGTGAGCGATGATTTCAGTTTCGGTTACAGTTTCAATTTTTAGGGTCCGGTTTTAATTTGATACATACGGTTTAATCGAGCAGTGAACACCTCTATTAGTATAATTAAATTTAAACCTGAATATAGAAAGTTCCGGATTCACAGTCAACAAACGGAAAGCAATGTGTGACGTGGCAGCATAAATAGGCGAGTAGTGTAAACATGATAAATTGGCGCGAGTGATATATAGAGATTCAAAAAAAAAAAACGAAGCTACTTGCTGTATGTATGTGATGTGACTATGTGAGTATGTGGTGCCAGGAGACAGACGTAGACTCCCCTGTTTTTTCACGCTTGTCTCTATCCATTCTTTCTTTTTTTTTCCTCATTATCTTCATGTTTGATTGTTTTCATTAATTTAATCATATATATATATATAATTAAAATCATTATTTCAAATCAGGTATCAATATCACAGACTTAAAATTTGTTTTTTAAACAAAGTAACGTATGCTCAAAATATTTAATTTGTATGTATGTTGATGAAATCAGAATTCATTTTAATAGCTCAGAAAAGGTACCCTAAATTTTGAAAATGATATAGATCATACCTGTTACTATCTCTATCCTTATTTATATTTATATCCTTAAATAATTTATATTATTATTATTTTTTAACTTCTTTAATAAATTATTATTCAATTTAATTTTAATAAATATTATTAATAAAATAATATTTGTAATCTTTTTTACTTTTTCTATAAATATAATGTTTTATTAATACATGAATTTATAAATATATTACTAATAAATAAATACATCACCATCAATTTATTTGGAGTATTTGTTACTAATTTGTTGTTGTATCAAACTTTCTTAACCAATTAAATACACCATCCATCAAATTATTTTTTTATAAATACCTACTCTGGTTACTTCACCAACCACTTTACCGTCTACTTCACCTTTTATAAAAAATTAGTTCGAAAATGAGTTTTTATGGTTCATCTTATATATCTTCATCTTCTTCTTCATACTCAAATTATAATGGAAATTTTAGAAAAAAAACACTCACAATTCGGGTGGATATGAAAGTCATTTTGATGGCTTTCCAAAATATTAATGTATTTGGACATTATCATATGTTATGTTGTTATTATTTAAGTTTTTTGTTTTTTTATCCTTATTATAATATTTTTATGTTATTGTAATTTTTAATATTAATATTTATTATTTCAATACTATGTTTCGGTTTTTATTGTATTACTAACTTATAATTATCAATATGTAATAACAGATTTATTTTTATAACATAAAATAATTTTTTTTAGAGAAAATTATAACAAAATAATAACATGAAGAACAAATGATAAAGTATGGTAAATAAAAAATTATTCATTAATATTCAATATTGGACTCATTTTAAAGATATAGACGAGACTTTTCTAATGGTATAATTTTTATGTTAATAAAATGTATAAATTAAAATTTATTATACATTAATTAGATTTAATGGAAAATGTAAAAGGATATAAATGAAATAAAAAATATTGAAAAGTGAATTTAGAGAATGAATAGTGGTTCTCTAAATTTAGAGTATGAACGTTAGAAGCTCTAAAATATTATCTTGAAGACATAAATTTAGAGATGGGTGGGAGTAATTCATACTCTAAATTGTCTTGGAGATAGGAATTTAGAAATAGGTGGGAAATGCTCTTACGACAACACAATATTTATCGTAATTGTATAATTTATATTTTTAATTATACGTTTATAATTATGAAAGGTTTTGTTAAAATGTGTACAAAGACATATTATAAGGACAACAATAATAATTATACTAACATATAATTTCATGTGTTCTAAGAAAATAAAAATAATTTTAATTCATTAAAAATGCTTGTATTAACATTTTACAATTGTGAATGCATAATTTATTAATAATAATAGACTTTCCATATTTTCCCCGTTCATATCACAACTAATAATATAACAATTGGTAAGTGATTATACATATTAATAATCACATATATTCAACCTATTAATTGTTACATTATTGATTAAAATCTAAAGATGATACGAAGATAAGATATTTAGCATTACATAATATACAATGGAAGGAAAAAAAAAATCAAAACTATCCCTTAGCAATATAGGGATTAGTTTTTGATAACGTACAAAATTTTAACCATTTATATTTAGGTTTTTTGGTAATTATTGAAATACCCCCATATAATTTACATTTTATCTTTAGTGATTTTTGTTGTTTTCAGGGGTGGACAAAAAACCAATGAACTGAATCGAACCAAACCGATTCAATCGGTTTTTTTTCGGTTTTCTTATGTTGGCCGGTCAGTTAGGTTCATCAAAAAAAAAAACAGATAGGATCGGTTCATTTTCCAGTTCACTATCTCGAATCGGGATCCAATTTATATATAAAAAAACTCTAGTTTAATGTTCAATACTTCAATAGTCTGTGAAAACTATAAAACTACGAAAGTGTGTTACAATAGATTTTTTTTTGTTTTTTTATTGAATATTATTTTAAATTAGTATTTTCAATTTATTCAAATCCATAATTTAATTTGGTCGAATGCCCAAAAAATAAAAATATAAAAATCTGTGTAATAATTAAAGCACATTAATTTGGCCCAAAGGTCTAAAATCGAAAAAATCGAATCGAACCGAACCGGTCCAATTCGGTTGGTTTTTAATCGGTTGATATTTATAAATTTTATTGGATCGGTTCATTTTTTCAGAAACCGAACTTTATCAGTTTTTTTTATCGGTTATATTGAAAAATGAACTGGTCCATTAAACGTCCACCTTTAGCTGTTTTGTTTACAAAGATTTTGAATTATCTATACAAAAATCATTGAAAAAAAAATATGAAAAATAATGATCCCACTCGTCCGAAAAAAGTTATATATGAATGCAACTATGTAATATAATCAAAGCTAAAAAATCCACCATCGTTATACCAAGACAAACATATATATATATATATATATATATATATATATATATATCATATGTTCTCTGGATAGACTGGATATAGAGTGTTTGGCTGTTTGGAAGCTATTTTCACTAGGTGGATTGGAAATGCTGGGAAGTCTGAGAGAGTGGTCACGGCGGAAGGATATTTTGAGGGTACCATCATGGTCGGTTATACAATCATGTAAGTTTCGAGATGGTGGTTGATAGGAAGGTTGGTCAACCTTTTCTTTGATCCATTCATCTGGGAAAGCAATGTTTTCCCATTTGACTGGAGCAGGAATCATAACATTAACAGATGGTGAGGCACTAAAACATATAGTTTGTCCTGCTGGAATAGTTGGGGGAATAAAATTGGGTATTAAACCAGAGGTAAGGACTCGGTAATGGACACGATAAACAAGTTTATAAGGACTTGATCTTTCAATGAATTTATAATTGTGGGTTTAGATGTCAATAACAAGACATTTTTCTTTATGTTCATCAGTATTTAAAGCAATAGTAAAATTGAGATAACATTGAAAATAAATAGGTCCATAAGTCAAAGTTGTTTCAGCCATGCCAAGAATAGATTCTTTATAATCAGTTATTCATTTATCTCTAAGAACAACAAGTAAAGAATTATTGAGTCCAATCTTTGATAAAGGTTTTATCCCTATTTGAACACTTCCAATATGTAAATCATTATAACCAATTTTGCAATAATGATTAAGACTATTTTTATTTAATAAGTTGACAGAAAAAGTATTATGTTGGAATTTGACGTTTATTTATTTAATAATTTGAAGTCTAAGATATTTTTCTTTTTATAAATACTGGACTTCTGTATGTCAGGGAGTTGCCAATTATTCAAATCTTTATCATTCCAATTAGTTTCATAATTAGCTACAGATTGTCCGGTGGTACTGTTGTCATCATCAGGTTCTATGCCAGGACGAGAGCTACTATTTGACATGATAAAGAGGGTAAATAAACTGCAAAATCTAAGGTTTTAACTCACAGCCTGTCTACGCGGGTACACAGCCTAACATGTTCCTGACTAACGGCAAAACCCTAAAAGACTACTGACTCTTGCACCTCAGAAATAAAACTAAACATTGTTCTTCTAAAGACTTCCGATTAGTATACCATTCGAAGAACGGTATGTCTTGATTAAGTTTGGTGATAGTGGATAACCATCTTTCATGAAATTGTTGTCTCTTCTTGGGAGAATAATTTGTCTCATATTTTTGTCTCATATTTTTGTCTTAAATCTTTATTATTAGGAGCATGGTATTCTGCCAAAAGATGGCTGTTAATTTCAGAGTCTATAACGTCTATAGTTCTGATAGGAGGTCCAGAATGGACACTGTCAGTCAGGGCTTAGAAAGGTGTTGGTGAGGTGGGTTCATCATATTTGTGGATAGGATGAACAGTTTGGTTAGGTGTTTTAAGGATATTGGTCACATGTGTGGATATATCAATATTAGTGGATGGTTTTCTTCGTCTGCGGTGGATAAGGTTGCCTTGGTTTTCAGTATCACTGGATTCTGGTTTATAATGGTATTGATCATGAGGGATAGGAACATATGTGGTTTTTCCTTTGTCTTTGAGGATTAGGCTAGGTATTTATATATATATATATATATATATATATATGGTAATATGAGTTCAAAGATTTACCTTCCATAATTTCATAATTGTTCTAAATTCCAATAATAGGAGAGAGTTAACAAATACAAAGAACAGTTAGCAAATAATTATATCCAGTCATACTCGTAAAGAAACAATTTTGAAAAAAAAAAAAAAACAATTTCCTTTTGTCATAATTATTAATATCAAATAGGATTATTTTACTTCTAAATTCTAAATTAAAAACTTAGATTAAAATTTAAAATTAATTAAAAATCTATTTATTGTCTCTTATGGTGACAAGTTGAGTAGCTTCCCTAGTGACCAGTGAGCGTGGGTTCTCACTTTGTCCCCTACCCTTATCCTACGCACCCCAAAACGCACACACTTTCTCTGTCACGCAGTCCACAGTCTCACACAAATCTCTCGAAACAAGGCCAACTGTAGTGTGTCGACTGTAGCAGAGCATGGCCTCAGACTCAGTCCATTGCTTGTTCTCTGCCCAACACAATCACCACCATTACCTTCCTTGTCCAATCACCAAATCCTCTCTCTCTTGATCTTGATTTGATATTTGATAATTGATCATCACCCAACACAGTGAAATCCAAGAGAATCACTTTGCTCTTTGCGTCAAGACATGTAGATGTATACCAATTTTATATTACACAGCTTTTTTATGCTGTTTCTCTTGCTCTCTATTGTCGTTTTGCTCTTCTGTGCTGTCGTTTTCTCTGCACACATACACATACGCTCGCGAGGGAGATAGAGAGAGGAGAGGAGAGGAGAGGAGAGGAGAGTCATTTGTTTACTGTGTTCTTTTTAGAATATCTGTTCTTTTCACTTGTTACATTATTGTATTGTACGACATTTTCGTTCTGGGTTTTTCATGTTTTTGGGTTCTGTTTACTACATTGTGCTTGTTTATGTCCAACATATACCATTTTTTTCTTTCAAAATGTTAAGAGAGGTTTATGGGGTTCTTCATTCAGGTGGGTTTGGTTTCTGAGCACAGCCTTTTGAGGGATAGGGTTTTCTTGTTCCGGATTTTTCAGAGATGAATGAAACGGCGTCGTTGTCCATAACAGAGAAGCGGACTACGCACAGACCTGGTGGCTGTGTTGGCATTTTCTTTCAGCTATTTGATTGGAACCGTAGATTAGCTAAGAAGAAGCTCTTCTCTAGGAAATTGCTTCCTCCAGGTGGGTGTCAATGTGTTATGGGTCTATGAAGTTTGACATTTTTTGTTGTTGAAAAATTTGATTTATTGTACCTGCATTGTGTTGTCAGCTCGAGCAAAACAGGTTTCAAACAAGTTTGGAGGAGATGAGAAGATGCCCAAAACCAAGCTCCACTTGGTATGCTCTTGTTTTAATGAATTCAAGCTCTTGTCTCTTTCATGTACTTGTCTCGTTTTTTTAATGGCTTTGCTTGTGGGTGTTTTTGTGGTATAGATTTCTGATGAGAATATTGGGGTTTTCCCTAATGTGAAGAGAAATGGTAAAGGTAATAGTTGTAGTCTTGATTTAGAGCCAAAGCATGAGATGCGTTCGCCTAGTTTGGTTGCTAGGCTGATGGGTCTTGAATCCATGCCCACTGTGCAAAAAGATAAGCCCAAAAAGGCTTCGCTTACTGGTTCTTGTGATGTTAGAGAAGAGGGTTGTGTGAATGAGCATGATGGGTCCAACAGGGAAGATCTGAGTTCGGAGAATTGTAATGGGAAGATTGAATCCAGGCCTCAAAAGTTACAGAAGACCGGGCAGTTTGAAAGGCGGGCAGTGACTCGATTTGGAGCTGAGGCATTGCAGATTAAGGGTGTTTTGACCCGGTCACGAAAGCATCAACACCCAAGACTTGCTTCTCCTTTAAAGAGTCCTAGGGTTTCCACCGGGAGGAATATGTCTAGAACATCAAGATTGATTGATGCTGCAACTAAAATTTTGGAGCCTGGGCTGCAAGCAACAAATAGAGCAAAAGCTGCTCTTACTTATTCGAGTTCTTCGCGTTTTATTTCCAAGGATGAGGTTTTGACAGAGGAAAGGATGGGGGTTATGTCTCCTGATTTGTCGAAACAATCTGGTTATAACGCGAGTGTGGGCAAGTCATTGATGGGGCATACTTCATGTAGAAATTGTGGTAATTTGCTTGACGTTGTGAACTCCAGAACAAATACGGAAGAACAGGCTTTTGGTTATTCCTCGTCTGCTTCAGATTTAGTCAATGTCTCTTCTCCTGGACTGGGGAAGAGTAAGCCAAGGTCACCCATATCGTCAGTGGACAAGGAAAGAGATGAAAATATTAGGCAACGGGAGCAACCTATATCTCTTGTTGCTCTACAAATGGATGATAATGGTATACGATCAGTTAGTAATACACCGAGTCCAGTTAGGATGATTCCATCTCAAGAAGGTCAAGATCAGTGGCATTCGACAAGCAAACAATGCAAGCCTCAAAAGGAGGAACCCTCTTTCACTCTCAATCAAAGGAATCAAACTCAAAATCGGATGTCCTTGGGTAGGGATAGGATCACATCTAGGGCCAAATTGACTAATCTGCCAAGCAGTCGAGTTTCACCGACTGCAAATACCGTTAGTGGTGCCAAAGATTTTGTTGCTTTAAACCGAAATTTAACTGGTCGCACCCGTCCAAGGGTTCCCTCCAAACTGGATAATTCTTTTGAAACGGAGAGAAATTCTAGTAACCAGCGAGATGACTCTTTAGCACAGTTAAGGACCCCTGTACGGAAGAGGCGAACCGTTAGTGTCAATGGACAAGCTGAAAGTACAGTCTGTGTCAATACCACACGAGGAAGACAGAGAAATGTTACCATTGGAAAACAGGTTGGTCTTAATGCTCATTCAATGAATCAGTCTCCTATCGAAAGCAGAGCTTCCAGTCATGGGGATGGTACTAGAGCCAATGGCATTAAGGACAGTGATGTTATTTCGTTTACATTTAGTTCTCCGGTGAGACACACCAGTGAAATTCCCATCGAAATAAAGGAGAAAATTGAGGATCAAAATAACTTTATTAGTAAAACTACTCCTTACCGAAGGAAGGCTATGGATGAGAGTTACGGAGCCTCATCTATGCGAGAACGATTGCCATTGACTGGAGATGCTTTAGGTGCCTTGCTTGAAGAAAAATTGAAGGAATTGACTTCACAAGAAGATGATGAATTGACAACAGCAGGTACCCCGCCTAAGAGATCCACTGCTACGATTCTACAAGAGCTAATATTTGCTTTGACTACGGAGCAGCCTATCTCTTTTGACGCTGATGTCTTCAGTGCAGATATACCTTTCCAGGTTGGGTTTCTCTTTCTATTGGCACATTGCTACTTTAATACTTGGACTTGACACACTGTTTAATTTATATTATGCATTGTTTGTCTGTGCAGTTAATTATTAGTTTCCTAACTCGTATTATACGTATTCCTGACTATGACGGCATATCTAGTTATTCTGCTAAATGACTTCCTTGAAAGCCAATGCATGTAGTAAAATTATGAGAACTCTTCTGCTTATTGATTTCTGTGTTCTATTATGAGTAATTAGATAATGAAATTTGGTTCCAGTGATTATTTATGTGAATGTTGTAATGTATACTTAAAAAAGGTTGAATTGTTTAAGGAACTCTGCACATAATCAACATTTCCTCATTTGATATGGTTTCTCATTGATCAACACCTTGTTTTTACATGGTCAAGACATACCTGTCCAAAGAGAAAATGGTTAAAGATATTTCAGATCTATTTGTGGTTAAAAAAAGTTAAATGTTGCACCGGTTGATTTCAATAGGAAGGAACATAAATGCTATGGTTGTGTTATACACAATGAGGTGACAGAATCACTGACTGCTATGGGAGCTGGGTTGATATTATTTAAGTACTAGAGGAAAGTAAGAAGGCTCTAGTTTATGTTGCGAGAATTGACATGAGTTGGCATGAAATATATGATCCAGATTCAACTGGGTGGCAACAGTGACTTCATTTAGCATTATTTAGTTGTTTAGATTCAAAATTATATTCGACTCCCTTCCTCTAAGCCATGATCATAAAGTTTTGTCTCTGGTATATGCAATTGCATAGACTAATCTACGTGTACCTCATGGGACTGTTGTTGCTATCAAAATTAGTTCTTTCTTGTCTTTTTCTTTTTTTAAACTTTTCTTTGGTGTAGGTTCAATATTAGATATATGCTTTGTATACATGTTCTATCCCAAAAAGCATTTATTCCTGACAATTAGGGTTTCTGATGTTGCTCTTCTCAGACCAAAGCAAATGCAAAAGGAACTTCAGTTGGATTTGTGTGTGATGGTAAACATCTTAGTCCTGGTTCCGTTCTTGAAGCTTCATTCTCGAATGACAGCTGCTTATCCAGTAGCCTGGATGATAGTTCAGGTATGAAAGATTAATACTCGAATACTCGTTTTCTCTTGTATAATTCCTTTGCTCATTTCTTAATGCTCGTGCCATTTTAGTAAATCTTATTAGTTAGGAAGAAAAAAAGGAAATTTCTTTTGTGTCTTTACAGTTTTTGCTTGTAGTTGCAGGACATAGGCTGCATCTTGACTCCATTGATGACTCCCAAGGCCAGTCACAACCAACAGAACCTGATGCAGACTTACTGGATTCTGCAACCTCGATAAGCAAAGGAAGAAGTACTGATAATCAAATGGTGAATGATCTTGTCAACCAAATTTCTAGATTGTTGCATGGCATCAATCATGTTGGTCTTGGATTAACCGGAAGCAAGCCAAAACATGTGAAGGATGTTATTTTAAATGCTGAATTGTTGTTCGGAAATATGAGTCTACCTAATTCCGATGGAAAGAAAGATTTTCTTGTGGCCCCGTTTCTACTTGATGAACTTGAAGTTCTTGCAAGTGCTATGTGGCCAAAATTTAATTGCCTTCTTGGGTTTGAAGAAACAAAAGGTAGCAATCAACTTAGGGGATTTCTTTTCGATTGTCTGATAGAATTTTTCAATACGAAGTATGGTCGATATTGTAACTCTGGATTTAAGGCGTGGACAAGACTGCCATTACGCACGAAGGCAGAGATGCTGATTCGAGAAGTCGGGGAGGAGGTCATAAGGTGGACGCATTTAGCTGGGATGACTCCAGATGAGATCATAGAATGCGAAATGAGTCATTCCTTAGGGAAATGGACAGATTTTGATATAGAAGCATTTGAAGCTGGTGCTGATATTGGCTGGGACATACTTGAGATTTTGGTCGAGGAGATTGTGACAGACATTTATGAGTGCAGAATGATTTGCAATTTGTGAGTTTCTGTTGTTAGTCATATCGGATGTGGAAGCCACAACCCACAACACTCTCTCGTCATTATCCAAGAAAGATGGTATTTTTTTGTACAAATTTAATGGCATTTTGGGTGGCATTTGTTATTAACAAGGGGGTTCTGGATTTTGTAAGATTGAGCACTGTAATTGTATCCTTGGATCTGATAACTCAAATCGTCAGACTTTTCATTTGTAGTGGTGATGATCAAGTAAAAAATCCTTGATTTCATTAACATGTCTTGAATATCAGATTGTGATCAAAACAGCATTTGACATTCTCTTATTAACTTTTAAAAAAGAAAAGCATATGAAATTAAGAATCATAAGAATTTCTCCAGTATATTAGAATCACATTCTAAACATGATTACATCCAGAGCTTTACAATCTCTACCAGCAACAAATCAAAAAAATTGAAGAAAAGAAAACAAACATGATCAAATCCAATCAAAAACCCAGAAAGAAAAAAGTAAAATTCAAGAATGAAAAACTCAACCCATCTGTCTATAACCCAAAACAGTCTTAGCAACACCAGCTCTAGTTCTTGCTCTGTTTTCACCACAAATATCCTTTGCAACACCCATTGACATACCCTTCAATTCTTCAATACTCGCATAACTCTTCCTCGCCATCATCACACCTCTCTTCTCCCCTGCATTCGCCGATTTGCTCCCTCGCGAATTCGAAAAATTCCCATTTGTTTTCGACCAATTCTTCGACGAAGGAGGTGTCAGTTCAAAAGTTCCAGCCACCGGCTTCCGGTTTTCTTTCCTTAAAGTTGCAGAGAAATCAGGCACTGACTGGGCCAAAACAGAGGAAACAGAGGACCCTTTTCTTGACTTGTTCAAATTCTCTTGAAACTTGACTTGTTTCTTCAATGGAGATCGTTTAGGTTCAGACTCTTCATCTTCCTCTTGTCTCCTCCTCCTCAGCTTGGCTTCTCTGAGTTGCGCGTACTCTCTGTATCTGGGTCCTCTCTCCATGAAATAAGTGTCGGTGGTGAGTTTGAAAGGGACCGGTGGTTTGAGAGGATCAGAATTCTGTGAGAGAAGAAGAGAGATGGGGTCAAGTGAGTGAAACGAAAAGTGATGAGTAGGGTTTTGTTGCAGAGAGCCGTTAGTAGAAATAGTAGTGGTGGTCTCTGCCGCTGCCATTGTTGATCAAAAATTGATGGAAGAGCAATTGGTTTTTGTAGTTTCTTGTGTTTTGGGTTTTGTGTGGTTTTTTGTATTATTAAAAAAAATAAAGATTTTCACTTTGCAACGGTCTAATAAAAAGAACAGAGAGAGAGAGAGAGTCAAGTAGAAAAGATATATATATATATTTTTTACAAATATATTTTTACTTCCAACGTTCTTATTTTAGGGTGGGTCCCTTTTGAAAAATAAAAGTGGGTTTTGAATCACATAGGATTCTATATCCACCATCCACCGTTGATTTGATGGGGATATGATGATCACACGAAGGTTCAAGGAGGTTTCTTTTGCTGCGCGTGGTTTTGGTTTTATACAAAGGCGGGCTCTCCAATTGGCTTCAACTTATGGCTCCATGTAGGATGCCAAAAACAACCCGACTGGATGGGGCCCATCAGTACCCGCTCCGTTTGGGGCGGGTTTGAGACATTTTCAAACGGGTCACATTCGGGTAAATTGTTTTGCAAAGTGGCCCGGATCTGTTCTAGTATTCTATATTTCTATGTCTCTCATGTTTTTTAATCCCCATTAATTTAATACTTGATAAATTATGGTCTCTTTTATTAATAAATTTTGTTAATCTGATTTTGGATCCATGAAATATATTAATAATTTTGATTAAATTATATGATAATATATTTTTTTAAATTCCAATGAAAGAATCTCTGACCCCATGGAATTGAATTCTCATATTGTAATAAAAATTTATTTATAGTTATTGATAATTTGAGTGCTTTGTTGTATGTTGGACTCCAACATTAATGGGGGTATTTGAATTTCAATTGATTAAAGGAGGAAAATGCATGTTTGCAGTTAAATAAAACGATATACATTCAGTATCTCTATAAATTAATAAGTATTAATTTATAGATTAATTAATATTCTACGTAATTATTAGATTTTGTATATGATACCGCACTAACATCATTAATGGATTGAGATTATAATGTAATATATAAATCTCCATTTGTGTGCTTATTAAGTACGTATGTTTAAGCTTTGTTGTTTGTTTGTTTTTTTAAATTCCAGTTGTGTGATTTTTATATTAATTTCAATATTTAGTAGAATTTTGGATACTAAAATGCTTATTCATCATCAATTTAGTAGAATTTTCAATTGTAAACTCATCCATCCTCATCAAAATTTTTTGTTTTTTCGTTTTTATTAAAAAAAAAACCCAACAACATTTGTGGTGAGAAGCATATATCATATTATTATATTTAGGTGATATGTTACATAATATAATATCGTCATGTATAGACTTTTTAGTATATGTGTCTAGTTCTTATTATACAATTTGGACAAGTTCTGAAAATATGAAATATTGGCAATTGGTTATGTGATCAAGATTATTTTTGAGACACAAAAAATTGGTTTTGTGATCTGAAACAATGATTAAGCAACCTTAGTTGTAGAGAAATATAGAGGGAATGTCACCCGGGGCTGACAGCGTGTGGCCCTCGTCCCTTGACACTCAATTTTTTTTTTAATCAAAATAAAAAAAAATTATAAAATTGTTGCTACATTTTAAATCATTTTCACATTAGACCCCTAATTTTTTTTGTTTTGTTTTATATAATCACCCCCAAACTTGAATTTTTAGTGCTACCCATAACATGTTACATTGGAAAAGTAGTATAGCATATTCATATATACATTATTTTGTTTTCTAAAATAATTAACTAGTGATATAAAGACCTATATAGTTGTAAGACTCCTTTTAGAGAATCGATCAGTCTTTTCCAAAGCAGATTTGCCATCTCATTAATTTATATATCAAATAAATCAGGTTTTTCAAATGTCGCTTGGATTGAAATATTTTTGAAAATTTGAGAATACATTTTCTGTATATATATATATATTTATATTTTTGAAAAACTTATGTAGAGACGTGATTGTATTTATATTTGTGGTGCATGTCTATATATTTAAGATTACCAATTTACCATTTATATTTGATCATGCTTAAACAGTAATAAAGTTTTCATATTTGTGAGTGGGATTTGAGAATCTATTTTTACACATAAATCAATACATGATTAAACTTTTCTTATCAAAAGGTAAAATTTGAAGAAAAATTGATCCACAAATTCAGACATTCCTGTTCTCCAAACACTAGAAAGTTGTGCTTCTTTTAGGTGCATATGGACAAATTTTACATGGCTTCCACATCTAATTATATTAATGCACAAGTTGAACGTGTGAGTAAGAGGCAACAAGTTTTTTTTGCCTTTCGAACTATTATAATTTAGAGTTTTCAAAGACAAACATAATTCAAGCCCACAATTTTATTAATTTATATCATTGGATCAATCTTCCCTCGTGAGAAAACTTGGATCCATTTTTTTTTTTTATGCTATTGTGGTTGAACGAGAGGATAGTTCTTGGTCGCATGTGGGTTTCTTTGGTTTGCTTGTTGAGTTGTTTCTAGCAATGACCCTAAATCCCATAGTCCCCAAATCCCCATCTCCATTTGGGGTAATTTTTTCCCCAAATGGGGATGGGGATGAATTTCACCCTTAAATAGAAATGGGGATGAGGATAGGTCCCCCATCACCCTTATTTTCTCCATTTTTTTTTATAATAGTTATTCATTTTCCCTATATTTCCGATTTTCCTAATTTTTACTTGGGTATAACCGTATAAATTCTTATTTGTATTTTTATTGGAATTTTTTTATTGCATTTTATAACTAAGGATGGGAGAATGGGGATAGGGATGGGGGGATCCAATATCCATCTCCATTTCTTCAATTGCCATCCCTAGTTGCTTCTTGATAAAATATCATTTTTTTTTTCCTAAAAGATTATTCTATTTTATGACACAAGATCATTTTTCTCTAAAAGCTGTTATTCAGTCTTATATGTTGAATAACAACTTATAAGTTATATGCACTATATTTTATCATGTATTGTCATATTAAATATCATCTCATCGCTCAAACAAGGCCTCACTTGACAAAAACCTTTTCAAAGAACATTTTTCACAAAAACACTCCCAACACACATCCATCGATTGTTTTTGGAATGAAAGCCTGAAAGGGCATTTTGATTCACCATTTTACATGAAGCAAAAGGAAGAACAACAAGGCATTTTAGCATTACTAGCAACGTTCTATAAGTCTCATTTTTCTCTATTTCCTTCTGGTCTCCTCAACTTACAATATTATGAGAATTGGATGTAAAAATAGGCAAAGAAATAAATAAATAACTAGGTCTTACAAATTTATAAACATATAATTTTTTTTGATGGGTCATTAGTTAGATTATTACGCATCAACTCTATGCAATTAGTGTAAAAGAAATTTCACCTCTTGGGTTGATGGAAGTTTCCAACATAACATGTAATGATATGATGAAAAGACTCACATCTCTAATTTGACATCTCTGATTTGTATTCTTGGTCATTGATGGTTAAACTTTGTGATACTTATATTTCTGCCCCATGTTAAATCTAGTGATACTGCTACTGAATCCATTCAGCACCAAGGTCCTCACGGCCTCGACTCCCTGTTCCAAAGCTGCATCAATCTGTCCAAAATCCATATAGTCAAATACCAATTGAAGTTACAGCAACAGTCATCAGATTTTACAAAATCCCAGGCAAGCAAAGACATCTAAATCTGGAGAACTTTGTGTTCTTCGGTGATAAAAGTTTTTGGCAACCAATTCTCTGAAGAATACCACAGTTGTATAGGTTTAGTGGATTTATGTCAATCGATCACCTTTATAACCAGAGAGACCGCATTTATCTAAGTAGCTTGATTGAATTCAGATATCATTCTCGTCTAACTCAAAACAAAAACAATGGGAAAGTCGGCACAATTTTAATTATCTAACTGTGTCATATAACTTAAAGACTCATTAGACTGACCACCGAAGATGCATCAAAATGCAACTGGATCTCATCATTTACCTAGCCTTGAAATCAACAGTTCAAGGGGTGTTGTTAATCAACAAGTAGGCACTAGATGACATTTTATGAATCATTAAGAGATGAGCTACTAAACACTGCAGCATGGTTTAAGCAAATGTGTACCTGTTTCCGCTCCACTGAGCTGAATTTCTGTAGAAGAAAAGCTTTCATGTCCATGGTGCCTGGTGGATTTCCAATTCCTGCAACATGAGAAGTTGTTGAAGCTTAACAATAAAGTCCATGGTCTTGAATCTCACAAAAAAAAAAAAAAGATTCAAGACGAGCATTATATAGTCTTCTACACGTAATGGAACTCAAAGAACTAACCAATGCATAACCGAGGACAATCACGACAACCATCCAAATGCCCTATTACACTTTTCACTCTGTAAAACAAGAGAATGGTCAGAAATATTTCAACATTCCTTTATTATTTTTGTGTACTAGACAAAAAGGCCCAAATGTACTTGTACGAGACAATATGATTGACTCTTTCAATCATTTGCAGTAAATATATTATTGATATGAACTAATATTTTTCAAATTTTAATGATGAAGTCTTGATAACAGAAATGAGGAATAATGGGATTTATTTGGTTGAAATACAACAGTTCTTAACCTCAAAACGGAAAAAAGAAAAGAAAAAAGAAAAAAGAAAAAAAGGTACTGACAAGTGACACCATTGTGTTTTCCCAAAAGATCTAAATAATAATACATGCAAATCAACTAAACTAAATGGAAAACTTAAATGACAATGATCTAGCAGAGAAAGTCTTTTATCATTTTAGTTTAATTGTCAGAGTTGAGCAAATTTTAAGGAAACTAATGGGATGACTGAAATCCTGGTATGCGCAGCAGAGTGCTGAAAACTATGTGAAACTGAAGTGCAAATAACATACCCATTGTGATGGCCGTGTCCTCCCTTTGGCTGAAGTCTCAAAACACCATTCATCAAACTCATCTCATCATGGATCTACAAGGAAACGTCAAAACACTAGTTACCATAGAATGCCGCTTAATATCTTTTGCATAACTTGAAGGATGAGAAGGCATACCACTAAAATGTGACGTAAGGGTACTTGATAATGTGCAGCAAGAGGCCCAACCTTAGATAAAGGCACAAAAAGTGTTAGGGATAGAAATGGAAATCATAAGGACACTAAAACTAGATCATTACATTCCCTTATTGAGCCCAATAAAAGGAAAAGAAGAAAATACAACACAAATAAATTAGAGATATAAACATAAATCACTTTAATATCCACAACGGAAAGTTAATTGATCACCGGTTGATAAACATCATGAGGAATAAAGATCAAGTTATGTTTTCATGAAAGACAACCTACCACTACAAAGTTGTAAATTCTCAAAAATGTATAATGTATTAAAGTCACATAGATTTCCATGAAGTAGTGCTTGATATACAGGCAGAGAAAATCTCACATAGATGAAGTCCACTCAAAGCAAGAATCCTTTTACAAAAATACAAATGGAATATGGATGCTTCTAAATAATACTTATACATTAACCTAGTATGTAGAAGCAGATTAGAATTATAAAAATGAAAATGAGGAGGAGACACAAGGACAACAAACAAATCAGGCTCAATCCTTTTTTCCCCTTTGTTTTTCTTATGTGAATCAGCAAATTCTTTATATCATAGTCAAGGGCCCAATACTGCAACCATTTGCAAATTATCATTTCTACAACCAGTATGAAACAAGGAACTAAGAAAGTCAATTTGAGTGCTTAAACAAAGGATGAGAACTTACCGATTCCCCACTGAAATTCATGTAGGCCTGAGGTTTTGCCAACAGAATTGGTACCTCTCCAATACTACCTGTACTGATCATACAAAGAATCTGAATAAACCCCTGAACAGAAATTGAACCACAATAATACGAAGAAGCATAGTAAAATAAAGATGGAAGGGAAACCATGGAAAAAAGGTATAAGAGAATGAGAACCTATTCCAACTAAAGCTTTTGATTGTATTGTATTCATCAAGACGCCTTGGGCTCGACAAATTTGATCAATCATTTCAAAACCAACCTGATACAGAACACCTCACAAAATCACCAACATAGATGAGAAAACATAAACATAAAACAAGTGCTAATCGCTAATAACACTAAAATGTAATGCATTTCGGTTAATTACATTGTGCCTAGTGCCATGGTACTTATTCCCGGGGTTACCCAATCCAACAATCAGCCAGGGTGTATACTCCACTTTAAATCCATTAGTTTCATCTGGAGATGATGCATGCACACGAAGCCTTTTCGAAAGAGGCTTTCGAGGAAATTGGGGACTTCTTGGATAAGTAATGCAACTGTTAGTGGCAGAAACTGCATACAACATTGACCTGTATACATAAACAACAACATAACTAATAGGAAATGTACTTAGCAACACATAAACATAAATGGGTTTGTGAAAATAACATAGATTTGAAAATTTTTTTTTCTAAGTTCTGAGATAATGAGTTTTTGAAAATATAGCAAAAACGGTGAAAAATTCATCATTTTGATAGAAATCCAATAAAGGTAACAACAAGCTCAAATTACTTTTAGCTGAACCAACTAACCGTAAAAAAATTGAGAATCAAAGAACTTGAACATAAACTCATATTAGAGTAAACCCAGTAATGGTAAGGCAGAGAATTGAAGTTAATGAGAATAAACATGAAGCAGAGATCATGAACCCCAAAAGCAAAGAAAGTACAAAAGAAACTGACCTTGTCTTCGGTTTTTTTTTTTTCAAACACTTGGAATTCGAAGTTTGAAAATAGAATTGCAGTTGCGGAGCGCAAACGTAGCTGCTCGGAGTTGCTTGTCTTCAAAAAACGTCCGAAGGCAAATATTTGGTTCCTCGCTTCAGGATAATGTAATCATGAGCAGTGCCAATTCCGATAACACCCCTCTCTCTCTCTCTCTCTCTCTCTCTCTCTCTCTCTCTCTCTCTCTCTATATATATATATATATATATATATATTTTTTTTGGCTAATCGGCATGGATGCCCAAAAAACTCTTCAGAAATTTGCACTATACCCCATGTACTTTTTTTCTTCGACACTAAACCCCTTGAACTCTCGTTTTATTGGCAACCACTTAGGTTTATTGCCCCCCTGTGAGGGGGCATCTACAACAGGATTCTGCCAACAGGCTTCTGTATAGTGCAAATTTGTGAAGAGTTTAGGGGCGTCCATGCCAATTAGGGTTTTTGGAAGGGGATGACTCGAATCCGTAATCTAATGGTGTATGTGTGAGAGGTTTATCACCGGATCAACTTCATCTCGGTCAATATATATTAATTTGAATAAATTAATTTTTATTTTATATATACTTTCAAATTAAAAATGAGTAATTAAGAAAAAGTTTCTCGATTTTTTTTAATTTTTTTAATAGGGGTTTCTTGATTTCATTCTACATTTGCCTCAAGTACCGTGATTTCAGCCTTTCTTGCCTCAATCCATTTGGGATCCGTACAAGCCTGCTCATATGTTTCTGGTTCGATCAGGTGAGAAACATTAAAAGCAAAGGTCCGATGAACATGAGAAAGATTAGAAACTGACACGTACCTTGACAAAGGGTGATGCATGATTGATTTAACTAGAGGAGACGAGTCCGAAGCAGACATAGTATGATGGATTTGATAATCTCAGAGATGTGCTGATGTGTGGCTTGGCCGAGTGGATTGTCGGAGGACTGTTTCTGCCTCTGTCGTGGGTCCGGTCGACCGATGAGGACTGTCCAATCGACTGGTGGGTTTCGTTTCATAAGGAATTACCTTCTTAGATGGTCTGGCAAGCTTGGGACTAGTTGTTTGAGATTCATTTTGTGGTGTTTGTGGGTTGTTTTATGGTGAACTTGGTTCATTTGGTGTAGGGTAAGATATGGATGTGCCATTGGTGATGTCTATGGGTATTGGAAGTGTAGGAAGGTCATTTGGATCAGAATGTGGATATGGGAACGTTTTTTTATGGAAGATGACATCTCGAGAGGTGATGAGTTTCCTATAATCTAAATCATAGACAAGATACCCATTTTGCCCTAGCGAAAACTCTTGGAAGATGCAACGATGTGCACGACTATCAAACTTATGAATGGGTTGTAGGTTTGTGGCAAAACATAAACAACCGTAGACTCGTAGGTGGGAGTAAGAGGGTGACTTTTTGTGTAATCGCTCAAATGGTGTTTTGTTAGATAAGAGTAGTATGCGTAAGCGATTGATGAGGTAGTAAGCTGTTTGGACATGTTCCTCCCAAAATTTTAAGGGTAAGCTGGTTTGAAAATGCAATGCTCGTGCTATATTTAAGAGATGGCATTGCTTGCGCTCCACAACCCCATTTTGTTGGGGCGTGTAAGTGCAAGATCTTTGGAATTTTGTACTATTATCATTGAAAAAGGTTTGTAAGGAAAGAAACTCCCCCCACTGTTAGACCTAAAAGTTTCAATCTTACTATTATATTGCGTTCTAACCCAAATGAAAGGGTTTTTAATTATTGGTTGAGTTTCGGATTTGTAATGCATACAATAAATCCAAGTGTATTGAGAATAATCATCCATAATAGTTAAAAAATATCGAGCCCTAGAAAAAGAATATATTTTGTGTGGTCCCAAAATATCGCAATGTATTAAATCAAAAAAATTCATGACTTGAAATACTACTATTGGAAAATGGTAAACAAGATTGTTTTGAAAGAGGACAAACATCACAAAACGTATGAGAATCAAAGGAAATATCTGGAATAGTTTTAGATAATAACTGAAGAGGAGTGGTGGAAGGATGCCCGAGATGTCTTTGCCAAAGGTTGGATGTGTGGTGGATGGTGTTGGATAAGGGTGGACCCCAGTTCGCCGTGAGATAGTAGAGACCATTACTCTTCCGCCCCAGTCCAATTATTCTCCTCGTAGTTAAATCCTGCATCACACAAAAATCAGGGTAAAATGTCACATTACAACCTAAGGCTCATGTAAGTTTGCTAATAGAGAGCATATTCACTTTAAAGTATATTCACTTTAAAGTTCAGGATATATAGCACATTGTCAACAATCATATCATTGCATAATTTCATAGATCCAATGGATTTAATTACGGCATGTCCTCAGTTTGGCAATTGTACAGAGGTATATTTAGAGGCAAATTTATTTGTAATGAGTGGATTTTTAGATACATGAACGGTGGCGCCACTGTCTATTATCCATGCGCTATTTGCATAGATAGATGGGAAATCGTTACCTGAAGTATTGATAAGGGATTCAATGTTACCGGTCTCCTTGCAAAGAATGGGTCATGATTTGGTCATACTCCTTCGTGGTGAATTATTTTGTCTCTGGCATCTCTTCATTCGAAATGGCTAGAGAGTTTGTGGATTTCTTCCCTCTTGGTTTGACATCTTTGCCGTGTAACTTGTGTCCAGGGGGAAATCCATGAAAATAACAACAGTTGATTGTGCCGCCATTCATGTCACAATGAGAGCAGTGTAGGCTTTTCGGCTTCCTCCGGTCAACCGATTAGAGTTACTTCTGGTCAACCGGTTCTGTGGTTTTGGCTAGGACCAGTGGGTGGCATGGTGTCTAGTGATGTCTCACTTGACAGCTACTTTAGCTTGTCTTTCGTGCCTCAGGACGACGGCATGGGCCTTTCGGGTGTCGGGAAGAGGATTCATCGTGAGTATGGATCCACAAACCGTGGAAAAGGAATTATTCAACCCCATAAGGAATTGCATAACCCTTTCCTTCTCTTCTCTTTCAGTAAAGCCCTTGAGAGCTCCACAATTGCATGTGATTGGGTCATGGTTGGAGGCCAGTTCGTCCGAAAGAGCCTTCATCTTTGCGTAGTAAATTGAGACGGATTGGTGTCCTTTTCAGTGCTTTATGATCTCTTACCGGATTTGATAGATCCGAGAGTCATTCCCTTGTGAGAATCTATCGTGTAAATCGTTTCAGACAGTGATCACAGATTCTGCATAGATAACACTACTAGCAATATCAGAATGAATAGAATTGAAGATCCATGAAAGTACCATATGATTACAACGTTCCCACATAGGAAACTTGGCATCAGTTTTTGCTGGTGCCTAGATTGTTCCATTGATAAAGTCGAGTTTGTTTTTGGGGCTTAGAGCTATTCGCATTCCGCGACTCTATTGGCCATAATTATTTCCTTCGAGTAGTTTGGAGACAAGAACCAAACCGGGATTATCGGAATGGTGCAAAGCGAGTGAGTCCGATTGGTTGGTTGCTATCTCCGTTTTCGTGACTCCATCTCCCATAGTTGCAATGAAAATTATTTTTCAGAACCTAGGGCTTTGATACCATGTAAAATTTGGTATTTGGGAGAAAAGAGAATGAGAGAATTTGTGAATTTTTCTGTATATTTTTTAATAGAGAATTACAAATATTTATACAACTAATACAAATGAGAAAAGGGAAGCTAACTTAATTACAATTAATTACGGTTGATTCTAGTCAACTATCTTAATTAATAGTAATTGATTCTTGCCAACTATACTAATTAATATTGATTGATTCTAGTCAATTATCCTAATTAATATTGACTGATATTACATAATAAACACCGATGAATGCTCGTGATACTTGCCAATAATCAACGAGATTCTTTCCTTTAATAGCATTTGGTGTGGTCAGATTTTTTAATGGTGGGGTAGTTTTGCAAGAAATTTTGATGAAACTACTTGCACACAACATAGTCTGATGCCATCGTGTGGCCATGAGCGATTACTTAGAGACTCTCATGCTTAATCCCAGATTCAAGTATATTTGCAACAATTGCTGCAATTGTTTCTTTTGAGTTAATTGGTTCACTGTAGCTTCTTCGACTGAACATCTCTTTGGCCATGATTTGTACTATACCTGCTTTTACAAGTAATTTGATGTTTGGGTGGTAAAATGAGATTTGCACTAGTGTTTCCACTCTGCACCATTATGATAAGAAGTGAGAGCAACCATCTCACTGATTTCTCTAAGGGAGATGTTGACAATGTCATAATTCTTGTTACTCTAATGCTAGGAATGTTGATATTAGATTTGTTCCTAGCCATTGTAATACAATAGCTCACAATGCTGCTCGTTTTGCTCTTAGATAGATCAACTTTTTGGTTTGATTCTTTTCCATATTGGCCGTTGTTGTTGACCAAGTCTGATATAAATGTTGTAAGTTCTTCTGTTGAATAAACCTCATTTTTCTTTCAAAAAAATAAATTGTATTTTAGTTTTATCAGTACCGAATCTTTGAATTTGAGAGTCAAAATGCAGTAAAACTCTAATGTGTACGTCTGCGATATGTGAAGCTGATAAGAACAACTGTTCTTACTTTCCGGTGACAAAGTGTTTAGTTAATAATCTGTATGCAATTTTCTTTTGGAAGGGAAACATACAATGAAAACTAAAACAAACAAAGACAATTATCCAGGCATATCTGCCATTACAAATCTCCTCACACAAAGAGGTAAATCATCCATCCAAAACCAATTCTCTACAAATAAAAATATTATCTAGGCATATCTGCCACTACAAATCTCCTCACACAAAGAGGTAAATCATCCTTCAAAATCCAATTTTCTCAAGCAAAAATATTATCTAGGCATATCTGCCACTGCAAATCTCCTCACACAAAAAGGTAAATCACCTATCCAAAACCAGTTCTCTACAAACAAAAATATTATCCAGGCATATCTACCACTGCAAATCTTCTCACATAAAGAGGTAAATCATCCATCCAAAACCAATTCTCTATAGACGCCAAAAAATGCATTTTTTTCAAGACCATGTGCATCCTGGTTTTTATGCAGTTTATACGGCATTCATTGCAGTGTTTTCATTTGGTCAAAAAAATTCAGTTGACGAGCCGATCATTGAGGTCTTTGTCCCTATCATTTTATGATAAAAAATCATTAGTTAATTAGCCAAATAAATAAAAATTGCAATGGAACTTATATAAAAAATAAGCAAGAAAAACTTGTGAATGTGAGTAATGGTTAACCAATGGATGTTCAACTTGATACCTAAGCGTATGATAAGGAATTTTTTGACCATCAGGAACATTTGGAAAACCATTAGGATAATGTGTATATGAGTGGTTTTGTTGAGGAATATTGCCTTGACCATGAGGAACAGTCGGAAATTCATTCACATAATGTGTACTCAGATGGTTTTGATAAAGAATGCCTTGACCATCGGGAACAATTTGAAATATGTTAAAATAATGTGTACTCACGTGGTTTTGATTTGCTAGTCCAGTTGATCCTTAAATATTAATACAATATAAACATCAATAATATATTTCAACTTTGAAGGTCTATTTACGAATAATTGTAAAATAATAATAATAATAATAATAATAAGTTGAACATGTTGATATAAATTTGATGAGCCATAAACCTCATTTCCTTGTGATTTTTTTATGGAGCTCATCCACATGTGACTGCTTTTCAAGAGCATCTACATGAGGGGTAGGTTTCGCACAATCTGTTAACATGATAAATTAACTATAAAATAAACAATCAAATTAAACAAGATAAATTAAATCTCTCTCTCTCTCTCTCTCTACACACACACAAACACACACTAACACATACCCTTTCTTTTGGATGACACTTTCTTTTATAAGTGTTTAACTTCCAATGCATTTTTCATTCTACCCTTACCTCAGCCTACAGATTTCTGAATTTTTGGATCACTCAACCTCATATTTTCACCATCTTCATTCTCGTGATTGTGAGAATTTATATCATCATTTGTTCGAGCATGTTTTTGTTCAGAAATTTTAAAACTTTCAATTTTTTCCTCAAATTTAAACAATTCTAACTTCACAAAAGTGTATAATTGGTCATTCCTAGCACATTTTGCTATTATTCCCTGTGCGATATGAGATAATTCACTATATTAAACCATATAAAATGAATCCAAATTACTTTTAAATGCTTTCATATCAATATCAAAATCAAGTCCATACATAATATCATTGTTCCACCTCTTTAAATAATACTTAGATGGTAAACTTGAAAATTCTAACTCACGAAATAACTTCAATGCATGTGTACAAAGGATATCGTTAATTTCAAACTTTCTGCAACTACAGTTTACTGATTGACTAGAGGGGATATAAATGACTGACCGTTTTATTTCTCGACTCTCTAAATTGTTGGTCATTAATTTCACAGCTTTTTATCTGAGTACTACCCTATCATCAATTTCAAATTCCAACCTCCAATCTACTAGTTTCTTCAACTCAACTTGGAAACAATGAAATATCTTCATTGTATACAATTTTGATGCTTCATCCTCCACATTCCAAGCACAAAATAAGTTGTGTTTTGTTTGCTTGGTGACAGTTTCCACAAGCCTATTCTTTTCTCTTCAATCTGCAACATCTTTGTCATATTGTATAACAAACTTGTGAAGAATAAGTTTTTATCTAAAAAACTTTTTCAAAACTTGTTTATGCTTTCACTTCGCTGTGATGTTGTCATACCTGCACAAAAGTGAGACCGAGCATATACTTGTGCCCATTTTACACGCAATTTATATAAACCTTCCAACCAATCATTTCCCCCTAATCCAAGTTATCAAGTAAAGCTTGCCAATTTGATTCAAATTCTTTAACAATTTCTAGGTAGTATACACAGTTTTTTGAAATCTTTTGAGAATGTCTTAAACTCATTAAAGACTTGACTCGATCTCTTTGTAGCATTCTGAAATATATGCTATAAGCAAAGCTGGTGATTAGAATTAGGTATCACTTCACTAATGGCTGCTACAATTACTTGAGCTTGATATGTAAATATAGTTTCAGGTTCTTTTCCTTCCATAGCTTGTAAAAAAATACATTAAATAACCATTCACATGCTTCAGTTGTCTCTCCATCTAACAAACCACTTCCAAATAGCAAACTCTGACCATGATTATTAACACCAACAGTTGGAGCGCAAACCATATTGTAATTGTTCGTTTTGAATGTCGTATCAAAGTATTTTGCATCACTAAATATAGCATAGTCTCTTCTTGACTTCCCATCACAAAAGAAGCAACCACATATTAAACTGTGAAAATTGCAAAAAATAACCTAACCATAGAATGAATTATTGTTTCTAACCAAATTCTAATTTTTTATTGTTTATAACCAATCATCATAATACATTATTGTGTTTAGTCAATAAATTACAAAACTATCCTTTTATCATCTTTTTCCCTTTAATTTTTTTTTCTTCATTACTCATCTCTCTATATCATTCATAAGATTTGTGGTGGTGCTAGAGGGGTTACTTTTGGTGGTCCATCATATGATCCTTTCCCTGCAGCTCTGTCACGCTGGATCCTCCCTTGTGCAGGTCGGTATTCTTTTAGCGCCACACCAGAAGTCTCTACTTCATAAGAGGGACCTTTTTTGTGGGACAAGTTTTTGAGGATAAGCATAAACTTAAGATCGAGTTGTGACTTTATGCTAAGCGGGAGAGGTTTGATATTAGAGTCAAAAGTTCGACAAAATATCTATTTGAGGCCGGCTATAAGGATATAAACTATCAGTTCACGATTGGGGTAATTAGGAAGAAGCATTGCATGTTTTGGCATGTCAAAAAATTCATTAGGACTCACACTTGTGAAGGAGATGTGTATGGGGGACAATTTCAGGCTGCTAATGCCAATGTAATTGGACTAATTGTATTCCCCTACATTGAGCAGCGATGCTAACATTTGTCCGAAAGATATAATGAGAGATATAAGGGAGAAACATGGTGTGGAACTACTGTACACGAAAGTGTGGAAGGCTACGCAACATGGGCGATCAACTGTATACGGTAAGGCTGATGAATCGTACCAATTCCTTCCAGGCTACTTTCACATGTTGACAGAAGCAAATCCTAGCACAGTTACAACTATTGAGATGGATGAGCAGAATTGATTTCTCTATGCCTTTCTCAGTTTTAGACAATCATTGCAGGGTTTTCAATCGGTTATTAGCCATGTTGTTGCCATTGATGCCATCCATTTGAAGAGTGATTATGGAGGTGTTATGTTTGTTGCCACATGCAATGACGGTACAGACATGGTCTACCCGCTTGCTTTTAGTTTCGGGGATGGCGAGACCGATGAAGCATGGACTTGATTTCTACTTCATATACGTGAAGTGATCGGCACACCTGAACATTTAGTAGTTATATCCGATCGTTATAATAGCATTGCAAACGGAATGATAAATGTGTACCCAACCGTGCCCCATTGTATATGTTACTACCATTTGAAGCAGAATCTGAAGAAGGGGGCTCCAAAACGTGGTGATGTCATGCAGTTGTATAAATTGGCTGCATATTCGTATCTAATCAAAGTGTGATAAATATTTGACAGACATTTCTAACATTCATTGTCGTGCCTTTGACTATTTTGTGGATGTTGGTGTGGAAAGATGGTCACTTGCGTATTGTCATGAGAAGATATATGGATTTATGACGATGAACATTGCAAAGGTAATTAACGTTGCAGCTTAGGAAGCACGAAAATTACCTATCAGAATTCTAGTTTCCCGAATCGTATATCGTTCCACATTGCAAACCAGTTACCAAAAAAAATTCTAGTTTCCCGAATCGTATATCTGTTTGGCCCACCCGAAACCACATCTTATCTGTATTCCCACCCGAGTGATTAACCTCTCTACATAGTAGCAACTGACATAACTTTCCACAAAAAATTCTGAGACGAGATAATTCTAAAAAATGTCTAAATACATCATCTTGGAAATGCTTCAGTTCCCCAACTTTATCCAAAGAATCTCTCATTCTATTCAACTCCGTAAACCTTTGATGAACCAATATTCTTGTATGAAACCAATTCGATGGACGGTATACATATGGTATTTCGGCCATCTGCAATTATAAACATCAAATAAAATTGGGCAAGTCTTCAATAAGCTGAGATGTGATATATTGCGTTTCAATAAAATTGAAAAAAAAAACAATATTAAATAAATTCAAAACAATAAAAAGCTACCGCAGCAACAACAACCACCAAGAATGACATATTAATATTTAATAGTACACATTCACAAGTTTCATAATTTCTTTTAAAACAAAGTGACATAATAAATTAAAAAGAACTCACTAAAAATGCAGGATTTTTTATGCAGAATTCAATCATATGTGAGGTATCATCATCATCACATGAGTATTATTCTGGGTTAAAACTATTATTCTGGTTTAACAAAAGTAGTTCCATTGTCACGAAATGATCACAATAGAATTCCAAATTTGGTTCAGAAATTCATGATATTGAGCTCTAATATGTTATTATGTACTGGTTAAATTGTATTAAAATAGTTAGAAGCCAAAAGAAATAGAATCATACCATTTTTCATGTTTATTCAAAGAGTTGTCAAAGAATTTTGAGGCATGCAATGTGGGATCTAAGCATCAATCAGGAACATATATGATATATGCATTTATAAACATCAAATAAAATTGGCAAGTCTTCAATAAGCTGAGATGTGATCTATTGTGTTTCAATAAAATTGGAAAAAAGCAACATTAATTAAATCCAAAACAATAAAAAGCTAACACAGCAATAACAAACACCAACAATGGGATATTACACATCCACAAGTTTCATAATTTCTTTTAAAATAAAATGTCATAATAAATTAAAAAGAACTCATTATATTCATATCAATGCCAACGTACTGTTTCATTCCACTTTTTGAAAGGTCAATATTATTAAAGAAGCTGGAAGCTAGTAAACAATAAACAAACAACAACAGAAACAAAAAAGAACACTCCACAAACCAACACACCGACCAAAACAACTAAGCAACAACACATAGCACAACAACAGAAAGACCCCAAACACAAAAGCTAACCACCCCCAAAACAACAACCATAAGGAGGCCAAACAGAGCCAAAAACGAAACCCAAAAGAACAACCAACACAACAGCAGAGCACAAGTCATGAAATACTCCAAGTTAAAACCTTTTCGTCCCCACCGGATCCCCTTTTGGCTAGAGAGTCAGCGACAAAGTTAGAAGCCCTTTGACTGAACACAACACATGATTGAGAAAGACTATTAAGAACACTATGGATATTGTAAATGGTAACTCAATTTGTGTACAAACAATGCTTTGATGGAAAGCAAATCCAGTATTCATATATGTTTGGGATTCTAGTCTCAAATGTTATAAATACATGCGTGTATTTGATCTTGATTGCAAATAAAATTCCCAAAGTTTAAAGTTAAAAAAAAATTAACTACACCACCATAATTTTATAGCAATCAACAAAAAAATTGAACAAAATTTGTACTTTGAGCAATTACAGTCGAACTCAAGTTGAAGTGGGTTGAAAACGGGTCGAAATTGGGTCACAAACAGGTGGTGTCACAAACACGGGTTGTCGAGGTCAACCTAGGTCACCGGAATGTTCGACAGTCGAATCGTCGCAGGAAAGCACATGCTTTTTCTTCGCTGGTGTCGCACAATCCAGTCCCTTTTATCTCGTCGATTCTTCTTCGCCGGCGTCACTCTTATCTCGTTGGCGTTGCACAGTTGCCCACCTCTTCTTCGATCACATATTCCTCTCTCACTATAGTTGAAAACGATGGTAACACGATTTAGGTCTTTTATTATTATTATTTTTAGTTAAAAAATGATTTAGGTTTATGTTTGTCAAAAAAAAAATTTAGGATAATAATAATTTAGGATTACAAATATAAAACGATTTAGGTTTTTGGTTGTAAGAAATAAAATTAGGTTTACTGTTACAAACAAAATTGATTTTTTTATTTAAAAAAAATAGGTATTTTAGACATTACAACTTACACCTGGTTAAAAACAATAACTTAAATTTTTTTGATTAAAAACAATAACCCGTTTCTTAATTTGACTACTTTTACAAATGTCTCTATTAAATTTCTGTTGTTTGTTCTAATGGTATAAAAGAAAGATTTATCAGCAATTTGCTTTTGCTTAAAATATTCAAGCAAGCATTGCGCATCACCTTTTTTTAGAAATTCAGTGCGCTTCCTCATTATGAAATTATTACAATCAGTTTCAATAAAATTCAAGTGTTGAGACCCACCTGCTTTTGTGGCCATGTATGAGAATGTTTGTGATGGTTTTAATTCAGTAGAATGTATTTGATTAATCAAACCAGCTTGTGAAGGTTGTATTTTTCGTTGTGACCTCAAAATATGTGAACTTGATGCAGGAATAAGATCATGAGTATGTTCGACAATGAAATTTGTCACAACATATTTTCCATTTTTGTTAATTCTGATCTCCAGCATTGCCTCACATTCAAATCTTCTTTCGGCTCTTTTTTCTATGGAGTTGCCTTTTTACTATAAGAACCATCACAAAAGCAAGTAAATTGTCTTTTTCGTACCACACCCTTTTTGTTTTTATTTAGTCTTTACTTTCTCACACTAAAACCAACACTTCTAGCATATGAGTTGTAATATTCATATGCATCCTCATCATTATCAAAAACCATACCAAGTACCGAAGTCTCACATACCCCTGCTTCATTGGTATCTCTTCCTTTTTCCTCACCATCATCCAAAATATTAACACTTCCAAAATCTGAATCCGAGTGCATATCATCATTACATTTTTCAATGTTATTTGAGTATTCAGTAAATTCATCTTCGTGATTGTCCATAAATACAATTGCAGCAGTTCATGTACCTATAATTTTTAACACCATTGAATTTATTTCATTTTGTAAAGAAAATAAAAATTAGACTATGTTAACTTGATTTTATGTTCTCAAAAAATTATTATGTTAAATTTCCCTTCTAAGAACAAAAACTAACTACATTATACTGATTTAGAACATTTTTTCCACCCAACAAACAATTAAATTAATCAAAGTATAGTAGCTTCACAATCAAATTAATAAAAAAAAAACTTGATTTTCATGTTTTTATAAAATTGGGTATTGTTATTGGTAAAATCTGGAAAGATGACAAGTCAACACAATTACCGGGATTCATGGATTTTAGAGACGCCATGTCACCAGAAGTCAACTAGACTAAACCAACCTGAGTTGACCAAATATAACTTCGCAATACCTAGTCATGGTTACCTAGATGGCCAGGTGGAAATAGCTCAACTAAGGTAATTAGATTGACCAAGTTAAGATGATCCGGTCGGGATTATTAAAATGGTCGGGTCAAGACCTCCAGTAGGGATAAAGTAATTGGTCGGGGAGAATGAAGTTTGGTCGGGTCTGGTAGATGTTCGGCTGAGTGACACGTGGACAACTCTGGTAGATGGTCGGCTGAGTGACACATTAACAACAGGAACTCATTGCAATCACGACTCAAATACGCAGAGAAAAAGTCTTACTCAAATAAGGTGTCTCAAAGCATACTTTGATAAGGAAATAAACTTCTTTAAAGATATCAAAGTCCAGATTAGGCAAGAGGTCTAGTACGGAAAGCACGTAGAATAGGAAAGAGGGTTACAACGACTTCAGCAAGTCAGAGTCTCATTAAAACTTAGCAACTTTCCTTACTTGTGTATCAAGAATTAGGGTTCTATGCATGTATAAATAGACCCTAACAGTGTAATTGTGAGAGTTAGTGAAAACTTTACACAATGAGAGAACAAGAGTGTGTAATTATTAACTCATAGTGAATTTTTCTTCTCCCCGTTACCGGCAACCGTGGACGTTTCCCCAACTTGGGGTTTTGCCATGTAAAATTGTGTGTCTACATGCTCTGTTCTTTTCATTCTATTATTAGCGATTTACAATAGCTTGTTAGACGCGTGACCTGTTTTACGTAGTTCCAAAAGTCACCTTCATCAGGTATCATGACATAATGATTTTCTGCAGTAAATAACTCTAAAATCATAATGCAAAAAATTGTTTCAAAAAAAAAATCTAAAATAAAATTACAAATTGTATGTAGAATAATTAATTGATAAAAAAAAAGAATGTGGAGTATCTGCGAAAGAGAAAAGTTGTTCTTATTGTGTATTGTTGTCTTGATCGAGTTCTATTTGTTTTAGATTTGTCTGCAACTGGGCAAGTGTCTTTTGGCTTCTCAAATATTTCCATTTTAATTTTTTTTCTTTTACTGAAACATCATGGTTAAATTATGGACACATGTCATCTTTTTAGGAGGGGGTAATGCTCACCCCTTCAATGAGGTGAGCAAAAAATGGACTCAAGATTGAAGGGAAAGTGCACAAGCAAAGAGAGAGAGAGAGGGGGGGGGGGGGGGGGGGGGGGGGGGGGGGGAGGTCCTAAATTTTTCTTAATTTTTCTCCCAAATGATATGGCACGTGGGGTGTCAACATCACATCAGTCACCCAATAATCTTATGATTTATAAGATACTGACATCTCACATGCCACATCATATGAGAGAGAATTTGAGAAAAAAACTTGGAACGTCTAGTATTACTCATTTGTTTTACTAACATTTCTTATGTCCTTTAGAGTTTGTTCCTAAAATATATATATTTATTTTTTAAATATTCCTAATGTCAAGTTTTGTACAAAATTTTAATTATAAAAGTCGTAACTTAATGAAATTAGTGATTTAGCAGAAAAATTAATGATTTGTTGTACGTCATTAGAAATGTATATTGCACCAAATTATAGCGACCGGCGATATAAAAATGGATTTATGGATAAAAAAGTCAGAAGAAAAATTTACATGAAAGAATCAAAACTTGGCACAATTTTCATGAGATGTTAATTATGGCACAGCCGGTCCAAGACTTAGATGCAAATCCAATGCTAAGCTCTTATTCATCCGAGAACCACCGTCCATGGCGGTGAAACCATTAGACACTTGTAATGGCGGCACAGCAGCAGCAGCAGCAGCAACGCTTCCATGCAACACATAAAACGAAGAGGAATTATAGTGGGTCGGCGGAGCTACCATTGGAGCAACCCTTGGGGCAAGGAGCCGTGGAGGCGGCGTAAAGGCGGGTATCATGGGGTATCGGAAGTATGATGAGGAGGCTGCTAGAATGTTGCGAGTGGCTTGGAGTTGTGCATGCTTCAAGAGCTGTCTTTCTTTCTTGTGAGCGTTTTGGTGGCCTCCAAGAGCTTGTGAGTTGGCGAATTCACGACAGCAGTATTGACACTCGTACTTACGGCTGAAAATATCGTTGGATTGGTGAAAAGAACCGGATTGATCAAGAGATTCGGATGGCGTTTCGCTTGAATTCTTGTTGTAATTTTCTGAGAGGTTGAAGCCAAAAAGCTTTAGACTTGTAGTGTTATTATTTGATGATTTGGTTTGGCAATCTAGATCAGCCATGTTAGAGATGAAGAGGGAATTAGAAAGGATTAGAGAAATTTGATGGACATTAATTATTGCTGCAAATGAGTGAGCTAGTACTGTTAACTTGTTTGAGCTCTCTCTATATATAGAGAGAGTATAAGAAGTGAGCTAGTATATAAATTTATATGTATAAATAATAAAAGATTGTTGATTCTACTAAAATATCAGTGAAAAGGGTTGGGTGAGAAAAGAAGGAGAAATCAAGAATTGTCATGGATTATCCTGAGCAAGAAAACTAAACAAGCCTTTTGTATAGTTTTAATAGTAGAGAGAGAGAGAATACCCACAAACAAACAAAAGAAGATCAAGACCAGGGCCCGTATAAGAGGAGAACAAGTAGATATAGATAAATTATGGAGTTGGGAGGGAATCATTTGGCTACACATGCATGATGCATACCTTCTTACGTACCTAACTAGTATGAGAGTAGTACAATAAGAACGAAATCTATAAATACGGTCCGGACAACAACTCCTGTTACAAGAGGGGTTCTCCCACACAACCTCCATCACAAATATTTAAGAGAAGTGCACAACCATTGATTTGCATGTTCTATATGGGTTTTTAAGATCTCAAATTTAAATTATTAAAGATGACTGGTTATCATGATTAATTTTCTTTTTATTCTCAATTTTGTTAACATGACTAATTATAATATTAGTTGTATGTTCTTTCTAAAAAATCTAAAACGATATGGGAATTCAAATTTGACTAGTAATTAGGTGATACATCCAATATAAAATTGTAGACTTAGTTCAAAAGCATATACTAGTCGTATTTATGAGAATGGGTCGTATGAAACCCGGACCTACCTTGTAAATTAGTAATATTAGAGTATTAGACAAGTATGTTTGGACAACCTCCAGAACATGCTCCCATCCAATTAGTATATATAACCTTATAGTTGAGAATAAAAAAAAATTAATAAATAATATAAATAAAAACCAAGTACATTAGATTCTAAAATTGCAATATCTTATTATGTAGGTAGAATAGATTATCTTTCATTAAGGAAGATCATTACATTACAAATATAAATCAATATTATATGACAAAGAGATCGAGTGCTCATGTGTCAAAACCATCTTATATTCTTATTTATATATGATTAATTAATGTATCCAAGTATGAAACAGTATATTAGTATTATATACACTTTAAATTTCCTCACAGACGACAACAGATAGTTCAGGAAATAATAATAATAATAATAATTTGAAACCTAACATGAAGAAGAAGTTATTTGATGTGTCGTTTAGTGCTAGCTAAGATGTTTGCGTGATTGACGTTGAGATTTGAGGTTTGTTTATTAAAAGGGAAATCTTCACGAATCTTACTAACTACAATTAATTCAATTATTTAAATGAGTGATTAAAGTTTCTTTAGATTCATCACCATAGCCCATATCTAATTAATTACCAGAGATTTCTTTCAAGTGGAATGTGCCTAAATGGCACTATATCAAATTAGAGTTTTGTGAATATCACTAAGTTAATAAGTTAAGTTTATATAGCACTAAAGTAAGTGCGTGACAAAAATGCCCATCTTATTTTATTCGGTTATTCATTTTATTTCCTTTTCTTTTATCTATCTTCTTCAACATATCATTCTCATCTTCTTCAACCTCTTTCACAAACTCAATGAATACCATTTATTTTAGTAATTCCGTAAGCTTAAAAACAAATGGGTCCATAAACGCTTAAAAAAAAAATTTCCAGGTACAGAAGCTTTAAAAAAAGAAAAGAAAAAAAGAAAAGAAAGAGACCACCATTGGAGGTTGATGTAGAAGATGAAGATTTTTTTGTGTGTGAAAATTTCTTATTTGTCCAATAAATCTTAGAAATTATAGAAATATCCAATAAGTCTCGAAAATACCAAAATAAGTTTCGGAAACACCAAAATAAATCTTAGAAAAAACGCAAGACTTATTTTTGTGAATGTGTTTTAAGGGTATTTTTGTCAGAATAACAATTTAAGTACTATTAAAACTTAAGTTATTAATTTGGCGATAGTTTTAAAAGTCAGAGAGTGAAGAGTGCTATAAAATTTTAGAACCCTTTGTTTCAAATTTAATTACTTGTCGCTTGGACAAGATGAGGTTGGTCCAGTGGTTTGCCACTCACACTTATACCGAAGGTTGTGGATTTGAGTAGACCCTCTTCCCTAAATCCCGAATTATTATAATATGTAAAAAAAAAAATTTACTTGTCTCTTGTAATTGTCAAGCATTTTATGTCAGTTTTCCCATAAATAAAACATTTCAAATAAGTTTTGCAATAATGTCATGAGTTCTTTCTAAACAAATTAAAATAAATTCATCTTCTGAAAAAGAGAGCTCTTTTAAGGGTTTATATAATTTATAAATCGATTATAATTAATCTTTGCATTTTTTAAAGAGTACATAAAATCTTTTAAAAAGTGTTTCATTGCTATTGATTTGTATATAAAAACTTAAAAATTAATTTAAAAATTAAAATAATCTACCTTTTTGATATTCAATTAAAACTGTATTTTTAAAACACCAAAATATCATAATTTGTGAAAATTATTGCTAAACAGTGAACCAAATATTCCTAGACAAGCACATCAACTCATGATTGGGTGGTTGTGCAGTTCTTCATATGTATTAGTGCTAAGAGAATTATATTTACTCATAAAGTTACACGGGTGCGGATATCTCTTTTTGTATTGCGAAAATAGCTATGTAACTATGTAAGTGTACTAGTAATGTTGAGTTTTAGAATTATTATTAGGCTCATATGAACTTAAATTGTATAGATTTATGTTGCGTTTGTTTTTTCATCTGAAGACTGAAAATTGTTAAATTTTAGATTGAATAGTGATTGAAAATTGAATGATATAGTTTTTTTATATACTAAAAACCGAATATAAATGTGAAGTTATTTATATTTTTAAGTCACAAGTAATTGAAAAGAAATATTATTATATTTATTTCCTTTCAATTATTAATTGTTATATATTTACATTTTCAATGTATTAAAGGAAACTAAAAACAAATAATTTAATAAAGTACCCAAAAAAAAATTATTGTATAGTTATAAATAATATTTCAAATATATATATATATATATATTTTAAATTCATATAATTTAATTTTAAAAGTTTTTCATGTACGTTTTAATTTCATAAAAATACAAGTCATCCGTGTATAAAACGATTTACCTAAAAACATGTTAAATAATTCATTTTTAGTATAATTACAAAACATTTTATATGTTTCTAGTTTGTTATATATATATTTAATATGAGAAGCAAATAATATTTGTATTAGATAAAATTTACGATGATAGTTTATAAAGTAAAAAACTGATATATAATCAAGTATTTTTTATTCAGTGATTTAAGGAGTAAATATTAATAAAATTAAACAACTTAAAAACCAAACGAGCAATTAATAATAACTTAACCACCTTGTATTTTATGATACCCCAACCTTTGTAAAAAAAAAAAAAATGATACCACAATCAATTGACCACCTTGTATTTTATATCTCCATGTAGCCCTTCCTGTGAGCTTAGCAAATTAGCATTGAAGCTCATAATTGGTTGTTAACTTTCTAGTATAAAAGGCCATTAGCTACACTAATAGTTATATATATATATATATATATATATATACCAATTAATTTTTGTAAAGAAAATCAATAATCAAGTGTAACAGGTTTTGATTCTTGCTAGGTCCCAATCCAAATCAAGTTTTTGGACATAAATGAACAAGATTAAGTACAATTAAAAGATAAATATAATTAGGTGCAGATGCATGCAATTATATATCCTTCCTCCCATAAATAGTTCGATCTCTAGCTAGTATTCCACTTATAGTTAATTCATCTACGCAAACATTTTCTCGACAAAGTCATTTTCTTGAAAAGATTTGTCCAACCTAATTATTGAAAAAAAAACTCTAGCCCCTTGACGACACTCACTCCTCATGCTTTAATTATAACTTCTTGTGATTGATTCAAGTAATGCAGGTGTGTGTTAACATTGATAAATTAGCCAACATGGCCCACCAACTTTTTGTTTCTCAATTTTGATCAAACATTGGGAAAAGGTATGGAATTCTATGAATTAAAAATCTTTAAATGTCTTATATATTTCATTATTTCATCTATACACAACTATTGGGTTATAAATTGTGCAAAAAAATCGGAAGTTTTTATTTTGTCATTAAGAAATTTTGTGAGTGATTTCTTTATAAAGAAAAGAGAAAAGGACACGTGTGCCTCTCGTACACATTTTATAGATCTACCCCAAATTAAAGTCAATATCAAGAATAAGAACAAGTTAAAAGATTACCTAAACAAAGAATACAATGCCATAGTTAATTAACATTAATAATTAATTACAAGTGGATCGAGTTCAAATCTGAACCTATAAATAACAACATAATTAATTAACATTTGATAATTGTGGCAATATTATGTTAGATTTCAGTCTAGAGTGTCAAAGATCTAGAAGAAACATAACGATGTACATTAAGTAGGTATGGAAAGATATATATGAGTGGACTTAGTCCAAATAATTTTCTAATACTGGTGGAAAAGGCAAGTTTAACTATCAACAATAATTGCCAACAAGATGAAAACACTTGGACGGCTAAAAGAAAAAAAAAAAAAAAGAAGCAAGAAGACAAATAGCAAAAAGACATACATGCAATAATTGAGGTGTCAAGAACATGACTTGTCTTAATAAGCTTAGAGGATAAACTATGTTTGAAACTTGAAGGGTCCATGTCTTCTTCAAGAATTAAGTAGATGAAAGTTGTCTTGACGAAGTAGATGAAAGTTGTCCTGACAAAGCTAAGCACAAACAAGACCGTTTAGACAAAAAAAAATTTTAATTATTTTTTTAGGTTTTTAAGTGATTAAAATATAGTACACTAGGAAGCTTTTTATTTTTATTTTTTATAACTAAAAATCCAAAACCTTTTATTAATAAAAAAAGAAATAAAAAGAAATAAAAAAAAGCAAAGCAGAGGGGCTCGCATGCCCTAAAACATAAATCTTAAAAGGCACAGATACCTCAATAGAAGACAAAGAAACATGAACCTAATTAATCCGACCCGGAATCATTCCCTTCTGCCTTAGCCTGTGCAGCTCAATTAACGACAAGACGTAATTCTGCTTAGGCTGCTGAAGCCGCATAATATGGCAAATCTTGGTCTCAGCAACAAGGAGACGTTTAGAGCTTTCCTTACTCATTTGAGACTTGGAATTAGATAATATCTTAAAAATTGACTTCACTTTTCTTTTTGATTTGGTCACCACGAGAATCCAATTATTATCAAACACGAGATCTATTGGACCATGATTAGAATTTAAACCATGAATATCTTGGTCTTCTGATATTTTCTCCAAATTAATCTTTCTTCTTTTATCTCTTCAAATCCCATCCATATCTTGCTGAGGATTGTCAAGAATCACCCTATTATTAATGCAAATATTCTCCAGGAAACATTGAGGATTCTCATTATTATCTTTCAAATTTAAATACTTTGTATTCAAATCATTGAAGATATTAACATTAATTCCCGCAATCTTGATTAGGAAATTGTTTAGCTGTTTGAATTTGAATTGGAATTGGAGAAAAACTCCATTAAATCCCGATCTTCCACAAGTGCATCAAATGAGTCGGTCGTCACTGGAAACTGCCCTTCCCGAATTGGAGTGTTCCCATTAACATCACCAGCTCCATCATGCTGATTTGAATCATTAGCAGTAGCATTAAAAATTTATTAGATGAACTTCCACCCTCTTTTATCTCTCTAGAACCGTGATTTGAATTTAGGCTTTTACAATTTGTAACAGCTCTAATTTCTTCCAAAACCTTTTTTGAATTCTCCAAGTCCTTATTTTTATCTTCCACAAGCCGATTAACTGGTTTATAAATTTCCAGAACTTTTGATCTCTTTCTACCCCCAAAGGAATTATTGGATTTAATCTTCCTACATGCAACGACTTGGTATCCAATGATACCACTATTACTACAAATGTGGGGAAGATTTTCGTAGTGTATGTCCACATAAAATCCGTGAGTTTCTCGCTCGACCATAGTCGATTTTGGTAGATTAATGGATAGATCTAAATCAACAAGAATTCTAGCATGATATCCGTAAGTGCAATCTCTTATGGCCTTGTCCAAATGAAGAGGAGTTCCAACACCTTTGGCAATTTCAAATAAAAGATGTGGATGCAAGTATTCCTAACATAGACCATATATACGAATCCATACCCGAGCACGAGTTTGAATCTCCGGTTCATATGGATCAAAATCTGGTTTCCATTGAAACAATCGAAAGACACAAGATATGAGAGTGCAAGTACCGCTAGCCCATATTCTTCTCATGTCCTCTTCCAAAGAAAAATGAATACCGTAATATCCTCTAATCAGGGATTTATTTGCCAATGTCCAATAGGATTCCACCAGGACTGGAGATGTGATTGAAGTTGTGACATCTTCAAAGGTTGTGAACCCTTTCTTAGCATAAGTCGACCAATCAGATTTGAACGACCTAATTGAACCTGCTGCTGGTATATAATTTCATTCAGTTTAACGAAAATCATGTCTCCACGCTTGATGGGTTGAGATAGTTTTTTTAAATCAATGGTGGTATATAGTACACTAGGAAACTTCTAATAATGGAGATTTAATTATTAGCTTTGTTGTTTTTGGCTTACCTCTGTAATAATATAAGGATTTGAAATAGAATTTGATGAATTTGGGTACATACCCAAATTGATGAAACGTTAGATGTACCCGACCCATTTGTAATGATTTATTAGGACTTAGGAGTAGTTTTACGGATAACCATTTCACAAAGAATTAGTCAATGAGTAATGTTATTAACATGAGTAATGTTATTTTGTTCAAACTTGATGTTTAAATGATGTGACATCAATGTAATCCATTCATTTTTTTAATGGCAAATTTTTATTTAAATAAGACAACAAACCCAAGATCATACACCAAAAGAGAAAGCTCAAAACAAGACCCAACATCAGGGATGGGAAAACAACCCTCACACGAAAAGCCCTAACAAATAACAACACAAGCCCAAAGACAATAAGGCAAAAATAGCCTACTAGAAGACCACCACCTACTCACCGACAAATAGAAACAAAACCAACAAAGCAACCCATCATCTGGAAAAATCTAGCAACAAGTCTTGAAAAAAAAACAGCCAAAACCCCCAAAAACACCACACCAACAGCAGAACACAAAATAAAAACAAGGAATGACCCCTACACGTCAACAACAGAAAACACAGAAAAGCTCAGATCTCGCTAGGTATGAATTTGGACACCAATCTTCTCACCAAATCACGAAACCCGTTATCGTTCTCCTCCTCCCTACTAGCAATAATCTCAATCAACTCCTTGTTTTTACCATAGAATTCAATGTCAAAGGCCAGACCTGTCTCAATAACCTTCGCAATTCCATCCTCAAGATTCCACACCACTTTATTCTTCGGTTCAGATTTATGAAACTGACTATATTTAAACAGGCACTAGAACTCCTAGTTATCATGCTATGTCTCTTTAACAAATACGATCTTTTCCTCCCTCTTCTTCTCTTCGAAAAACTATGAGGGACCACGGTTTAACCTGCATCATTGTCCAAATGTTTGACAGAAATAGGCACCAAACCAGCTTCTCTAGCCAACTCCTCACAACCATTGCCACCTTCCTCAAATCCCATCTCGCCACTCCTTTTAACAAGAGAATGGTCTGGTGGGCCTTTCAAATCACTCTTATCCAAATTAGAGTCTTAGCCCATCAGGCCTTTGGTAATTTCTAAAGATGGGCCTTTCTTCTCAAAATCCACCACACCAACTTCCAAACCCATCTGAGCCTTAGCAACATCTTCAGGTGGGCTTTCCATTATACCATCCTTCACAACTACCTCTTGGCCCATTATTACATTATCCTCAATCAAAAATGGGCCCTTAGAAAAAATAGGTTTAACAGCCTTCACTATAGATTCTTGAACCCTACTCCTCATGTCTTTATCAAAAACACCTCTACCAATTCAAATCTCTGCCACCTTTCCTTTTCTTAGCTTAAAATGGTTCATTTTAACTGCCAACAAAGCCCCCTTCTTGTTGTTATTACCTTTCTTTGTCTTCTTGCCTTTATGCTTAAACTGTTCACCATCATCAGTCCATTCCTTGTCTTTTTGTGCATAATCTGAGACAAAGTATGAAAAAAACCCACCACTTTTCCTTGAGATCAAGTCAAATTTTTTCTTATTCGAAAAAGTTTTCAAATAAGCTTGAACTCCCACCGGAATCAAGCCTATAAAATTTTTCAACCAAGAAAAATCCGTTGGAATCAGATTCTCATAAATCAGGACAACAAACGAATTATCACCCATCACTACATTAATCTTCTTAGTATCCTACCAATCTTGAGGAACCGTCACTAAAAACCTCCCTCTATCCAGTCTTCTTCTAGTCTGAGTATCCCCATCAATACTAAAGATTCTCCAAGCTGCCATCCCAACTTTATAAAGAAACATGAGTTCCAACACGTTAAAGGAACCCCTGAACAATTTATCCACACTAACCTTGCTTTGGGGTTAAACTTTTCTGACCACTTCTTCATTGAATCAAAACAATCCTCCTAAAAAATCTATTATTCATGAAAACTTCCTTATCAAATTCTGACTTAAAACACCAAAAAATGTTCTTGTCACCTAGATAAGACGTATGGAACATGAATCCTCTCGAGCTCAGGCTAGAGTTCACTTTAGACACATTAGAAAACATTTTCAGAACTCCTATTACACACTTAGAGATCCAATTCTCATCATTCATCTCCATTATCTAGAACATAGACTTGGTCTTCTCAAGATTCTTTGCTCCTTCACTATAGCACCTAACCTGTTGCCCAATGACCACCTCTGCAAAGGTCTGTTTCCTTGGCAGTCCTACCTGGTTACAATTATCTTTGCCGTCCTCTTTTCTTGATTCCCCATCCACTATAATCGAACCTCCCTTTCTCACTGCCAATGAACGTCGATTATTCCACCCATACTAAGCTACCTTCGAGAACACATGCCATCCATAAATGAACCTTATGTTCACCATGTTAGCCACCTTATTAGCTTCCTCCAAAGACTCAAACCTTACAAACGCAAAGCTACTTCTTCTAAGGTTGTTTTTTGCCAAGAGAAACACATCTCTCGCCCATCGCAAACGTTTGAAAATGGCCCAAATACAAGCCACATCCACATTAGGATTCAAATTGTCCATAAAATTGAGAACAAACTTTTTCTAAAGTCTCTTGTCTCACCTTGGCCGGAATCCTTAGAACCTCTCTCACCATGGCCGGAAAACTTAGAGCCTCTCTCTAGCTTTCTCTCTCATCATGTTTACATCTCTGAGATATTAGTATATAACAGTGTGATTCTTTGATTTAATCCATTCATTTGAATCATGCAAATCTAATACAATTTAAATGAATGGATTATAATGATACCATTAATGCCATATTATTTTGACACCAGATTTGAACATCAAATTTGGACAAAGTAGTATTATTGTATTAACAATCCATCAAATATCTATCCACACTCCATTTTTATAATCTTTATTTAATGAAAATTTTATCCTTAATTAATATTATTAAAATAAACAAAAAAAAAATACACTTACAAAAACAAAAAACAGAAAAAAAGGGAGTATGATAAGCTCAGGAAATTTATCACTAATGGGAGCAGCTACATATGTTTTAATGATTTCTGATTATTATCATTGATAAACTCATTCGTAATATGCATGACAAAGTCAGCAAATTTATCAGTAATGCAAGAAGTTATTTATGTTTTAATGATGATTATTATTATTATTATTATTATTATTATTATTATTATTATAATAGGTTTAATTATTCTGAGTGCAAATTTTCTAAGCAACTACAAGTGTAGAAGTTTTCTGGATGGCTTATGGAAACTGATGAAAAGTGTATAAATTGAATACATAAACAAGGGTATTCCAAATCAATGACTCAATATTTGTACAAATTTATTTTTTTCTTAAAAAAAATGAAATGTCTTTTAAAAAAAGAGTATAAAAAGATTTTAAAAAGGGGTATTTCTGAGTAAATTAAAGTATCTTTAAAAATTATAAAATTTTAGTTTTTAAAAATGGAATGTGTTTAGAAAAAGAGCGTAAGCAGAAAATAAATGGATTGAAAGGAAAAAATCTCTTAATCAATTGATATATCAATTAGCATACAAAAGTTGAGATGAATTTGTCGAACCATTACAAACTTTCCACCATTTCCGTTCTCATCTTAATTTTCTATCTTAACACCATTGGTCTCAGAATACATTTAAAAGTAGGTAAAGTTATAGGAAAAAGAAACAATAATTGTCTTTTCAAAAAATATAAACAGTAAAGAAGAACCGTTATAAATTAGATTAGGTTATTGCTTTTGAGAAATTAAAATCAGATTATTTAAAAATTTTGTTAAAAAAGAAATGTTTATTAAAACTTCAAAAATTGATTATTTAATAATTTGTATTAATTTAACAGAAATTTTAATTAATAAAATCTTTTAAATGATAAAATTATCTTTGTTAATTTAATATAAAGACACTTCTCTCCCAACCTTAATTTCATACAAATTTATTGTTATTAGATATTATTATAATTTAAGTTTTTTAATAATTATTTTTAAATAGCCATTTTTATGTATTGTTTATAATTTTTTATTATCTAACGTTATAATAATTAATAGATCATTTTTTTATTCTACTTTAAGAATACATAGAATAAAGGTAGATCTAGAACTACGTACAAAACACTATAACTAGTAAAAGATCAAATACTTTAATTTGTACCTTCTAGCTTACACTATTACACATGTTGGTAATGTGAATGATAAAAAAATAATTTAGATATTATATATATATATATATATATATACACATACTTGAATTAAATGTTATATAATTATTTTGTAATTTTTTTCTTTGACGTTATAATGTGAATTATAAAAAATAAATTTAGATATTTTATATTTATTTATTTGACATTTGAATTAAATGATGTAAAATTACTTTGCCATTTTCCACATTTGAATTAAATAATGGTTTGATACCAATCGGAAATTAAAATATTTCAATTTCCATTGAAAAAAAGAAAATCATATTCTTTTTAGTCATTATAAAAAGAGTAAAAAAAAATTATAATTGCATGCATATTTAGATTTTACTCAAAATTTCGCTCACATTCCTACCGTGAGTGGTTGACTGTTAGCTGTTTAGTCTCTTACCTATGGAAAAGGTTAAAAATGCCCCTATTGTCTATTTTATTTTGAGTGGTTCTATTGGCACACCTACTGTTGAACTATTTATACCTCATTTTTAAAATTATTTAGTATTCTTTTTTCCCTTTTATCAAATTACTTATAGAGACATACAATTTTTATTAAAAAAAATCATATACAAAGTGAAACTAATAAAACCCCACTTTCCTTATTTCAAAACCCTAATGACATATATTATTTCAAATCACTGAATGTTTACTATTTTTGTTTATATTTTCTTTCAGATCTCGATCTCATGTTGCCCAAGTTTAGTATTTATTGATTTTATTGTTTCACATGTTTGTTTTGTTTTTCTTTTCAAATTCCAAATCCATGTTTGTTATTTTTTTCTCTGGTTTATTTTCTTTCAGATCTTCCGATATTCTATGATTTGTATCAATTCTTTTGTAGATTTTATTCTAAATCTTCCAAAGTTAGTTAAATGTTATTAAAAAAAACAACGAAATCGCACCAAGAATCGCAACCAGGAAAACTTAATCTCTAATGAAACAAAACCACACCAAAACCCTAACTCAATCGCTCAAAAAAAAAATCGTCAGACGATTAATATCACACTCACAATCTACCACCAACAATCCAATCGACTATAGAAAAAAAAATCACATCTAATAAGGATGGTTTCACCATGAAATAAAAAGAGAAAACAAGTCATGTGAATGAATGTGAGAAAACTGTATATAAAGATTAGAGATGAAGTGTATTTTTATTTTTACGTTTTTGAAAAAGATATGGGGTGTATTAAGTGTATTAAGTTTGAAAATATGTAAAATGATAATCCTGGAAATAAATCGGAAAAATTAATAAAACCATTTAATTTATATAATTAAATCAAAATTTTAAAAAAGTGAGGCTTAAATAGTTCAGCATTGGGGGTGCCAATATCACCACTCTTTTATTTTTTTATTGATTCTATTAAAAAACCTAGACTTTTGTACCCAAACAAAAAAACCTAGACTTCAATTAGATTCCAAAAAAATTCATCAATCCGAAATATTTTTTCTTGAATCAAATTCAAAAATAAAAAATAAAAAATTCAAACCTATCTTTTTCGTCAAACACAATTTCAATCCGATCCAACAACAAAACAATTCTAACATAACTTCAAACGTTCGACAAAAAAAAAATTCAAACACAAAATAAAATAAAATAAAATAATCGGAACAAAGGAATGGAGCAGATATGCCTCATCCATCTGCCAACTGCTTCTGATGGATCACTGCTCCATCTTCGACGCCTCCATCCTTGGTGCCCTAGTGTTTCTTTGTTGCCTCGCATATTGCATCCCTGTCGTTGAAGAGTGTTGTTTGTATTACTAAAAAACAATCTGGTTCGAATCTGCAAATGACAGAAAACAATAAACAAAATCCAGAACATTAGGGAAATTGATGCTCGTTTTTCACATAGTGTCCTTAAGACAGTTTCGCTAGCTGACACCATATGTGTATGCCGGTTGTCTCCCAGGATACAATGATTTGAACAGTGGATGTGCAGAACACAAACCACTCTCAACGAACTCAAATTGAATTCAGACTTACCAAGACATGCAAAACAGAAGAACCGGAAAGAGAATAATTATGTAGCTCTATATTTCGTGATTTCCGTAATCTTTTTTTATTATTATAAGGAATAGACTAGGGTTTTAAATAGAAAACCTAATCAGTAGGATTGATATGGAAATACTTAAATATTATGGTTTTAATGATAAAGGAAAATAATTAAGGAATAATCTTCCAAAAGATCTATCCATAATTAAACACTGATTCTGATTACTTAGTGATCAAGTAAGTATCAGAATCCAAAATGGAAATTAACTCTTTCCTTAATCTAATTAATTTCCTTAACCCAAAACGGAAATCAACAATTTCCTTAATCCAATTAATATCCTTAACTCAAAACGGAAATTAACTCTTTCCTTAATCAAAAATGGAAATTAACTCTTTCCTTATCAGTAAAACGTCTGACTAGGGGAAAATAAAATAAAAGATTTTTCCCTACACAATGGGCTCACCTTGAGACTAAATTTCTCATTCACCAATTAATCATTTTGGGAGTTTGAGTATACCATTTCGAAGCTCTCACGGAGGAGAATTCGAATATACTTTGATCTTCCATTTTCATGTGATCGATCATACGATCATACTCAAATAATGCTCTCAAAATGTGTGTTTATCACAAATTTTCCAACAATCCCCCACATGAATGAAATTGATATGGGAGACACGAGAAATCACATTGGTAAGTTCAAACGGTCGAAACCTGCATATGATAGGTAGGTGTTATCCTTTGAACCTTCTCTCATAAATGTATGCTTACTTTACTGGTTGATCAGTAGATATGATATCCTTGAACTGTTCTGCCGTTTTATGTAAATGATAGCGTACCTCACACTTGCATCTTCAAGACCCAATTTGGTTCTCATTGTTATGTTCATTTTGGCCATGAACATGCGCCTAGTTCTGTGAGAGTCTCTAGAGAATATAGCCCTTTACTAACCTCCTTTAGTAGCGGCCTCACTTCTCTCTCACATATGTGATTTCGTAATTAAGAGTAACCCGCATTACTCTGCTCAGATTTCCATAGTTTGGAATTCCGATGCATGAGAATCATTAAAAACATGGTTTAACCTTTTCCCTACGGGCATCACTGTTTCATCATAGGAATGGACCCCCCGCCCCTTCCACACACATACACACACACACAACAGTGATCCAACTAAGTCTTACAACATGGGTGTCCCATTGAACCTAGATCTTGGGATCTCTAGTCAACTAGGTAGGGTTTTCATTGTTGTCACACAACAGTGATCCAACTAAGTCTTATAACATGGTTGTCCCATTGAACCTAGATCTTGGGATCTCTAGTCAACTAGGTAGGGTTTTCATTGTATCGACTTTTTATTTCATGGGCTTTAGTCCTATTCCCCTCGATGATATCTCAACTAATTCTCTATTTAACCATTTGGTTAGTGGATCCGTAATGTTATCTTTTGACTTTACATAGTCAATGGAGATAACTCAAGTTGAGAGTAGCTGTCTAATGGTATTATGTCTTCGACGTATATGTCTAGACTTCCCATTATACATGTTGCTCTATGCTCTTCCTATTGCTGATTGACTATCTCGGTGGATGCAAATCGATGACACATGCTTTGGCCATCTTGGAATATCATGTAAGAATTGGCATAGCCATTCAGCCTCCTCACCATATTTATCTAAAGCAATACGCTCAGATTCCATGGTGGATCTGGCTATACAATTCTGTTTGAAGGATTTCCAGGATACAGCTGCACCTCCTAGTGTGAACACATACCCACTAGTTGATTTTGAAACTTTCATATAAGATATCTAGTTTTCATCAGTGTATCCTTTTAGGGTAGCAGGATATCTGGTATAATGTAGTCCATAATTACGAATGATATCGTAAGTACTTCAGTACTCTTACTATTCCTTCCCAGTGATTGGTTCCTGGATTACTCGTGTAACTGCTTAATTTGCTGACTACATTAGCTATGTCTGGTATTGTACAACTTGTTAAGTACATCAGACTTCCTATCACTCTAGAATATTCTAGTTGAGAGACATTCTCACCCTTATTCTTGGATAGGTGTAGATTTGTATCTACTGGTGTTCTGGAAACTTCAGAATCATTTTTGTTGAATTTCTCAAGAATCATGTCAACATAGTGTGACTAACTTAGAACGAGTCCGTTCGATGTCCTTGAGATTTTCATTCCTAACATTACATCAGCCAGTCCCATATCTTTCATATGAAATCTTTATTTGAACATATCATTGGTAGATTTGATCATTTTATTATCACTACCAACAATGAGCATGTCATCATCGTAAATGCACAAAATGATAGTCATTTCCTGTGTTCTTGACATAAACACATTTGTCACATTCGTTGATTTTAAATCCATTTGATATCATAACATTGTCAAATTTCTCATGTCATTGTTTTTGTGCTTGCTTTAAACCGTATAAAGACTTAACCAGTTTACAGACTTTCTTTCCTTGCCCTGGAACGGAAAAACCTTTAGGTTGTTCCATGTATATCTCTCCATCTAGATTTCCATTCAGGAAAGCTGTTTTCACATCCATTTGATATACTTCAAGATTTCGCAAAGCTGCGATTGCAAGTATCATCCTGATGAAGGTTATTCTCGTCACAGGAGAATACATATCAAAGTAGTCTAGGCCTTCTCATTGATTGTAACATTTAATTACAAGTCTGGCCTTACACTTATCAATTGATCCATCTGCTTTCATTTTGTTTTTTGAAAATCCATTTGGACCATAGTGGTTTACATCCTGGAGGAAGGTCTACTAATTCCCAAGTATGATTTTGAAGAATGGAATCAATTTTGCTCTTGACAGCATTTTTCCACAAGAGTCATTCTGATGAGCTCACCGCTTCTTTAAAAGTTTGAGGCTCATCTTCTAGCAAATAGGTCAGAAAATCTGGACCAAAGGATGTTTCTGTTCTAGATCTTTTTCTACATCTAAGTTCATCCTCAACTTCATTTTCTTGTTCTTGGTCCTCACAACTTTCAACATGTGTTCGTTTCGACGAACTTGCTTCATCATTGGATTTACATGGAAATACATGTTCAAAGAACGATGCATTTCTAGATTCCATTATCATGTTTTTATGTATATCTGAGATATCAGACTTATACACCAAAAATCGATAAGCACTACTGTTATGTGCATATCCAATGAAAATGCAATCAACGGTTTTCGGGCCTATTTTCACCTTCTTAGGTATAGGTACGACCACTTTGGCAAGACACCCCCACATTCGTAAGAATTTATTGGAATGCTTTCTTCCTTTCCATAACCCATATGTGATCTTGTCTTCTTTCTTTCGGGGTACCTTATTTAAAAGGTAATTGCTAGTCTATAAGCCTCACCCCACATGTTCCGAGGCAATCCATAACTTATCAACATTGCATTCGTCATTTCTTTCAAGAAATGGGTTTTCTGTTTAGCAACCCTGTTTTGCTGAGGGAAATACAACGCAGTGGTTTGATGTATGATTCCATGTTGTGCACCTGATTCACCAAACTGTGCTTCATACTCACCACCTTGGTCTCTTCTCAGTGATAGCAACCACCTGAAAGGTTTCACTTGGGATTATCCCTTCGGCATGAATCTCATGCAAATTCACTTTAAGCTCTTGGACTTGACATAACTGTCTCAGAGTCCACCATCTTGTAATCAAGAAATCGGCCCATAACAAATCTTTTGGATCTAGCATCCTCAGTCTGGTATTTCCGGTCTAACGACTCCCACAGTTCTTTGACTGTTATCGCTATACAGTGAGTCTGATTTCCTGTTCAGTATGTTTTTCTGGCACATAAATCCTAATGGTTCCATGCATCAATAGCATTCCATACCTGAACATCTCGCGCTTCACCATTACTGGGTTTAAGAGCATCTTCAGTCAAGAACCTAGCTAGATTTAGTGTGGTCAAATAGAACAACATCTTTTGCTGCCACAACTAAAAGTTCCCGTGACTCATATACTGGCTCATCACCGGTTCTGTAATGTTTCTCACAAATGAGTTGATGGCCGGAGTCGATGTTGCCACACGTGGCCCCACAATAGGCACAACTCCCACAAGCACTGAATTAACATCTGAAGTGTCTAGTCCAACAATTGGATTAGCACTCTGAGTCTCAAATGGAACACTTGTGTTCACGTTTGATTTATCCGCCATAATATCAGGAGGAGATCAACCATATTAAGTTGGAAATTAATTCTTATTATTATTGGCAATATTAAAGTCAAATCGGTTCTGTTTTGAATTCAAAGTTTAATATTTCGATTAACCCGGAATTAATAGAAATAAATCATCATTAAATTGATAATTACAATTTTGAAGTTCAAAAGAATTGATTCTGACAATAATCACAATTTTAAACTTATACATCCAACTCGTCACCACTGTTGGCCTTTGGAGCCTCATCAATTAAGAATCTAGCAAGATTTATGTGGTCGCGTAGAGCAACATCTTTTATTGCCATCTCTTGAAATTCAAACTACTGAATTTATCTGGTTTCTCCATATGGTTCATAAGAACCGAAACCAGAGATACAAACGAATTCACTGTCGGGGTATACATTTGCTCACTTTCGGGTCGGTCAATTAACCCACAATTGGGTTGACCATCAGAGTCGCTTGAGTACTCAGGTTCACCGTTGAAACCAAATCAAATATATTAGAACCACTAATATATATCACAAAGATATATATATATATATATATATATATAATGATATAACAAACACTGATATATCAAAATAGTATGTTAATATATATATATATATATATATATATATCAATTATAATATATAAACACACCGATATAATTTCAACCTTTGAAATATAAATAACTAGAACATAATACTGATATTTACATAACTATAACTGATATATCAAACAAAGATATATCACACGCTGGTGTAGTATTGTTTATCAAATACTTGATATCAAACAATACAAAATATGAAGCACTGGTAATTTCTTTATATCAAACCAGTAAGTATACATCAATATGTCAAATATTGATATATAGTGTATAAAACACTAGTTTAGCACTTTAAATATAATCAGTGTTATAGTAAGCACTAGACGCTAGTCGGGCTGAGACCCAGCGCCTAGCGCTTAGGCCGATTAGTCGGCGATTAATCGGAAAAATTATTACTACTAGGTAGGAGTGTGGTGGGACACAACTGGTTTAAAAATAATAATAATAAAAGTTTGATGGGGCACATCCATTATTGCTTCACCCACCATCTGACTTTCACTTCACAAATCAGAGCACCATCCATCATCATTCATTTCTTTACCACCAGTAATTACACATTTCAATGCACAAAGCCACAAACACTCTCTCATCTTTATCAAATAATTACACATTCCAACGCCATCTCTTTTCATCTTCATCTTCATCTGTTAATTGTTTCTCTCTCTTTATCTACTTCAATGCACATAAACTCTCTCTCTCTCTCTCCCCATCTCTCTCCATCTCTCTTCATCTTCTTCATTCATTTTTGCTCTGCGTTTCGAAGATGAGTTCCAGTCAGACCAGATCTACTTCCTTTTTCTTATCTCCAATCTCTAGGACCGGCTTTCGACATCAGACATCGGCGACATCGGCTCCAAACTTTGAATGTTTAGGTTTGTTTGCCTGTTTGGTCGAAGAAGAAGCAAAGAAACTGAAGAGTAAAGTCTGATTTCTGAAGAAAACGATGGCGTTTTTATTATTTATTGTTTTTTATTTTTTTAAAAAGGCACTCCGCCTAGCCGATTTGGCCGATTAGTCGGCCACCAAGTAATTAGGCCGATTTTGGTCATTTCGCTTCGGTGATCAGCCGACTAGCCGAATTGAACCGATTAATCAGCCGCCTAGGCCAATTTCTCGAACACTGAATATAATACATATATCTATAAACAAGTACTGCTCTTGGTGTAAGATTATATAATCTTATAATCAATGTACCAAAGTAAACCTGATTGTATACACAAGCTTCGTGCTATTTAGTTTCACAATGATAATACACCAAACACTAAATTAACAACCGGAACATTGTGCTGATATATATCAACAATATATCATATACAAATAAAACAAAAACAAGTATATTTAACAATATATCAAACACAGGTTATAAACCCACCGGTACGAAACTATATTGAACTAATATATATACTCGTATATATATAGACTGGTTTGTATCTATTATATAAACATATAAACTTTTTACCGGTTGTTCCAGATATAGAATACAATTCTATATCTCTGAAATATCAGCTATTTATATAGCTTGTGTTTACAACTGATATACTCTAAGAATCACGAAAATATCATATATATTATATGATGTAGGGAAAAATTAACTAAAACCGCAGCAGAAGGTGAAAAGTAGATTTTCGTATAGTTTGAAATTTTTCTAAAGATTTGAACCTTAACCCTTTAATTAATTAAACACAAATATACGGTTAGAGTTAAATACCTCTTGTCGCGTGATCCGATTGACTTACGTCGATGGTAATCCGCAAGATCTTCAATCCTAGCACGTACGTGAATCACCTAGGAGCGTGGTCTCCCTTTTTTCTTTGAATTGCTTACCTGAGAATGGATGTATGGAACTTCTGATCCTGATCTTCAATCCCAAAACACCAAGAGCCTAGAAAAATAGTTCCGGTCACTTTTGAATTCACAATCGATATGATTGGAACTCTCGTAACCCTAAATCAAAAGTGTGCACAAAACCTTTTGATCCTAAAGGCTTGCAAGTGCACTATCGAATGAGAACTTATTTTTCTTTTTCTCTCTTGGCCGAAATTCTATGTGTATTGAGTAAGATTTTTATTTTTCAAAGCAAACAAAAATCTCTCTCACTCAAGCTTCTAGGTGGCCGAAATTTATCACCTTATATTTATAAGGTGACCAAAATTTCTCCTTCTCAAAATAGGGTTGGCCGAATTCTTTGTGTAGGAAATCTAGGGTTGGCCAATTTCCTTACTTGAAAAGGAATTGTGCTTTTCCCTAATTCCTATCAATTTAAGAATCCTAACCCTTACAGGACTAGGGTGGCCGAATTCTTTGTGTGGTATGGAGTGTATGTGGACTTAATCCTTACCACATTAGGACTCCTATCACTTAAAAGAATTTTAACCCTAATCCAACACATAGTATTTTATTTACTGATCAGGAAAAGATTTTGATTTAAACTATTAATTAATTAAATAATTAATTAATTTCCATTTAATCAAAACAATAAAAAAAAATAATATCTTGGGCTATTTTATTAGCCTTGCCTCCCACACCATATATACATGGGCCTAATATTATTTTTCTTATTTTATTTAATCCATTAGACTTTAAATAAAAGCCCACATGTGAACTAGACTTATTCTTACTAAAAGAAACAAGCCCACATGTCTCCTTTTAATATATTAATATAATAAAGAAGCCCATTAAATAAATAATAGACATATTATATTCTTAATATATTAAATGCAATTCTAGATGGACCCATAAATTGGTCCGGTAGAATATATCAAGTGATCCATGCAAGTACGTGTGGATTGTGGATCTTGGCGGGCTATCTAAATTTAAGCTTCAATAGACACAACCTAATCACAATCAACAAATGATTCACTTAGGTCCGATCTATTAATTTTAACTCATTCCACTAAAGAGCTAAAATTGAACTCTTAAATAAAGATAGAATAAGGAGATGTTTGTCATTCATACCCTAGACAATCTTATAGGAGATGGTGTATCCTCGTGAATAATATCAGTAATCGCCAAGAGCTCATAGACCGCCTATAGCTCTCCAAGTTACCATATTTCTTCATATGGCCACATTTTGAACTTGGATATTTTGACTTGTCCAGAAGCCATGTCTTCAATAATTATTATTGAAAACTCAACGTTGAGATTTAATATCCAATACCTCAAAACATCCATATGATGATATTATACTCTCATTTAATAAATGGAGCTACGATGTCCATATCTATAAATGAAGTCCTCTATCGATTAACAAATGAATACCACCAAACTATCGAGGATAGGCTATGCTATATAATCGTACTTATTGATAGCTCAAATGATAACACTTGCAACCATAAGTCCATCATTTATCTCAGGATTAAGATCGACTCTCCGATTGTCCTAATAATGAAAAGACTTATATCTAATGACGGTTCTAGATAAAGTATTTCATTGTGATCCTGTTCAATGCACCCAGTGCACTAGATTCTTTTACTCGAAAACCTTTCAATGATTTTAGACTCATCATAACTCATTTGATCCCACTTAAATACTAGTAAAAGAATTCTACAACTTTATCAAGATAGAGGTGCCCAACCTTTAACTTAAGTTGTGAACGTTATTCAAGACTAACTAAAGAATTGTGTCTACCTCACACATATCCGATGTATGAACAATTCTTCATTTCTCATAGTCTTTTGACCTTATGATTATTTACCTTGACAATTATAATAATAAATGCTATAAGTATTTGTAAGAATCAGAAAACACTTTATTAATATGAAAAGATTGTCAATTACAATATTACACTCTTGCTATTGAACATAATCCTAACATATGACAGTACCGATATCAATTAGTTGATATCAAACTAGTGAATCAATAATCGATTCCATATTTCGAAATTGAAATCACAATCAGTATATGGTATTACAGACCCGATAACCCAGTAGAAATCGCAATTGTTTTCCAAATCAGTGTCTGTTATCAGACCCGATTTGCCAGATATAAATCTAATAATTAATTTTGAAATTTGTGTCTCGAAATAGACCTAATTTCCACAGATTAATATTAACCTAAATTCAGTGATGTTTAAGAACCAATTTCTGTTGCAAAGCTAAACTGAAACCGAACCAGAAGTTTTATAAAAGAAAATAAAAATGTGAGAAGAAACTTAAAAAATAAAATATTGTCTTAAGATTGTTGTTTGTATTGCTCAAGAACAATATGGTTTTAATCTGCAAGGGACAGAAAACAATAAATAAAATCCAGAACATTAGGAAAATCGAGGCTTGTGTTTTACACGGTCTCCTTAAGAAATTTTCGCCAGCTAACACCGTATGTGTATGACGATTGTCTCTTAGGATACAACGATTTAAACAGTGGATGTGCAGAACACAAATCACTATCAACGAACTCAAATTGAATTCAAACTTACCAAGACACGAAGAACAGAAGAACCGGAAAGAGAACAATTATGTAGCTCTATATTTCATGATTTCCATAATCTTTTTTTTTTATAAGAATAGACTAGGGTTTTAAATAGAAAACCTAATCAGTAGGATTGATACGGAAATTCTTAAATATTACGGTTTTAATGATAAAGGAAAATAATTAAGGAATAATCTTCCAAAAGATCTATCCATAATTAAACACTGATTCTAGATACTTAGTGATTAAGTAAGTATCTGAATCCAAAATGGAAACTAACTCTTTTCTTAATCTAATTAATTTCCTTAACTCAAAACGGAAATCAATAATTTCCTTAATCCAATTAATATCCTTAACTCAAAACGGAAATTAACCCTTTCGTTAATCCAAATGGAAATTAACTCTTTCCTTATCATTAAAACGTCTGACAAGGGAAAAATAAAATAAAAGATTTTTCCCTATACAATGGGCTCACCTTGAGACTCAATTTCTTATTCACCAATTAATCATTTTGGGAGTTTAAGTATACCATTTCGAAGCTCTCACAGAGGTGAATTCGAATATACTTTAATTTTCCATTTTTATGTGATCGATCATACTCAAATAACGCCCTCAAAATGTGTGTTTATCACAAATTTTCCAACAAAGAGTTCCTTCATCGGTTGTCCTGTTGAGGTAATGCCACTGATATTTGCGTGGAAAACTCCAATGGGTAAAAGCCACGGAACCAACTCTTTGGCCAGTTGTACCTTTCACTAGTCGATAGATAGTTACACACTTACACCTCAAGATGATTCACTCAAGAGCACACAAAAAATAATAAATAAATGAGGATCAGGATCCTCACATTGTCTTGTTTTTCCTTGACTTTTCATAATCTAATGACACCTAAGCAAAATAAAAAGTACATGGTCAAGATTTGATCTCTTTTTTCTTTATTATGCAACTTGATGTTTTAATTACACTTGAAAAATACCTAGGAAAAACAAGGACCAAGGAGAGGCTCCTGATCCAATTAATAAATAACAAAAAAAAATACAATATTATAAAGAACATAAGTTTGATTATCCATAAAGAACAAACAACACCCGATAGCAGATTATTGAAACATGTCTTTTTTTGTTTTGTATCTCATACAAAATATATTCATCCATTTATTTCATCCATAAGATGCTATAGCTTCTTGACATTAATTTGCTATCGATGAGTACTCTAGTGACATTTTTCTACTACCATTTGCTTCTATCACTGCAAAACAAACAAAGCTTTGTAAGTCAAGCTTCCAATTTATTCTCAAGTGTGATCAAGTAAGTCTCTAATTGAATTGATTAAACACTAAGTTTGTGAGGACACTAATACAATAGGGGAGGTTTTTTTATGTGTGTATATAAATTTTTTCATTTGCGAGATTCCAATTTGCACTGGTGTTACTGTATAATGGAATCGGAGTTCGATTTTGTTAGGGATTTGAACCGATGATCGTGGAAGCGTCATGCCTAATATTCGCCCATAACTCATAGCAAATAACATCAGTAGCAAAAAAAATAGATGAGAGAAAATAAACCAATCACAACACAAGATATACATGGAAAACCCAAATCGGGTAAAAAACCATGGGCCGTCAGGACGACAGAGAAAGTTTCACTATATGATAAATTGTTACAACCATATACTCTAGGATTCTCTCTCACATACTCAACCCCAAACCACTGAGCCTCATCAAGTCCCAAGCTCACAACGAGCTTTACATCATAACTCAGCTCACAAACGTTCACAAGATCCTCACCAAGAACCCCTCAATATCCCATAGGTCTCCCCTAAATATCACCCACGGATCTCATACTTGATCCACTGATATTCCCTTGGAATCCCTCCCTGGATATTCCCTTGGGTCTCTCACCCTGATCTCATCACTCTCTGATGTTACATGATGTTTCTTGACTCCACACAAAATAACCTAATTACAAGGTCTATTTATACTAGCTATAGAGAGTTTAAAATAAAAGGGAATCCTACTCCTAAACGTACAAGAATTACTTGTTCCACATAAATACTATTTCCTATTTATGACAAGTCTTCTTGTTAAAGATAAATCCTTTTCCTTCAAGTACATGACTTATCCTATTCTTCATGAAGACAAACTCTTTTTCCTTTTCCGATAAGCACAAGAACTTCCAGAAGAATTACTTTCCTTTTTCACTGAATATTTCCCGTTTCACGCATGCTTATGATTGACTACGGTTCCGGTCACGGTTGGCCACCCGCTCCCTACACCGTTACAAGTTACCTGGAATGAACCGCGTTTCCTTATAGAATCCGATTCTTCAGTTCTTCTTTGGTCTTCAAATCTCCCTCAAACACCATTTCCAACTTCCAAACGTTATCCCACATCTCCAGGAAGTTTCACATCAATTGAGTTTCACATCAATTGAGTTTCGTTTGGTTAATATCGGGTTCACTTGAGAATACGAGCCAAAATCTAATAGATTTGTACCGATGCAAATTGGGATTCCGTATAGGAATCCCGTACTTGATAATTTTCATGTATATATATATATATATATAATCTCGGTGGAGGTCACTGTAATTGACCTTTGTTTCTAAAGGTAAAATAAATGAAAAGCTGTTTTTATTGAGATTGTATCAAAATCATTTTCCCAAGCTCAAAATTATATCTTAGCATTTATAAACTATTTTCATGTTAGGAAGAAAATGCTCCTAATTGGTATGGTACATTTTAAATTTTGATCAGGGTGATCGAAGTTCTTTTTTTTTTGAACGGCAAGCTTTATTCAAGAGCCAAGCAAGTAAAAAACAAACGAACAACATGCCGAGAGGCTAGCAGACCAAACGGAAGCCCTCAGAAACAGAGGATAACAAGCAAAGCCACCCAAACGCAACATACCAAAACAGGACATAAACAACAGAGATTAAATCATAATAAAACTAGGAGCGAAAACCAAAGACTACCAGAAATCAAAAACCACACACACTCCAAACATCAACAACAAAACCTCCAATTGAAGATGTCACCACTCAAGGAAGAGCCCCTCTTTGCCAGCAAATCACAAAAGACACTAATTGTTAATGCACGATAGAAATCCCTCCAAACTTACCAATGGTTTTAGTTTTGATCCTCTTTACAATCTCCTCAACCATATCCTTTTCTCTACCATTAAAATCAAAGCCTAAGACCACTCTAGCTTTGATGACCTTAGCTATCTCTTCTTTTAAGTTCCAAGAAGCTTTCTTCACCTCAGGAACAATGTTTTCCTTTCCTGAATCTTGATTAAGATCAAGAGCCAAAGCCTTCGAATGTCTCATTATCATACCGTGACTCTTTACCGAGTGATTATTCTTCCTTCCTAACCTCTTTATAGACCAGTCATAAACAGATAAGAGATTTCCCACTTCTCTATCCTCAAAACTAAATGCAGCTCTCATAATACCATCATTATTGACTTCTTCTAGACATTCCTCTGCTTCATCAAGGATACCTTTGTAGGGAAAAATCGATATAAATCGCAGCGGAAGAAACGAAAAATAGATTTCGTATGGTTTTAAAATTTTTCTCAAAGTTGAACCTTAACCTTTTAATTAATTAAACTCAAATATATACGGTTAGAGTTAAATACCTCTTGACGCGTGATCCGATTGACTTACGTCGATTGGTAATCCGTAAAATCTTTTCCGATGCCCGTGAATAGTACCCGCCTGAACAGTACCCCGCCGTGAACAGTGATCGTGAACAGTACCGCGAGATCTTCCAATCCGAACACGTACGTGAATCACCTAGGAGCGTGGTCTCCCTTTTTCTTTGAATTGCAAACCTGAGAATGGATGAACAAAGTTTTCTTTTTCTTTTGTTAGTCACAAAACAATCAAAAGAAGACAAAGATTATTCCGGTCACTTTTGAGTTCTCAATCTAATGATCGAAACTCGCGTGAACCTAATTCGATGTTGTACACACAAGCTTATTGATGAACAAGCAATCAGTGTACTATCAAAGAATAATCCCTTCTCTCTTTTATGTTTAGTAGAATAAAAATTATCCTTTTCTATGAATTGAGAAGAAGAAGAAAAATTGAATCATTCAATCAACTATGGTGGCCGAATTCTATATGTGGTATTATATAGGTGGCCAAAATTTTGCTTCCTCTTCTATTTAGGATTGCCGAAATCTTCCTCTAAATGGACTAGGGTTGCCGCAAATCACTTACCAAAAAGAGTTTGTGTTGCACCCTAATTTCCATCAACATTTAGACTTCAAAACCTAATCCAACTCATAGATATTTTTATTCTTTTATTGACTAAATAAAAAGACTTCTTATTTGATTAAATAAATAAAATTAATTATTTATTTTCATATCAAACAAGTCTTTTACTTTTAATATACTACTACCAATAGTATAACTTTAGGAAATATATTTCCTGATCTGAAAAAAGATTTGTTTCTTAATTAAACAATTAATTAATAAATTAACTAATTCTTATTTAATTAAAACAATGAAACAAAATAATATATTAGATTAATATATACACCTTGCTACCCCACTTATATAAATGGGCCATACATTATTTTCTTATTTCATTTAATCCATTGGACTTTAAATAAAAGCCCACATGTGAACTAGACCCATTCTTACTAAAAGAAACAAGCCCACATGTCTCATTTTAATATATTAATATAATAGTGCAGCCCATTAATTAAATAATAGACATATTATATTCTTGATATATTAAAAACAATTCTAGATGGACCCTTAAATCGGCCCGGTAGAATATATCAAGTGATCCATGCAAATACGTGTGGATTGGGGATCTTGGCGGGCTATCTAAATTTAAGCTTCAATAGACACAACCTAATCACAATCAACAAATGATTCACTTAGGTTCAATCTATTAATTTTAACTCATTCCACTAAAGAGCTAAAATTGAACTCTTAAATAAAGATAGAATAATGAGATGTTTCTCATTCATACCCTAGACAATCTTATAGGAGATGGTGTATCCTCGTGAATAATATCAGTAATCGCCAAGAGCTCATAGACCGCCTATAGCTCTCCAAGTTACCATATTTCCTCATATGACCACATTTCGAACTTGGATACTTTGACTTGTCCAGAAGCCATGTTTTCAATAATCATTATTGAAAATTCAACGTTGAGATTTAATATCCAATACCTCAAAACATCCATATGATGATATTATACTCTCATTTAATAAATGGAGCCACAATGTCCATATCTATAAATGAAGTCCTCTATCGATTAACAAATGTATACCACAAAACTATCGAGGATAGACTATGCTATATAATCGTACTCATTGATAGCTCTAATGATAACACTTGCAACCATAAGTCCATCATTTATCTCAGGATTAAGATAGACTCTCCGATTGTCCTCTTTAATAAAAGACTTATATCTAGTGACGGTTCTAGATAAAGTATTTCATTGTGATCCAGTTCAATGCACCTAGTGCACTAGATTCTTTTACTCGAAAACCTTTCGATGATTTTAGACTTATCATATTCATTTGATCCCACTCAAATGCTAATAAAAGAATTCTACAACTTTAACAAGATAGAGGTGCCCAACCTTTAACTTAAGTTATGAACGTTATTCAAGACTAACTAAAGAATTGTGTCTACCTCATACATATCCGGATGTATGAACAATTCTTCATGTCTCATAGTCTTTTGACCTTATGATTATTTACCTTGACAATTATAATAATAAATGCTATAAGTAATTGTAAGAATCAGAATTCACTTTATTAATATGAGAAGATTGTCAATTACAATATTACACTTTTGCCATTGAGCATAATCTTAACAACCTTGATTTGATACAACATCACTAGATGTTTTACCAACCTCAGAAATGTGTTTTGTGATAGCTGGACCAAAGTCAGCCATCTTGCCATTCTGGGCCTTCATATAAAGGCTTTGAGTGGGTCTTTCAGACTCAGAGCTAGCTCCCTTAAGCATGGCTCGACTAGGCCCGTCAACCTTCAAGCCACTAACCTCTCCTTTCAGATCACAACCCGAAGCCCATTTAGACATTCCCACTATGAATTTTCTATCAGTCTGAATCAAACTTTCACCCTTCCCAAAACGAGAGTTCCATAGCAAGCTAGAACTTGAATCAATATCAGATGAAAGAGAGCTGACACCTTTAATTTTAGCAATTTTTTCCATCACATCCCTACTAAAGCTGATCTTCCTATTACCTTTATCCATCTTAGGCTTAAAATAGGTCCTTTTGACAGCCAAATTTTCGCCATTTCCACTGCCATTTCCTTTCTTGTTTGAAATTTGAACTTCATTGAGCTGTATTCTGCCCTTCACACCGATCAGGTTGAGTTATCTATCTCCACAGACCCTACTCTTGTCCTTGACATCTTGAACCTTGGAAAGTGAGGGACCTAGTTCATCATCATGAGAACTTGCTTGAATTGTCTTCATCTTCAACCCTAGAAAAGTTTCCAGCCAAGAAAAATCTAGAAGAGTCCTTTCTTCCTCAATCATCACATCAAACGAGCTTATACTTTCCTCCACTCTAATCTTACGAGGACAAACACAATCATGCAGAATCAACACCAAGATTCTGCCTCGATCAATCCTTATTCTAGTCTTGGTCTCCTCTTATAACAACACCGGTTCTTCTAACAACCATCCAACTTTATTAAAGAACATTTTAGACCAACATCTCAAAGGGAAACCTGAACAATTCACCCATACCAATCTAGACTTGGGAACATCCGAATCTGACCAACTCCCATTTGAAGAGAAGCATTCATCCCATAAAAAATGATTTTTAATGAATCTCTCTCTATCATTCTTTGTTTCAAATTCCCACAAAATACTTTTGTTCCCCAAATACATAGATGAGAAGGAAAAGTCTCTATTGCACAATCTCTTGTTAACACTTTGAACACTGGAAAAAATCATTTAGGATCCCCACTGCACATCTCTCAATCCACCCATCCTCATACTTCAAACCATCCCAAGATATCACCACGACCTTGTCGTCCCTCACCACCTTTTTGTCCCTGAGACCTCTTTCCTGAACTTTCTTTTTGCTTCCTTCAACTACCTCTGCATAGGACCGTCTTTCTAGATGGCTTAACTGAGGCCATTTATCATCTCTTGCTTCTTCACTAGAAATACCCAGAAATGCCCTCCTCTTTACTTCATTCCTCGCCATTGTTCGCCTTTGACACCAGTCATGTGCAGCCACCTTAGTGATATCAAGCCATCCATAAATGTGCAAGCCATCTGTCAACTTCACCACCTTGATAGCTTCCATCATCGATCCAAACCAAATAAACGCAAATCTGCTCCCACTGCCATTGATTTTTGAAGAGAGATACACATCTCTCACCTTCCCAAAAGGCTTGAAAACACCCCACAAACAACCATTATCCACAGCTGGATTCAGATTGTCTATGAAGATAGAAATCAAGCCTTCCCAGAAGTCTTTTTTCCCTCCCCTTGCCGTTGGTTGCTAACTGACACCCTTCACGACCAAAGGAGTCAGACACTCTCTCTCTAGAACTCTCTATCATTGATAACGCATACACATTTATGGAACTTTAATTAATATCATGTGTCCCTCGGTGTTGCTGGTTTCGCTGCTGTTTGTTTGTTTTCCTGGTTGTTTACTTTCTTTGATCGAAGTTCTTTTCTAACCTGAGATGTAGATCCATGGTTGAATTCGACAGCAGAATATGTTGGTTTGATCTTAAGTTTCGTAGAAACTTCTTCTAGTGGATTCTTCCCAACCAAATCACAAAAACATTTTATGCATCAAATTTACATATATTAATTAGAAAATTAGCAACAACGAAGAGAATGAATTGTCCAAGGAAAATATGCTTTTGCATACAAGAGATCGATGACGTTTAGGCTCCGTCCTGTAAGCGTTTTTCGTTGACTGTTTTTCGAAAATAAAAATGAAAATGAAAACAATATTTTTGGTTTCAGTTTCGAAATCCAAAAACGCGTTTGATAGCATATACTGAAAGCTGTATTCTGAAAATGAAAACGGAAAAAAAATGCGTCTGGTAGGTTAACTGAAAAATATCAAAAATTGTATAATTTTTCTATTATTTTTTATATTGTAATTTTTTAATTTGAATTAAAGATAGGTCAATAATTCATTCCAAATAATTATCCAATAACTCATAATAACCGGATAAAATCTCTTTGATGAATTATTGTGATTTTATATTTAAAATAATTTCAAAATCCAAGATATTTATGCTAATATATATATATATATATATATATATATTTGTTAATAAACTCTTTGTGATCTGAACCAAAGACAAAAATTAAACCTTTCAAAAGAAAAAGGGAAAAAAATAAAAAAAAATATAGGACGCGATCTGCTGTTGGAGAAGCAGATCGGCGACACTAAGAAGAAAAGAAGATGAAGAGAAGAAAATGAAGAAGATGAGATGATGAAGGGAAGAAGATATGAATGAGAAGAGAAGAAGAGAATAAGAGATGACGAAGAGAAGATGAGATAAAGAAAGAGATGACAAAGATAGTCTGGAAAAGAGGAAAAGAAGAAAAAAAAGTAGTAAAATTTTTTTCAAAAAAAATAAAACAAAAAAAACAAAACGAAAAACAAAAACAAAAACGAAAACAAGTATTTTGTGTTTTTCAAATATTTAACTGTTAACACTGGTTCTGTTTTCATTTTGTGAAAATAAAATGAAAAACGGTTAACGAATGCGAAATCGAAATCATTTGCTTCAGAACCATTTTCATTCTCATTATCGCCATACTGATACAAGTGCAACAATTAATTTATATACTCATTATTATTTATTTTCTAAATCATTATATATATATGGTATGATATAGCTTTGGTGTAATGTTATATTAATGCATATTTGACAATGTCTTCGTAAAATATGCTCTCCAAAGCATTTTCTAAAGAAAGGAAATTAAAAATCACTGGTCTAATGAGATTTGATGAAAAAAAAACTTATTCAGTCTGTCAATGTTTCAAGTTTGAATGGCCGTCACCGCATGCAATATATATACATAAAAAATAAAAGCAATTAAAAGCACCAAATATGCTTTAAAAAAAACTTTTATAAGTTTTATCTAATATGATTAAATAAAATCATTATAATATATTTTTTATTTCTAAATCTCAACATCGCTTTCATATCTATATATTTTCAAACTATAAAAATACTTGTCAAAAAGGAAAAAAAAAACATTTAAAAGCACTTTTATCATCATCAAAACACAAGAGCTTGCAGTATTGTTTTTAAATCGATGCTTTTGAAGCTATTATTAAAGAAATAATAATATTTTTCGAAATATAGTTGTTTTTTGAAGCCTCAATGGTTTGTTTTATAAACAATAGTTTTGAAAATGATAGAAAACAATAAATTGATTGTTTTCAACATGTGACCTTTAAGTTTGAAGATACTATTTGAGTATTTTCCATTTCGGAAAATCATTTTTATAAAATACCTAATAAAACAACCACTAAATGTCACAGTACTATATATATTGTAATTTGTAGCTATTAGTAATTATATGAACTTTATTGTGATATATGCAAAAACAAGAGGAAAAGAAAAGGAACCTTGCAGTGTAAGAAATGAAAAAACTCATCGAGCTTCAATGCCTTGGCAATGTCACTGCAGTTTTCGATGGTTGCATCTCTCAGTGTGCAGCCATGCATGAAGGGGTCGTTTGTTTTTTTCACTTAAGACTTAATGAGTTTAAATTGAACTCATTAATGTTGTTTTGTTTGTTTTTTTAAGTGGTCAAACAACTTAAAATTATCAAAAAACAACTTAAAATAAAAAAGTTAGAAATCCTGACTTTTAACTTAATTCCAAATCACTGGATTGCAATTAAAATATTCTCTTCCAAGTCTATCCTCCAAAAAATTATATATTTCCAAATTTATCTTAATTTGATATGGTATAAATTTTTTTCTTTTAACATATTTCTTATTTAAACAGATTTTAGAAAAGAAAAAAAAACCATAATTACTTCTCATAATGAAAATTTTCAAAGATTGAACAATTGAATTTCTCTCCTGCCAAATTCCGGTAAGAACTCTTTATTTTTTTTATCTAACTATTCGTATAGTGCTCAATAAATTTGTCTATCATATTGAGTATATTTCGTGGCTTGAAGATGTTATAGAATTATTGTATATGAAAAATTCAAGAATTTTTTTTTATTTGGTTTCCGGTGCATATGATCCAGGAAACCAAAAAAACAAAAATGGTTTCATGAATTATATTCACCAGAAAGGTGGACAACATATAAAATTGAACTTGAACTTGAACTTTTTTTTACAATAAATTTAATTTAAACTTTGTTTGCAGAACATGTAAAATTATATTATTTGATTAATTTTTTATTTTGTTAAATTGAATTTTATTTGCAAAAAAAAAAATAAACATACAAAATGTTATAAAGAATATGCATATTAAATTACTTCTTTTAATTAGTATAGGTATAAATGTAAAATTACGTATTTTCAGATAATTTTATTTTTAAAAAACAAACATGTTGACAGTACATTCAGATGTGAGAAAAAAAAAACAAACATGTCATTCAGATCCAGATTTCAGTCCCTATTCAGTCTTCAGAAAAATTCAGCACTGTTCAGTATTCAGACAAAAAAACAAACGACCCCGAAGTGTCAGCTCCTCAATGAACATCTCACATGCCTTTGAGATTATTACTGGAGTATCTGAGCGAACCATCTGAGATTTAGATGAATCTAGACATGACGCCGGTTCGGTTCGAACCGGAGAACCGAACCGGAACAGGCGTCAGAAAACCGGAACCGGAACCGGAAAAATCGGTTCCGGTTCTAGAACCGGACCGGAACCGGTCCGGCCCGGTTCCGGATTCCGGTTTGCTTCAGCGAAGAACCGGGCGGTTCGAACCGGACCAGAACCGGCGGTTCGGTTCCGGTTCGAACCGCCCGGTTCTTCTTTTAATTTATTTTTTTTTTTAAAACGAACCGTTGGAGGCCAACGGTCCGCTGACGTCAGCAGGCCGTTGGGCCCAACGGTCGGCTAGCCTCCAACGGTTCCCTTGTTTTTTTTGTTTTTTTTTTTAATTTTTCTTTTCATTTTCTTTTCTATAAATACCCATACCCCTCCATTCATTTTTCCTCACCCCAATTTCCTCAATTCTCTCTAATTCTCAATTCTCAATTCTCTCTAAACTTTCAATTCTCCAAGTCTCAATTCTCAAACTCCAAGTCTCCAAGTTTCCAATTTATATTATTTGCAATTACTAAGTTAGTAAGTTTCCAATTTATTTTATTTACAATTACTTAGTTTCTAATTTTATTTTATTTGCAATATTTCTTATTTCCAATTTATTTAATTTGCAATTAGTCAATTACTAAGTTTCCAATTTCATTTATTTACAATTTATTTTATTTGCTATATATTCCAATTTATTTTATTTGCAATTTATTTTATATCCAATTTATTTTATTTGCAAATTGCAATTACTAACTACTAAGTTTCTAATTTTCTTCCAAATTTATTTCCAACCATTTAATCATTTTTTAAATCAATTTTTTAACATTTTTTGTTCAAGGAATTTTACAATTCAATTTTTAAAATGACAAGTGGAAGTGGTGACGCTTCTAGACGCTCCATTTCGATGAAAGGTAAGGGTCGTATGACGGATAATCTGGGTCATGACGACCGTGCCTATCACGAGTATCTACAACAACAAGTCTATGCTGAAGACTTAGGCCTAAACTTTCCTCAATCTCAATCTCATTCTCATCCTTCTCTCAGAATTTCTGAACCCGATCTCAATGTCACCCCCATTTTGACAAGCCAATCAGAAAATATGCCTGATCTTGGCCATGATGGTGATGAGCCTGATCCCAACCCACATCAAGATTTTGATTTTTATCCACAGATGGAAGAAAAGTTACCGAAGCAGGTCAAATCTGATCTATTCGTACTCCATATGAAGAAAGTTACGCATGAAGATGGAAGCACAGTAGTGATTTGCAATTACTGTAAAAAAGTATTTAAATGGCACAAATCTGGAGGATATGGGTCATATCGGAAGCATATAACGAACTCACATCCAGATGCACAGGCCAAATCGAGTTCACAATCTCAAATTCCCAGGTACGCTACCCCTAACCAACAATTATTTAAATATAGTGATGCAAAAAATAGAGAAGAATTAGCTAGAATGGTTGCAGTAGAACACTTACCATTTAGTTTTGGTGAAAATGTTGGTTTTAATAATTATTGTCAACGAGCATTAAATCCTGCTGTATGTCGTGTTCCTAGAACCACGCTCACAGAAGCACTTGAAAACATTTATGAAAAAGAAAAGAAAATCTTGGAAAAAATTTTAGAAAAATATAATGGTCGTGTTTCCGTATGTGCCGACATATTGAGTGATCATTGGCAAATGCATTCATACATAGGTGTCACTTTCCATTATATGGATAATGCATGGACTATCCAAAAAAGAATTCTTGCATTTAAAGTTTTTGATGAAAAACACACTGCTGCTAATATTTTTAGACATCTTAGAATTATTTTCACAGAGTATAAAATTGAGAACAAAATTTTTGCAATTGGTTTTGATAATGCTTCTAACAATACCGCTGCTATTCCTGCTTTAATTGAATTATGCAAACCTTATCTTGGTGGTAAATTTTTTCATCAAAGATGTGCATGCCATGTTTTCAATTTATGTTTTCAAAAAGGATTAAAAACTCTTGAACAGTTTATTCAACCTATTAAAGATGCCCTCTATTTTTTGTGGAAACATCCTTCTGTAATGAAATTATGGGCAGCTTATTGTAAACAAAATGGTAAGCGTGCCTTTAGATTTCCTCGTGATGTTCCAACACGTTGGAATTCTACTTATAAATTACTTGCTAGAAGTTATGAATATAGGGATTTATTAGTTACTTTTATTCAATATCATGTTAGTCACATTAATCTTTATCAAAGTCATTGGGATGCTTGTAGCAATGTTTGTGGTTTGTTAAAAGTTTTTTATACTGCTACTAACAATTTATCTGGTGTTTATTATCCTACAACTAATTTATTTATTATTGAGAGTCTTAATATTGCTGGTGCATTTGCTCATTGTGAATCCGACTCAGAATTACATGAGTCTGTTACTGTTATGAAGGATAAATGGTTAGAATATTATAAGGAGTTTCCAAATATTTATTTGATTGCCTTGTGTTTTGATCCACGTTGTAGATTAGAAAGTTTGCCTGATTATCTTTCTGCTTATTATGAACAAGGTTTAAAAATAGATTATGATGTTGATATGTGTTGTGTTAGGGTTAAGACATTATTGTATGAATTATATGATGAATATATTAAAGTTTACGGTCCATCACTGAACAGAGATGTTCCACAAACTCAAAATGTATCTCGTTCATCATCATCATCCTCTGCATTTGTTAATTTAGGGTATAATCTTTTATAAAAAAAAAACCAAAAAATTACGAGGTTCTTCTTCATCAAGCTCCACCACATATTCCGAGCTTGAATCTTATCTAAGTACCTCTTTTGGGTTCATAGAAGACACCGAAGATAAAAAATTTGATATCCTATACTGGTGGAAAGAGCATGAAAGGTACTTTCCAATCTTGGCTATGATAGCCAAACAAATCCTTTCAACACCAGTTTCTACTGTGGCGGTAGAACAACAGTTCAGTGCCGGTGAGAATATTTTAGACCCAAAACGTTCCCTTATGAGTCCGAAATCACTTCAGATACAAGCTTGTGTTGAAGATTGGACGAAGACTCAATATAGACAACACGAAATCGATCAAGAGGAACCATACGATTTCTTTAAAGATGATCAACCGGCTGAAAGTCGAACGGATGATCATGGCAACAATTAGTCCACGACTTCACGCCAAATCCCTATCTCCAAACTCCAAAGTCCAAATCTACAATAAAAGGTAAGAGAACTACGTGGCCTTTGATTCTTCTAAACCCTTAAGAAGATACGTAGGCAACTTAATTGTGGTAAAAATTAAGTGCAAGACCAATTTTATTTTTTTTTTGTTTTTTTTAATTTTTTTTAATTTTTAATTTGTCATTTATTTATTTAACTTTATTTTGCGGGTGACCCAATAAAATACATTTACCAATTACATTTTTACATGACTAATTTTTTTTATGATTAGAAAAAAAAAAGCCCAGTTCCGGTTCGGAACCGGTGGAACCGGACCGAAACCGGAGGAACCAGAACCGGAACCGGAAGAACCGGAACCGGAACCGGCGTCATGTCTAGATGAATCCATACATAACATTACTTTACTTTAATTGGGTTACAAATAAAAAACAGATTTTAAATCTAATTAAACCATTAAATCAATTTTTTTTTTAAAAAATTAATTAAACCGTTGATATATGTTATTAATTGAAATGTTAATTCAAAGGCTAATTTTAAGCTATCCATTATTGTATGCTTGAAAGTGTTTTCAAGAAAAAGACTTGATTAGAATTTTTTTTTTGGGTAGAACGTTTGGAAACGAATTCCGTTAAGATACTAATTAAGTGCTTTATCGTAAAACACAAGTGATTTTCTAATAAGAAAAGACATTTAAAAATAAATTTTTTTACGTACTTCTTTGTAAAACTCTCAAGTGTAATTATAATTTCAAAAAATATTTTTATTAATTTCTAATCAAATAATAGAAAATAGTCTCAAAAAGGAGTTTGATTATTTATAAAGCTTTTGGTGATAAAATACCACTCCTAGTTAATCAAATCCAAATATATATTAATTGAATTTGTGACTATTTTGAAATGAACAAAAATGAAAGTAGATGCAAGGAAATTTAACCATATGTTTAAACTGCTGATTTCCTTTAACTTTTGCTATATCCAAGATTAATTGAATTGTAAACTAATTTAAACTTATACTTTAAAATCTATTCATTTAATAAACTAAAAAATTAAATGCAGAAATCCACATTTTATTAAAACCGAACTTTCACATTTTTTAAATTTTAAATTAGGACATTACATATGTCAGAAAAAAAATTTCAAAACTTAAAACAAGATGATGTTGGTCCAGTGGTTTGCCCATCACACATACATCCTGAAGTAGTGGGTTCAAATCTGTCCCCTCCCTAAATCTTGAATTATTGTAATATTAAAAAAAAATTGCGCAAACTTTCATGTTCATATTCTATATTACATAGCTAAACGTTAAATCCGTATAATTAATATTAAATCTGCAAATGAAAGTTTGCAAACCTTTACATTGAGACATTTATAAGGGTGTATTCAATTAGAATTTCAAAAGACTTTTAATGACTTTTGTACGTGGATGACTTTTGCAGATTTCATAGACTTTTATAGACTTTACAGAATTATGAAAAACTTTCATAGACTTTCATTTTAAAAGACTTTCATAGATATATATAAATATTTATTGATTTTTAAATATGATATATACTTTATTTTAGCAAAATTATATAGATTTCTCATATCAATAAAAATATATTTTTTAATGAATAAAAAAATCATTGTTAATTAAACTTGACAAAAACATTCTTGCCTATATATGTGATTTTAAAATTTTTATTTGTAATTTTATTATATTTTGCATCATAAAGACATTACGCACCTAACTTTTTTTAATAATTACTCAAAATATTATAAATTTTCTTTCAGAATAAATGTAGCAAATTGACAATAATATTAACGTTTACATGTCTCTAAGAAAGTATGGCAATGGGTATAAAAAATCTACCCAAAATTAATTCAAGTTACTAAAGATAAAACATAAAAAAATGCACATAGTTGTTTGAACAAAATTCATGCAAAAAAGTGGGTGGTTTAATATTGATCATAATTACATGAAACCACGTTCATATGCGACTTTAATTATGGCATATTAGCATGATTGAGTAGTGGTTTTTGTCTTTTATTATTTTTAATTAATTTCAATGAAGTTCATTTGATTTGTTTCGGTGTTATGTAGTTGCTTTGAAAATAGAGGTAAAAAAAATTGAAATCTCTCGTCTTTAATTGCATAGCCTATGTAGAGTTGTTTTATATTATTTTTCAGTTAATTTTTTTTTATAGATTGTTAAAATTTGTATGTTTATTTTTCTATAATGTTTATTGTTAACGGAAAAATCCACTTGGGGAGTGAAATTTCGGTTAACACCCGAGCCCACTACTGGTAGACAGTAGCGGGATAGGTACCTTCGGTATCGAGATCCTTCTTCGTAGCGTAGATAGAAATGAATGAAAAAAGAAATAAGAAGGAGCAATGAGATATGAAATAACACTGTTTAATTGAAAGAGTATCGAAATTATAATTACAATACACATTCTCTCCACACTTAACTCTCTTTTTGCTTTCACAAAGGAAGGTGGTGGAACCTTCCTTTATGTCGATAAGTAGATATATCCTTCCAATGATCGTCAATGGACTCTCACTGGCTTTAGAGAATTCAAAGAAAATTCTTCTGGGAATTAATCTCTCTGTCTTTGGTGATAAAAAACACGATGTTCGCCCCCTCTCTTTACCCTTCAAAGATATATATATATATAGTTCTCCAAAAAATCCCCTCAAAATCCGGTTGTATTGATGAGGATTATTGAGAGTCCTATTTTAGGCGTTGAAAGGCATTGTGTGGGGCTGAAGGCACGAGATTTGATCCCGTTAATCACTGTCGAATTCAAATTCTGATTTGGTTGACCGTTCGGTCTCATTAATGGCGTTTTATTTTAGCGATGGAGTCAACTTTCCTTCTTCGTGGAGCTTGAAGGGAAATTCTGATTCTGAACTTTGGCCGAACGAGGTGCTGGTATATCAGTCTGATCCTACTGGTATGGAGCTTGTTCTACTTCTTGCTAGAGTGGTGCTTATGTCTTCACGATCACCTTCATATTGTTTGGCAGGTAGAGTACCTGCCCTGGATGGGCTCCGAGTAGATATCGAGGTACTAGGTACTAGGTGGAAGTCGAGGTAGTATTAAGACAGGTATCGTGGTACCAGGTATCTTGGTTGATGTCGAAGGACTTGCTGGGCGCTGGGCATACAAGTTATCATTGTACTGGTCCTCGGTCGGTATTGGGAGCTTCAATAAATGCGAGGTGCATGCTTTCGTTAGCTCGCAGTACTAGTGTTCTATCTAGGTAGATAGGTAATCGAGGTCCTAACCTTACCAAGTATCGGCTCCATCTAGGTTGTGGCACCGATCTCGCTGTTCACCCGGAAGCTAGGACTGGCCTTTATTAGGTTGATACTAGTTGGAAAATTCTTCTTTGATCCCTTGCCAAAAAACCTTGTTAACATTTATTCATTTTAAAAGTTATTCATTTTATTTTATTTATAAAATTTATTAAGAATGTGTGTTATTTTACTTGAAAATATAACATATGTTTGATGGTTAATGATTTTCAAAGAGTTTTATGTTTTTCTTCTAAAGTGAAATTCTTTTTATTTAAAAAAAAGTCATCCAAAGTCTTTGGTAGGAATGAAAGACAAATTGTGAGATTTGTTATAACTAAAAGTCATTAAAGGTCATCGATATTTAAAAGTCACCAAAAGTCATTGAGATTTTGAATACCTCCTAACTTTCATAAACTGTTAAAAAGTCTTGATTGAATACCACATAACTTTTAAAGACTTTTTTAAAGTTTATAAAAGTTTGTATTGAATACCTCATGACTTTTATAGATTTTTTAAAAGTCTACATTGAATACATCCAAACTTTTTAATTCCATAAAAGTCATTAAAAGTCTTTTGAAATCCTAATTGAATACACCCCCTTAATGAAAGTGACAAAGGTAGTTGATGGCACTCCTTAAAAGCAACATCTACATCAAGATTGATACAAGTAAATAATGATTAGTGAATGGGAAATCAAATAATAATTGCTTATCACATATCCACATTCACAAAGTTAAAGAATCGAAATTGAACCTGAAATCAAGAAATCTAGATCAAGTCCACTCATGGACTTAATCAAGACCAAGTCCACTCCTATATTTTAGGTCTTTTAGTTCTGTAACAATTTTTTGTTTTGTTTACTGTGTTTGTAAGTCCACTCATGGACTTAATCAAAACCAAGTTCACTCCTATATTTTAGGTCTTTTAGTTCTGTAACAATTTTTAGTTTTGTTTACTGTGTTTGTTAATTAGTTTCCTACTTTTCTGTATATTTTAAATTTGAATCTCCTTTGTAATCTGTCTATATATTATACAATCACTGAATGAATAAAAGTCAATTCAAAATCATTTAATTACTTCTTCTTCTATCGTGCTCACCATTTTCACATCATTAGATTGAAATTTCCAGTCTCTTCATCATCCTTTCCATAGCATAAGTCAAACTAAAAATAATAAGAAAATGATAGAAAGTTAATTTCCACAATATCATAAAGATCGAAAGAATGAAAAAAGAAAAAAAAAACTCTTTGCTAATTAGTTTATGGCTTTTGCTCCCCAAATCCTGAATTTTCGTAATATTTAAAAAAAATTGTTCTAGACAATTCCAAGTAACATAAAATAAGCAACAAATTGATAATGGAAGAGCCTAACCTCTTTGTTTACTTGGTGAAGTTGAGGCAAAATTGGCATGGTGTTCTGAACCTGTGGAGGTGGATTTGCGGGTGAAATTTCCTTTGATCGATTCATATCCATGACTACTCTATTTCTCTTTCCACTCTAGTACTCTACTTTTTTTAATCTCAAGAGACTACTTTTAAATAGAGACACCTTATCTTTCTGCTTTAATGAGATAATCCTAACAAAATAGATATAATCCTTAAATAGAGAGAAAAGCAATAAACATTTAGTTTGAGTTATGTTTTTTTTTTGAAATAAATTTTGAGTTAATATTATGTTGGATTTTATCATGTATTATGTCATATTCTGAATTAAGAAAACATAAGCATAGTTTAAAATATCCGCAATTTCCGTGATATTATTTTCATCTTTTACCCGTAAAATATCTAGGAAATTTCCATAAATATCGGCAGTATCGGTAAATATGTAATATTGATCTTACATAATAGCCTTCCAAAAAAAAACTCTTACATACATGGAAATTTCTGTTCAATATCGAGGAAACATCCGTGTAATATCCAGTATATTTTCATCAATGTAAAGTGAAAAATTAATGATATTCTTTAATGTTTTTATCTACCATACCTTTTCAAAAAAAAAAATTGTAATTAAACAAATTATGTTGTACTAATATTAATGGATTCCGAACAAACCAAAAAGCTTACATGTAACATGTTCATAATTATAATGAAAACTAATTAAATTTTATGTCACTATGTTTGAACAAACAAGGTCTTCGTTTTGGTATTAAATTTCTATGACTAGTATGATGTACATTATTAGAAAGAAATTTTAACAGAAGATTTTTATTTTTTATATAGGCTTGTATGTGCATTATATTCATATTTATATTATATAGTTGTTAGATATTGTATGTCTTTGTATTATATTCATATTTATACGATATAGCAGTTAGGTATTATATGTCTTTGAAAACAAAATGTGTATTTTTGTGTGGTTAAATTATTAGTTATTTTAACCTTTTTGTTTAAGTTTTACTAAAACAAATTATGATTTTAGCCAAATTTTCATACATTTCATAAAATTTACATCAATTTCTATTGATATCTATATTTCCACCAAATTGTAGTATCGATATTCTTGTCGAAATCGATATTTTCATCCTTGAATGTGGCAGAAAACTGTTACTAGACAAATATATACTTTGAATTATCATATTCTTTACTTGGAAACAAGTTATATAATTAGTTGTAATGAACCACATAATCATGTTTAGAACCAAACATGAACATTCTGTTTACATTTGAAGTCCATAGACATTAGTATTGACTATTGAAAGAACGCGCAACATAATCATGTTTAGAACCAAACATGAACATTGGGTTTAAATTTTGAAATTAATTGACAATTAGTATTGAAGAAAACCCGTAGGGTGAAGGTTTACATATCTTAAATTCTTAACTCAAATGATACCGCACTATAATTTCTGACCGATGCATGTGATCTACCATCTTAATCATTTTAACGCATTTTTTTGGTGAATTTATATTTTGATTCTTAACAAGGAAGGATGCGTGTGTATAAAAGTTGAGTTTGATATTGTAATGAGTTTGAAAAATATAATTGTTCTCCCCCATAGATACTTCATACTTGTAGAAGAAACTTAGATTTCTAATTTTTGAGTAAGTTAGGTGGGTAACTGGAATTTGCAATTGATGAGTAAATAATCAAGTTGTTTTCATGCATACACAACTTCAATTTTTATTTTATTATTTTTTCAATATATGAATGAATAATGCTATACGATCCAAAAAATTAACCCAAATTTCAACCGTTCCACCCAAATTTTTAACCCAACTGACATGGCATCCTACTAGCCTGCACACCTCATTTGACATCCCATACTCCTAATTTTATTAAAATTTTAACTTCTTAAATTCAAAATCACCCCATTAAAATACTAATTACATAGTGAATTTGTTCTTATCTCTCTCTCGTAATTTTTTTTCCTTTCTTGAACTTCTAATCTAATTTCATTCTCTATTCATCATCAAATTCATTCCTTCAACTTTGGCATCCACATACAATAATGGACTCCGATTCTCTCTGGAAGATTTCCACTTGAGTTAAGGGTTGTTTTGGATCATTGGGCATCATTCGATTATTTCCATGTATAACTTAAATTTTTATGTAGAAACCCTTAATCTGTTCTTATCATTCTGTATCTTTTTTTCTTGTCTTGAATTTTTTTTACCGTAACTCTATTCCATCTTAGTAGGTTTTTTATTGAAACATCCCATAACTGTAACTTTCTCATCATTCTGTATCTTTTTCCTGTTCTTTTTACAACTTTTGTTTGGTAACTCTGTTCCATCCCAATAATTGTTTTTTAAACATCCATGTTATTATTCTAACACATTTATCAGTAATGCAATATTTTCGTTTTGTTTTTGCTATGAATAATTTGTGGTTGTGTTTACACTATCATGATGTAAACGAATGTCTCACCTTTAATTGCTTATCTTACATCACATATATATGATATGACGAGACTTGTATTCATACTACCATAGAAGGACTTGTAATATGCAGATATAATTGTATACATTGTGTTTTTTTTTTCATTCATACGGTCCTTTGTTGGGCCTAATAATTCTATGTTTACTTATTTTCATTATCAACATTCCAACTTAGATATAAAAAAGAGTTTTGAGTGTCATGCAATACTATAAAATTGTATACACAATTTGTTTTTTCCCTCTTAACCTTCTAACTTAAATTTTTCCAAATATTTTCTCCATGAACTCTTTACACTAATCTTTCTTTGTTAATCAAACTTTCGTACATAATTAAAAGGAGATGGAGGAATTTGTTTCTATAAAAGTAGAAGACTCGTTGTTACATGAGATCACTCTCATTCATGTATTTTATTTATTTATTTTCTTTTTCATTTCCTAATCCTTCTAAATATTTTTTCCATGAAGTCTTTATTTAATTGCTTATGATCTCCAAGCAAAATTTAAGGTGTCAAATAGTGATATTGATTTTAGGCATAAAAGAAAATATTGAGAGTCCATATGTTAAGCCTGTAGAATTTTGTATATGAATAACAAAACTTTCTTTAAATGAATTATATCAATAAAGTTGTTATGTCATGATGTGTTAAATGAACTATACTAAACTCTCTTTGTTAATTATACTAATCTTTCTTTGTTAATCAAACTTTTGTGCATAATTAAAAGGAGATGGAGGAATATGTTTCGACAAAAGTAGAAGAATCGTTACTTGAGGTCACTCTCATTGATGTATTTTTTATTTATTTTCTTATTGGTTTCCTAATCCTTCTACAAAGGTATCATCTTATTATTTTTATTGATTAATATTTATGGAATCTAATCAAGAAAATAATGAGAATGAAATGGAAACTCAGTTAATGTGCCTGAAAATATTGATGACCATGTCGTGGGAATGGTTTTTTGACTTGGTTGAGAACTTATTTGAGTACTATAAAATGTATGGAAATAAAATTGGATTTGAAGTTATGAAAAGAACTTCAAACAAAGGATATGACGGAGAGTTGAATATGTGACATTTGCATGTTCACGTGTTCGCAAGTCAATTTCTACTTCTAAGAATCTATTACAGTTGTATCCAATAACGAAAACAGATTGCAAAGCTAGGCTTACAGCATCTTTATGCTTTGATGAAAAGTGAAGAATACACTTTATTGTTTTTGATCATAACCATAAACTTGATACTTCGAAAATATTTTGATTTTTCAAATCAAACCGATTAATAAAGCCACAAATGCAAAGGTAGTTGGAATTGAATGATAGAGCCGTGATAATGCCAAATAAGAGTTTTAATTCTTTTGTGGTTGAAGCAGGTGGTCATGAAAATTTATCATTTTTGGAGAAAGATTGTCAGAGTTATCTTGATAGAGTAAAACATTTACGACTTGGTGAACGAGATGCTAATGCTATTCAAAAATATTTTTTGAAAATGCAAGGAGGCAATTAAAATTTTTTCTATACAATGAATTTAGATGAAGAAGGTTGATTGAAGAATGTGTTTTGGGCAGATGCAAGGAATAGAGCATTGTATAAGGAGTTTGGAGATGCTTTAAAGTTTGACTCGACATATTTGACGAACAAGTACGATATGCCCTTTGCTGCCTTTGTAGAGGTGGATCATCATGTGAAGTCAACATTATTTGGATATGGATTGATCTCTAATGAGGATACTGAAACATACATTTGGCTTTTTCAATCTTGGCTAACGTGTATATCTGGTTGTGCTCTGACAACAATAATTACTAATTAGGATAAAACCGTGCAAAAGGCAATATAATTTGTCTTTCCTGATGCACGACATATGTGGTGTTTGTGGCATACATTGAAAAAGTTTCCCGAAAAATTAAAAAGTTTCAAGCATTATGAAGATATTAAGTCCAGAGTACTGAATGTTATATATGATTCATTAACACGTGATGAATTTGAAGATTGATGGAATGAGTTGATTAACATGTATGTTCTTCATGCTAATGAATGATTACCAAGACAATACAATGAAAGGCGGCGTTGAGTTCCAGCTTTTTTAAAAGATACATTTTGGACGGGAATATCTACAACACAACACAGTGAAATTATGCATGCATTCATTGTTGAGTATGTCAATTCCAAGACTACACTAAAACAATTTGTGGAACAATATGAGAATGCGTTGCGAAAAGTTGGAAAAAGAAAATCTTGCTGATTTTAGTTCTTTTAATTCATCTGTCTCTTGTTTAACTCATTATCCCATCGAGAAACCGATTTCAAGATGCTTATACAACTACAAAATTCAATGAGTTTCAGAATGAGTTGAAAGGCAAGTTGTATTGTGTGTTTTCTTTTGATGAAGATAATGGTCATTATTCAAAGTTTATAGTTCGTGAGGATGTTGGAGAGGTAAGCCATCGTCTTGTTTCTTTCATTGTTCTGCTAACTGAAGTATATTGTGTGGTTAATTGCAATTGTCGGTTATGTGAATTTAAAGGAATACTATGTCGACATGCAATTGTGGTGCTAATTCATAAGGAAATTTTTGTCATTCCAGATAAGTATATTTTAAGGCGGGGAAGAAAAGATGTGACACGATGTCACACTAAGGTAAAAATTGGCTATGATAACTGGAGTACTAAACTTGAAGGGCATCGATTTGATAAAATGTATAATACATTTTATGAGTTAGCATACTTAGCAACCGGTAGTGATGCCATGTGCAATATTGTGATAGAGGGGATAACTGATTTGAAGACGAAATTAATATCAAATGGAGGTGACAATGGAAGTAGTCGATATATCCCTACTTTGAATAATGACACATCAAAGAAGAATTGCAACATTCTTTCTCCACGAGCAGTACGAAGTAAAGGTCGTCCACCATTCAAAAGAAAGCAGTCCATGGTTGAAAAAGTTGTTCCAAAAAGAAAACAAAATAAATCGAAGATGAAATCTACTGATCCAGAAATGACTAAGGTGATATTTAAATTTATGGTATTAATCGTATGCTAGTTCTTCTTTAATGCAATAGTATTATTGATGTAGGACAATTGGCTTTGAACTTTGAAGAAGAGATGGATAGGAAATTGTCCAAAAGAGGTGCTCCAAATAAACGGGCATAACTTTTAGCTCGGTTGTCAGATTTCCTACTATAATATGTTTTCGAAAAGGGTTTTCAGAGCTCCATAGCTAGAGAATTGGGGCTTGCCCGGTTGACATCATTTAATCCCTCAACAGAGCTGTTTAAGTTAGGTTGTCGGGCAACCGAAGATTTTCGTGTTTTTTATTTGTTTTTCGTTTTTTATTTAGATGAGGATATTTTAGTCTTTTGCTGTTCTTTAGGGTTTTCCGAGTCTATTTAAGGCTTTTTGTTATCAGTTTCAAGGTATTCAATATATTTTACAATTTGGTTTCAATTCCTTTTATGGTGGATTCCAGTTTATGTTACTATTAGGGTTACGCTGGTGATCATAGAACTTCCGTTCTGCTTCAATTATTGTTTTTTTCCCTCCTTTTACTTGCTGCTGAAACATATTGTTTGCATTTTTTTTGAAGGATTTTGAAATATTAGAAAGTGATAGATTTGCTAATGTTGATGTTCCATCTAATTCAATCCTTGATTTAACATTCAACAGTTTCACCATCAAGAAGAGTGAGACATTCTCCTTGGAATTCCAAGTCATTAGATGACAAGTTAAGGCCAACAATGCTCCATGTAATGTCAAGCAAATCATTCATTCATTTTTTTTTTCATGGGTTTATAAGTCACTTGTGTATGATTATTTGCTTTGCATTATTATGGAATTGAATTGAGGGTTTAAGACATCTATTTTTTTGTGTGTTGGCTCTACTTATTTGTTTACGAGTTTTTGAATCAAGCTATATGAAACTCATTGACCAAAATAATAGGATCAAACCAAAGTTCTAAAAATATGCCTGTCAATTTTTTTTAATTTAAAAAAAACTACAAGCTTTATTCAAAGAAAAGAACACCAAACAACAAACCAAAACAATAGCTAAACACAGCTGACCGAACACAAAGGCAAGCAACAGTAAGAAAAGCAGTCAGACCCATCGAAAACCAACTGCACCAAGCAAGAAGAGAAAAATAGCGGCCATCCCAAGAACAGAGCAAAAAGAAAACAGAACAAAAAGAAACACAAACAACCTTCAACAGCAACCCCAACACAAAACTTCAACCTTCAACCTTCAACAGTAACAATATGCATGTCAATTAATTCATATAAAGACTATTGGTTTAGACATTTTATCGAACAATTGATATACTGTATAACAAAAAAATTATGATAACCAAGTTATCTAAATCATAACATCTGTAGAATTTCAAAAAAAAATTGCAATAAAATTATATATGCAAATCAATGAATTGGCTCTGAACCAGAATACTCCAATTACAATAAAACTTATGTTGAAACTTCCACGCGAATGCATCAGGTAACACCAATTATAAGTGGGATAGATTAGAGTTGCAAAAAAGTCCCCAATTCCTATTGTATGACAGATAAATTTGTAAGATCGGTTACAGTTATATGGTTGTTTCAAAAAAAAAACAGGAACATAGTTATGGCAAAACAAATTTGTTAAGAAACAACGGAGAAAAATATCCAAAACAACCCTTACCTCAAGCGAAAATCTTCTAGAGAGAATCAGGGCCCGTTATTGTATGTGGATGCCAAAGTTGAAGTTGTAAGGACCTTTATTTATGATTGGCTTATTTCATGACAAATCATATTGGGATTGTTTGTTACGGGTAGCTTAGGTGATTGTGTTTAACAAGCTTCCAAGATCCCAAAGTGCTTCAAGAGAGGCAGTTTTCTTGGATTGACTCTTTTGAAGAGATTTTAGTTGCACACACTCACTAGCTTGCATTAGATATTATATCTTGCGTTGTATCTAAATTGATAACATGTCTTGCATGTTAATTGTGCTTCATTTTGTGTGCATTTCACTCACTTCACACTTGCACAACATTCATGTAAGATAGGCATTTTTCTTGAGTGTTAAAAAGAGATTTTTCCCTTTAGCGCGGCATAGACCGCTGGGCAAGCACTGCTTGCACCACGGCACATGGATTGGTAAACTCCAGTATGTCATGCGCAGTGGGTACCACAGCCTGTGCACTTGTATGCATAGCGGTTCCAACTGCGGTGTTGTCTAGACGGTGCACTGTTGTGAGTACCTCAGTCTAGACAAGCTGCGGTCTACCTAGCGGTAATGACGAGATTTTGATTCCCAATTCCAAAATGACATAGTTTTGTCTAGGGCTTATATATATATGTGTTATTTTCTCTCCTATTTCGTTTTGAGAGCTTCAAAACCTATTTTAGAGAGATGAAGAGTCCTCTTAGTGAGAGAAGCTCCAAGACTTGTTTTTTAACTCTCCAAACCCAAAACTCATTCATCCGTTGCATCATTCATTCATGGGTCTTCGTCAATCTTGACTTGGTAAGTAAGAACAAATATCTCATCTTCATTTATTGTTCTTATAGTCCAAGAATTCGTTTTTATGCATATGATTTGTTAAAATCTTGTTTTGAATTCATTTATTGATGAGTTATAACATGATTGGGTTTGTTTGTGATAACTTATTTGATTATGTTGTTTTTCACCTAAATATCTAAGCTTTGAATATTCATATATGATTAATTGATAACTAGGTTGATATATTGTGTTTTAATCAACTAGTTAATGTCTTGAATATTCATATGGTTTGTTTGTTGATAGCTTGCATCTATGACTATTTTGCCCTCTAGCTAAGTCTTTACACTTTGCATTTAGACATTGTTGTTTAGGACTCGTTGATTGCATTTATTGTTCTTGCCATGTTTGAAAATACACAAAGTGTGTCTAATACAACCTAGAGGGGGGGGGGGGGGGGGGGGGGGGGGGGGGGGGTGGGGTGAGTAGGTTTTAGTTGATTTATTACAAACTTTTCGACTTAATCAATTTTAATAGACCTACCCCATATTAGCAATCAATCAATCCAATATCAATATGCGGAAAACAATAAAAACACACGGATTGATTAACGTGAGAAACCCTCCAACAGGGCAAAACTCACAGGCTATCCTTCTAGCCATATACGGTCCTCAAATTCACTATTTGAACGAAAGTTTACAACCTAGGTTGACCTCAAGTCACACCTACTTGGTCACTAACCCTTTCACTCTACCCAACGGGCCTTTAATAGTGATTCTAGACCACAAGCTTGTACACTAACCCACTTAGTCACAAAGCTTAACAATCAATGAAGAGGTTAAACAACCTATGTGAATATGTAAAAAATATTCAAGCATGCAATTAATGCTAGGAAACACTAAATGCTTATCTAAGGATTTAAAGATGTCAATGAATGCAAATCCTAGATATCAATATCTAAATGCAAATGCATGAAGATTTAGCTAGAAGGGTGAAATCGTCCTAAATGCTAGCTATCAATGAACAAAGCTCTCAACCAACAAACAACAACTCAAACATGTTATACATGCCAATAAACATAAAGATATGCAATAAAATCATATAAAAGAGCTAACCCTAGGCAAACAAGAACATAAATAAATACAATGAGATTTAAGGCATGTTCAAGTTACCTAGTCAATGAAGGCAAGAAGAATCCATGATGAGATGATGCTTGTAAGATGTTAGATGCACATGGATTTGTGTTTGGTTGAGTAAAGATGAGTTCTTGGGAGTTTCTCTCTCTAAGGGAAGCTTGGCCTCTCAAAAATGGCTTTTTGAACTCATATAAACGAGCAAGGAAGAAGAGAGGATATATATAAGGGAGCCCTAGTCAAAACTGCGTCGTTTTGAACTTAGGGCACAGAAACCCGTCAATACCGCTAGATGTACAGCGTCGCAGGCAAGTGTCCAGACCGCGGTACACACAGCAGTGCACCGTCTGGATAACAACGCGGTGTAGGGCGCTGTGCATGCAGGTGCACAGGCCGTAGTATGGGCAACAGAGGCCTACTGGACAACACTGTGACTTGGATCGCTATGCGTGCAAGTGCATAGGAAGCGGTACAGGAAGCATGACCCTACTGAGGTATACCGCTCTGTATGCCGCGGTGCAAGCATGTCTTGCCAAGCGGTCTATGCCGCTCTAAGAAAGGAAATTCTCTTTTTCGGGGCAGACTCAACACACTAAGTGATGTGCAAAAAGTGCAAGTGTGGAGTGTGAAAAATGGCATACAAAGCATCATTCAATTACATGAAGATAAGAACATAATGCATGCAAGTGAGTGTGTGCAACTAGATCTCTTCAAAGAAAGTTAAACAAGTGAAATACCTTTGAAGTGCTCTTGAGAGAGATGATGTCCTTGAAGCTTGATCACACTCAAGAGGCCTAATTTACCCTTACAAAGAATAATCCCCAATATGGTTTGTCAACGAAATAAGCCAATCAAAATATGAGAAACTTACAATGTTTAATAACAACTTGTGTTGATATGGCTTTGTTTAATGACTAGAGTTTAGATTTGCATATATACATCTAGTTAGGTTTTTATGAGCATTCATATAGACATTGATATCTAGGGTATGTGCTTATTATAATCATATAATATCTAGATAAGCATTTAGTATTGCCTAGCATTAATTGCATTTTGAATATTTATATATTCACATAGGTTGTTAATCTCTTCTTGAGAGTTAAGTTTTGTGACAACAATGTGTAGTGCACAAGCAAGTTAAGTCTTGCAACCAAGGCGTGGTTGACAAGCAAAGTGATCAAAAATTCACTTTAAAGGCCTGCGGGTAGTAGTGATGGGTTAATGACCGAGAATTGTGTGACTAGAGGTCAACCTAAGTTGTAAACATCATTACAATAGTGGATTTGAGGATCAGAGTGGCTAAATGGTTAGCCCGTGGTTTTTTCCTTATTGAAGGGTTTCCACGTAAAAATCAAGTGTTATTTATTTTCCGCACTTTGCTTGATTGGTGTTGTTTGTTTGAATTGGGTTTGCATGTTAATATTGACTAATCGAAAAATTTAGTAATAACCGATTAACAACCCATTCACACCCCCCCCCCCCCCCCCCGAATCTAGGTTGTTAGACACACGCTTGAACTGTATTTTCAGAAGTAATAAATTTGATGATGAATAGAGAGAATTAAATGGTATCGTAGAGAAAGAACCTATGTTAGAAGTTCAAGAATGAAAAACAATAACGAGAGAGAGTTGAGAACAAATTCTCGATGTAATTGGTATTTTAATGGGGTGATTTTGAATTTAAGAAAACTATAGTGTATTAAAAGTTAAAAGTTGAATAAAAAAATTAGGAGTGTGAGATGTCAAATGAGGTGTGCAACCTAGTAGGATGCTATGTCAGTTGGGTTAAAAATTTAGGTTAGTTTTTTAGGTGGAACAACATTACTGCCACACACAATATGGGATGATATGGTTAATGAAAAAACCACTTGCCACTCATTTGGGTCGAAATTTGGGTTAAATTTTTAGATTCTCTAGCAATAGTGTATATGAATTTATCAGGTGTAGCAGTCATTCTATGTAGGGCAGTAGGACTTTATGATAATTAAATAGAGGGTTTAAATTTGACTAATGCTAGACAAGCCAAATATTTAGTCCAAATTTCAACTCAAATGATGTGGCAAATGATTTTTCATTAACCACATCATCTCATGTTGTGTGTGGTGATGACACCTCACTTGCCACATCATTTGAGTTAATTATTTGGATTGTATAGCATTACTCTTTAAATTTTGGATATGGATCTCTTCTTACCTCATTTTTTTTTCTTACCTTTTTAAATAATGTGATTGATTGTTGATAAAGTGATTGTGGAAACCAATCACATCTTAACAATACATTCATTACAATGTTTATGTATCATGAGATTATATGAGGTAAGGAAAAAGATAAGGTAAGCCAGAATTTTTTTTAGGATTCAAATCGTCTGTCAAAAACTAGTGTCTCAATTTATGTTTAACCAATCAAATGCTGCCATATTAACCACTATCATGTTCATTTAATTATTTTTTTATAAAAAATTTACATTTAATACAATGCTGTTCTGACTTTTTGCAGGGGCACAGTTCAGAATCTGAAGAATATCATGTATGCTTTTGAGGTTTATGGTAACATTTCAGGTTAACTGTTTAATTGAGGTAAGTTTTCTATCTATTTTGGATCTTCTGTTTCCCCGTCTCGGATTGGTAGATTGTAGTCTTTGGTTGGTACGCAGATTGATCGGTTACCTTTCTCTTACTTGAGGGTTTCGTTATTTCGGGGAAAGCCCAAGAAGTCTGTGTTATAGCCTATCACAGATAAATCCTGTCTAAGTTTTCTAAGTGGAAGGGGAAAGCCCTTCCTTTGGTCGGTCGCATTACTCTGATCAAGTCGGTCATTACAGACTCCTTTGTGCATTCTTTCATGATCTACAAATGGCCTTCTTCTTTGCTACGGTTGGTTAATCTCAAGTTGAGAATTTTTTGTGGACAGGTTCTTGTAATGAAACTAAACTAATTCAGGTTACCTGAGATCGATGTTATAGGCCTTACTCTCAAAGTGGTCTCGGTTTGAAAGATCTTGTATTACTGAATAAATCTCTTTTAAAGAAGCTCACCTAGAAGTTTATGATCTCTGAGGGTTTTGCTTTTTCGTTTCTGAGGGAGCGGTATCTCACGCAACTTCGAAAGTCTCGGGGTGGTATGTCACTTTGTCGATTTGACCTTCTTTTTGCTCTCATTATTCAGATCTTCTTAAAGAGGGCATTTAGCTCATTGGCGAGAATTCTCAGCCAGATTTTTGGCGTGACAATTGGCTATGGGTTCTTATTCTGGAGTTTTTGAGGATTCCTGATTACTTGGCTAGCCCTCTCAGGGCAAGGAGTTTCTGATTTTATCCATGAGAGTAGGAGGGTTCTTGACGATAAAATCAGAAACTCCTTGAGCTCATTTTTTGGAGCTCATTTTCAGATCGATATGATTGCTATCTCTCCTTTGCGGATTCTTTGGTGTGGGCTTATTCTCGGGATGGGCAGGTTTTTTGAACTAACTTATTCCCGTATGATTCGTGGTTTTCCTTAGGTCCATTGGTTGAGGGATGTTTGGTGTCGTTTTATCCCTCCTTCCCGTTCAGCTTTGACATTGTGTCTTTTATTGAATTGGCTCCCCATAGAGGATCACTTGTATAGGGTTGGGTTTCACTTAGCTTCCATATGTAGTGTTCGTGGGGTTTGCAGTGAGTCGCCTGATCATTTTTTCCTCCGGTGCCCCCTAGCGGCTGCTATATGAGAGGCAATTTTTTTTTCCTACTTTTCATTGGCGTATTTCTGCTGATTCGTGGAGTTATTTCTACTCTCAGGCCATGTCAGTTTTGTTTAGTGATCAGATACGAGTTTTATAGACGACGACTATTCATGGTGTGTTTTGGAGTGTGTTGTTTACCTGTAACCAGTGGATTTTTATTCTTTTTTATTTTTTATATGGATGGATACTGCCTAGAGGCTTTTGAACATATGATCGTTTGTGATCAGTCCAATTTTATATAAAAAATGATAGTGGTTGACATGGCTGAATTTGGTTAGTTAGACACAAATAGGGAAACCATTTTTTGACAGACGATTTGAATATATATTTTTTAAACATGTATTTCATCTAAATATTTTTCTCATATTGGTTTTATTTATTTGAGGTGTCAAATGGGACAAACTAGACTAGGTCGGGCCTAAGCTCACAAATTATTTATTGTGCCAAATAATATCAATAAAGCACCATCCAACATGGGCTTGCACTCTTGGCCTTGGGCGGCCTAGCAAAGTTTTAGATTGTTTGTGCATTTACTTAAAAGTGACGATATTTATATCTCTCTTAAAATGTATATATAATCCATAATAGTATTATTTTTCAAATTTTCAATATTATCTATAAATAAAACTATTAAAAAGATTAAAGTAATTTTAAATACATATATTTTAAATATTAATACAATGTTTAATATTTTTAACACATTTAATAATGGTTATCCAAATATTACTATTTCTTAAATAAAAAAACTTAAATAGTGATTATTTAAATTAAAAATATTAAATAACGGTTGTTAATAATTTTTTTAAAATAGAAAATCATTTAATTTAATTAAAGAAAAGTTACAATAAAACTTAAATTAATTTAAGTAACAAAAAAGTAAGGAGGGGTTATTTATTTATTTTTTTTATGGGTGTATGAAGGTGTGTTGAGATCCCATGCTTTTCATTTTATTTTTATCTTGTATTTTAATTATTTTATATTTTATTATAGTTTATGGTATTTAGCCAAAAGGTAAATGGAGACATATTTATGGTAATATGCGGGCAAGCGGTCCTAAATTTCAAAAGTTTGTTATTTCAGGGTTGTGCCTTGAGTTAGTTCCACAACTATCAACCATCAAATTCACATACTTCAGTTTAGTTAATATCTTTTTAACACAAATCTCGTATTAATCTTAAAAGTTCAGTTCGGAGAGAAAAACTATATATTTATTTATATATATATATATATAAATATACACACATGAGATTCCTCTTTCTTATTCTTAAGCAAGTCACCAGAGGGCTTAGTTGATCTATGATTTCTGTTTCATCTTTCCTTTCATTTTCGTTTGTTTTGAGAAATATATTGATCAATTCCGATTCTTTCTTTTTCTTTTATATATATATATATATATTATATCCAAACATGTTGATACATGTAACATTTAAAATTCTATCTTTAAATATGTTTATAAAAACATATATATTTTTTCATTAAATATAATAAGTCTATATATGATATATCAGTCTCATTATTATTTTGCTATCATCATCAGTTAGATTATATTAGTTTTATCAATTGGAGATTAGAATTATTTTAGTGATTAGGTTTATCATTCCTATATTTCATTGTTATTACAATATTACCTATAAATATGATTGTAATATTTCACTTTAATTTAAATATAGTTAGTATTAAAAAAAAAACTAAGTTATACGGGTATTTTGTACTTTTGTTTATGGATTAAAAATAAATTTTAAAATATAGTTATTAATAGTTCGTACTTAAAAATAAAGTTTACATATTTTATACCGTTCTTTTGACAATTTTCACAAATTATTTTGTGGTCTTAAAGTTAACACATCAGGGAAACTCTAGCTCCACGTAAAAACATATCTATAAGATAAAACATGTAACGGGAATGAACAAAAATTATGTTTGTTATCGAATCTTGCTACTTACAAAAAGACCCCCCTAGCTTAGAGTATAAATTAAGATACTCTTTTATTATCGAATTATGTCAACAAACGATGTAGGAATAAAATTAAATCCGAAGATCAGTCAGATTTAAAGCCACCAACAAACGGTGGTTGCAAATATGAATTGAAACAACCAATTACATGGTCCCAACTCCTACGTTAACATCCAGCTGCAACTATATACATGTGACCCATGTATACATTATATTGACACATGAAAAATAACTGGCATTAGATGGACGTACAATTTATTGTATTTTTGATTTGGATCAAACCATAGAAAGAGTTTGTGATAATTATTCTTATTAATATTAAGATTACACTTAATTTATCATTATTATCAAAATTCATTGGAAGTATAGATCAGCGTGGGAGCAGCAACCTCTCCTGGTGGGTGAGAGAGTGGCGGAAATGGCATCGGTGGCCATAAGGACACGTGTCACCATATAAAACCATCTTGCAAACTTGGGTCTTGTACTTAGGATGTCTGATGATTGGCTGCAATTCGGTGATACCGTGTGCAAATTGACAGTTTTGGGCGTAAGGACACGTGGCTGTCTGCTCCCACTTGTTGCATAGCTCCGTCTTCCACATCCCTTGATTGTACAACTCCATTTCCACTACTGCCTTTCGTTCCTCCTCTCTCTTTTCCTGCAGCAAATTAAAAAAAAAGAAATTATAACCGGTTATGTATAGTAGTTAAATTCAAAAAAATAAAAATCCATAGAGACAGTGGACTCACAACTCGCCTACGGATCAAATCACTATCCGTAGTATTTGGTTGATTGGCTTTCATGTAACCGTTGGTGCTGACTGAGATGCTTTTTGGCATAGAATGATCTCTCCCCAAAACGTTTGTATTCTTTGAACACCGGTTTGGCTCCATGACACTCTTTGGACTAAACTGATCAGCAGCTGAAACCTCTTTAATATTTGGATAGTTAAAGCTGTTGGTGAGTATCTTGAGGAGAGCGGTGTTGGCCAGCTGGAGATCAGCGTTTTCACGGCGAAGGGTTTCGATTTCTCCGTTGAAGTCTTGAAGACGAGAAAGACAGATATCGTAGTGATCATAGAGTTGCTGGTACTCCAACACCTGTCTCGTTTGGTTGAGTCGTTGCTCGGTGTCCTGGAAAATTGAATGGTACATTGATGAACCCATATTACTGGTGGCAAAATCTGGCGGAGATGAGTTTGGTGTTGTAGTGCTCAGGGTGCTGGATTTGGGATCAGACGGTGGAGATGTGTCTCTGCTATCATAGTACTCCATGATCGAACTGATAAGTTGATTTTCCCGCCAACTGTACGTTAGAGATGTCCCTAACAGGATTTTATTGTATATGCAGGCTATCTCTCTCTATATAAGTAGTTATATAAGTGTACATGTAATTATGGTGGAGGTTGCTAGGGAGTGTTTGGCGTGGCATGGAAGTATGTGTGAGTTGTGGAAGATTGAGATATATAGTGTTAGATATATATAAGTTTGATTTTCAAGTAATTAATTTAGGTGAGGCTTACAATGATTCTATTTCCAGGAGTTGCTTCTATATGAAATCTTTAACTAACTATGGCCCCCATCAATCGAGATGTAATGCCTAATCTTTTGTTTCTATTGTATGTATATTTATATATATATATATATATATATATATATATATATTCAATAACCATATTGCTGATTATTTTCAACATTATTTTAGTGAAACTTTTACATTTTTCATATATATTGCTAATTAATAATACTCAACGTATTATATTGTTTCGGTGGCTCGATTGCCACCCAAAATATAACTCTCCACACCCATAATTTATGATGAAAATCTTTTATTACTAAAATAACTTGATTCAAATTACTTAATAACACCTCTTCTTCTTTCTTGTCTTCCCCGCACTCCACAGAGTCAATTTTTTTTTTCCAGTTTTGTTTGTAGCATCAATCAAAGTATCGAAAGCATTACAACAATTCTAGTTTTGCTATATTTGTTGACGCCCTTATTCTAATTATTTCAAATATTAAATAGTTACTCATTTTTTAGTGGGTCTTTTCTGAAGATAAAAAAAACTATTGTAAAAAGTTGATATATCACTTTGCCACTTGATCTTCTATACAAGATTCTGTCAGATGGTTCTTAATCTCTCATTTATTGAAATAAAGACTGATTTATGGGTTATTTCAGTACTAGATATCAATAGGTATTCCATAATTGTTAATGGAAATATACCAATACAATTTTGATTTTTATATAAAATTTTAGAGTAATGCTAGGCTTTCAAAATTTCTTCCTAAATGGTGTTGGCACGTGAGGTATCAACATCACATCATTCACCACATAATCTCATGATTTACAATATGTTGACACCTCACGGGCCAACACCATTTGAGAAGAAATTTGGAAAGCCTAGCATTATTCAAAATATTATACAAGATTAGTAGAAAAGCCTTGTCGTCTCCGTCTGAGGCAACTGGAGGTGACCTCGTCACCATCAGAGGCCCTCGCCTCCATCATTGGAGGAGGGAAGGGCCTCCTTTGTTTTTCGGTTTGAAAATAGAGGAGGCGTGCGTCCTCTGTTTGCCAGGTGAGAGGAAGCTGCGAGCCTCCATCGCCAGAGAAGGCACGTGCCTCCTCTTTCACTGTAGGAGGCCTTGTCCTCCTCCATTGCCAGAGGAGGCGAAAGCCTCCTCCTTCACGGCCTACATTACAAATCTATGGAGGGTGGAGATCTGATGGAGAAGATCGTCTCACCAGAGGAGGCAGCTGAAGGTGTTGCCTCTTCCAATGATTCCGTCTCCAGTGGCCATGGTGGCAATCGATGAAATTTTTAAATTTGTTATTCTTTGTCTTTTTTAATACATTTTTTTTCTAATAAATTAATTTATATTTTTAAAATAATTTTTACATCTAATATTTTTTTTAAAGATTCAAAAATTATTATTCATAATTATTTGGAATCCAAATATTTTAAATTTTTAATTATTTATTACATGATTATTATTATTATAATATTTTGGTTTAAAAAATATTTTGTTTAATACATCAAAAGCGCATTTTGGTCAAAACATCAAGAATTTCATATTGAAACCAAACAAAGGAATCCATCTAAGAAATGAATTCATTTCCTACAGGGATTCCATTCCTAGATGGTGTGAACAACAATCAATTTGTAGAAACTACTTTGTATTGAATTGAGTTAATTAAAATAAACTGGATCAACCCTTATATAGGTTGGAATCCTGACAACTATTAAGTGTGAACATTACTTACAGATTTGTACGTTGCCTAACTAAACTGCCTAACGTTATCAGCAGAATTTGTTGATTACACATAAGCACACAATGTCTGACTAGTAGACAATACTGACTCTACTAATTTAACAACTTGGTTTAGATTAAATCCTACATATCTCCCCTTAAACCAAGTTTTCCATAACTTATCATGCCTAAAGTTTTCTTCAGTTTTAGGAATGAATCGACTTTGAGCGGCTTCGTGAATATGTCTGCAATTTGCTCCTCGAAACGGCAGTATTCTATCACGATTTCATTATCCTTTACCAAGTCTCGAATGTCATTATCCTTTACCAAGTCTCGAATGAAATGAAACTTGATGTCAATGTGCTTACCCCTACCATGAAAAACTAGATTCTTTGTCAGTGAAATGGTGGACTTGTTATCGCAGTAGATCATTGTAGGAGCATTCTGTTGATTCTTCTAGTCACAAAGCATAAGACGCAGCCACACAGCCTGTGTAGCACCATTAGCAACTGCAATATACTCAGCTTCCATAGTCGATAAAGCAACCACTTGCTGCTTTTTCGATGACCAAGAAAATACTCCGGAACCCAGATGGAATGCATATCCTGAAGTACTTTTCCTCTCTTCCATATCACCTGCCCAGTCACTATCTGTGTATCCCACAAGCTCAATCATATCAGCAGAAGAATAAAGGATACCATCATCTAATGTACCTTTCATATATCGCAAAATACGCTTGCCAGCTTGCAAGTGAGATTGCCTAGGAGAATCCATAAACCTGCTGATAAGCCCAAATCCATATGCAATATCAGGTCTAGTAGAAGTTACGTATCTTAAACTTTCTACTAGTCTCCGAAAGATGGTAGCATCAATCAACTCACCAGACTCATCTTTCACTAACTTCAATCTCTCTTCAACGGGAGTGAGAATCGGCTTACATCCCTCAATCTTGAACTTCTTCAACACATCACCAGCATACTTCTTCTGACATAAGAATATGCCATCATCTGTCTGACTCACCTCAATGCCGAGGAAGTAAGACATCAACCCCAAATCTGTCATCTCAAAATGACCAATCATTGCTTTCTTGAACTCTGCAATCATATCAGGGTTATTGCCGGCAATAATCAAATCATCAACACATAAACACGCAATGAGAATATCTCCCTGTGGATTTGTCTTGATGTACAGAGTGTGCTCGTAGGGATATCTCTGAAACTCATGTTGAATAAAGTATGTGTCAATGCGTGTATACCACGCCCTGGGTGCCTGCTTCAACCTATATAAGGCCTTCTTCAACTTGTAGACCTTCTTTTCTTGCCCCATTTTCACAAAACCTATCGGCTGGTGAATGTAGACTTCTTCCTCTATCTCACCATTTGAGAATGCCGATTTTACATCCATCTGGAAGATTCTCCAGTGATTCTGTGCGGTAAGAGACACAATCAAGCGAACGGTGTCAAGTCTGACAACTGGTGCAAAAACCTCAAAATAATCAATCCCTGGTTTCTGCTTGTAGCCTTTTACAACCAGACGTACTTTATAACGCTCCACCTCACCGTTTGGCTTGTATTTTGTTTTATACACCCATTTAACACCAATGAGCTGTTTACCACGAGGCAAATCAGTAAGCTCCCATGTGTTATTCTTCTCAATTGCACTTATCTCCTCATCCATTGCTTTTATCCAGCAATCATCTCGAGCAACATCTTCATATGTGATAGGATCACAATCTGCAAACAGTGCAAAATTCACTAACTCTTCATCAGTTAGGTCGTCGTCATTATTGAGAACACAATCATGTAAACGAGCTGGCAAAACCCGTTGGCGTTGTGGGTGACTGGAAGATTCTGCTAGATGTGGAGTCACACCAGGTGATGGTGTCATAGGGGTAGGTTCTTCCTGAACAATCTCTTCCAGATCAATATTAACATCTGAAGAGCTCCCCTTACCATGGGACCAATCCCAGTAACCTTGCTCATCAAAGGTAACGTCTTGACTGACAATTACCTTCCCAGATACTGGATTATAGAGCTTGTATCCTTTTGTCATCTGACTGTAGCCGAGGAAAATGCACTTCTCTGCCTTATCATCAAGCTTCTTCCTCAAAACATCAGGTACATGCTCATAGCAAATACAACCGAACACTCATAGATGTCTAATACGGGTTTGCGTCGAGTCGAAGCTTCCTGTAGAGTCTTTCCGAGAACACTTCTAGTAGGGCACATGTTCAACAAATAGAACACACAAGCAACTACATCACCCCAAAAACCTTTGGGTAAATTCTTCAAGTGCAACATACATCTGACCATATCCATGACTGTTCTATTCTTCCTCTCAGCTACTCTATTTTGCTGAGGAGTGTATCTGGTTGTCATCTGATGATTAATGCCATGTTTCTGCAAGAAACCATCGCAGACAATATACTTCTGTGCCTCTGTCTGTTCTCAACGTCTTGATAGATCTTCCACACTGCTTCTCAACATTAGCCTTAAATCTTTTAAAGGCATCACAAGCATCTGACTTCTGCTGCAAGAAATACACCCAAGCTTTCCTGCTAAAGTCATCAATAAAGGTAATAAAATACCTGGAATTTCCATTTGATGGAACCTTCACTGAGCATAAATCTGAATGCACCAGCTCCAAGGGCTTACTGGCTCTCCATGCCTTTCCTATGGAAAACGGGTCTCTGTGCTTCTTTCCCAAGACACAGGTCTCGCAAACTTTATCTGGGGAATTTATGGAAGGTAATCCTGAAACCATCTTTCTAGATGCTAGCTGTTTCAGACTTCCAAAATTCACATGGCCAACCCGCATGTGCCATAACCAATTCTCATCACAAATCACTGAACTAAAGCAAGGTAAACTATCACTATTAATAAGCAGCAGAAACAAACGGTTTTGTGACATTTTTACCTTTGCTATTAGCCCCTTCTGTGCACTATTGATGGTGCAAATTCCTTCGTGGATCCGTATGTCATATCCTTTTTCCGAAAGTTGTCCCACACTTAATAAGTTCTTCTGCAGGTTTGGAACAAACAATACATCTGAGATTGCATTCTGGGACCCATCCTTCAAAGTGATAGAGATTTTGCCCTTCCCTATCGCTGGCACCGTTGTGTCATTCCCAAACTTCACCGATGAAGTAAAGGATCCATCTAACTTAGTGAACATCTTCTTTTCACCACACATGTGGTTGTTGCAGCCCGAATCCAGAAACCATTTGTTCTTGGCTCCATCGTCTGCCATGTTGCATGCTAGCAACAATGTTTCTGAACGATCATCATCTTCTGCAATATTTGCTTGGAAATCTTGCTTTCTAGATCTGCACTCAGACTTGTAATGGCCAATTTTTTTACAATTAAAACACTGAACCTGAGATTTATTCTTCTGATTAGTGTTGTTGTTGTTGTTGTTGCTCCCTCTGCCTGTTCCCTGGCTAGATCTGGAAGCATATCCTCTTCTGTTTTACGAGTTCTGACCCCACTATCTAGACTTAGAATTCCTCTGAGTCTCATCTTTGTCTCTCTTAAGACTTAATTGGCTTTGTAAAGCCTCCTCCACCTCAATTTCTGACTTCTCATCCAGACGTTGTTCATGGGCTTGGAGTGAGCCCATCAACTCATCCAACGTCATCGTCTCGAGATCTTTGGACTCCTCAATGGCAGTCACCTTATACTTAAACTTTGAATTCACTGTTCGGAGAATCTTCTCCATAATCTGAACATCTGAAATTGTCTCACAATTGGACTTCATCTGATTAACAAGTACCAATATCCGTGAGAAATAATCTGCCACCTTCTCTGTTTTCGTTATTTGAAGAAGCTCCAACTGCCTCCGCATAGTCTGCAGGCGAACTTTCTTTACCTTTTCAGCTCCTCTATACGTGTTCATCAGAATATCCCATGCTCCTTTTGCTGAAGTGGCATGTGCAATTTTCTCAAAAATCATTGGATCCAGCGACTGGTTGATGAAAAACCTCGCCTTCAGATCCTTCCGAGTTGTTGCAGCATTTGTTGGACTAACAATACCCTCGGAAACAACAGTCCACAACTCTTGGTATTCGAACAAAAGTTGCATCTGAACCCTACAATACTCAAAATTTGTCTTTCCATCAAATTTAGGTATTTGGGACTGAATTGTATTATTTCCAAAATTAGAGGTAGCCATTTGTAATTTACTAAATAGGGGTACTGTTTGCAAATTTTCAAAGAGGGGTACAATCCATAATTTTTCACAAAACACAATGATGAAATAAAAACACAATAATTAAAAAACTTTACTTTTTTTTAACTTTTCATTTTTTTTAAATGCTTTTACTTTCTCCTTTTTTTTAACGTCTGTGTTTTTATTTTTAAGAAAAACCACAGATCTCTCTCTGCTCCCACTCTCTCCTCTGATCAAAACAGATTAGATACCAAAACAAATTCCTCCCTCTTTCAACCCAAACAGAGAAAAAAAAACTTATCTTAGGATGTCGATTTGACCTCCAAAACGTCCTCCGTTGACAATGATTCTTTGGAATAAATGGAAAGTGATCACTAGCTGCACCTTTTGATATTGGTGGTGTCAACCCACTCTCCCGGCAGTCGGCAGCTGGTGGTGGTGGAGATGACTGACTCTGGTAACTTCTGAGTTATTTTTTTTTTCGTCTGAACCTCCTTTTTCTAGTTCCGAAAAAAAATACCTCTGAACCTCTCTCAGTTCAAATCCGGCACCGGTGAGTTTTTCCGGCTATCCGATTCCTAACTGGAATCTAGCTCAGATCACTCCCTCACAGTGTATCTCTCACACTCACAGTCTCTACCACACACACCTCCGAGCTCTCAAGCTCTGATACCAAATGTGAACAACAATCAATTTGTAGAAACTACTTTGTATTGAATTGAGTTAATTAAAATAAACTGGATCAACCCTTATATAGGTTGGAATCCTGACAATTATTAAGTGTGAATATTACTTAAAGATTTGTATGCTGTCTAACTAAACTGTCTAACATTATCAGCAGAATTTGTTGATTACACATAAACACACAATGTCTGATTAGCAGACAATACTGACTCTACTAATTTAACAACTTGGTTTAGATTAAATCCTACGTATGGATTCCTTTCCTCCAACCAACCACCACCTTAGAGTTTAGAGATGATATAAATCAGTGGAAACTGCAAAATGAAGAAAATCATAGGAAAAACGCAAGGGAGATTTTCAAGAGGGGAAATCAAAACACAATTCAACACATTAATACAAGTCTTACTCAACAATAAAACATAGGCCTTAATTTATAAAAGGAAACAAGTAAAGTCTTAAAGTAAGTAGGAACAAATTCCAACTTGGAAATAAATAAAGTCCTAAAGCAAGTAAGAAACCAATTTCCATGATAATTGACTTCTAAAACAGAAATAGAACTAAGAATAAAATCTGAGATTATTTCCTAATCAATTCTCCCTGAGATAATCCTTTACTTGACGTATGATCGCATACTTCAAAAGCTTCTTCCATGTTCCCTTCCTTGCAATTCCCATTCATGAAGGAGGCATATATTATAAGTGATGTCATCTGGGGTAATTCCTTTTTCAGCCATTTGTGAATTAGAAGTTTAGCTGCTTCCTTTATGTCACCTAATTTACAATGCCCGTCAATCATGACAGTATATGTGATTTTGTTGGGAGAAATATTTAATGAAGCCATTTCCTGCAAGACACTCTCAACTTTATTCATTTGACGCGCCTTACAATAACCACCTATAAGTGCAGTGTAACAAACAACATTCGGAAACACGCCATCTTTTCCCATTTCTTCGAAAGGCGATTATGCATCTTCAACGAGGCCAAGCTTGCACATTCCATGTTTGAAAGAGGAATATGTAGCAGTTGTTGGTGGGATGCCCCTGCTTCTCATATCATCACGAAGTCTAAAAGCTTCTGCTATATTTCCACTTTTACAGTAAGCACTAATTATCATCCTTGTTGAGATCAACTCATTAAAAAGTTTTTCACTTTCTTCAGCTTTATGAGCGTTACAATATCCAATTATCCATCTATATGAATAAACATTTGCTCCAATACCAATTCTTTTGTTCTTATCCCAAATCTTGATAGCTTCTTCCGGTTTACCAGTATCACAGAGCCCATGTAGAAGAAAACTGTAGGTATAATATTTGTCCGGTTGAATTCCTTGCTTAATCATATCTTCTTTGAGCATAAAAGCTACCTCCAATTTCCCCTCTCTGCAAAAGCCAAAGATGAGTGTGTTATATACTAAATTCCTCCGTAGCATCTCCTTGAGAAGATTAACAGCTTCATCCAATTTCTGATTCTTACACAAAAATTGGGGGATTGTTGGAAAATTTTGTGATAAAAACACATTTTGAGAGCGTTATTTGAGTATAATTGATTTCATAAAAATGTAAGATCAAAGTATATTCGAATTCTCCTTTGTGAGAGCATTGAATTGATATACTTAAACTCCCAAAATGATTAATGGGTGAACGAGAAATTGAATCTCAAAGTAAGCCCATTGTGTAGAAAAATACAAAGCCCATATTAGAGAAAACAATTATACGTAGTATATAATTAAATGCGTGTTAATAACTTATCACATGTATGAAGCATAGAGGCTCTATCTCACGCGTCGGGGTGGGGCTGCAAATCACGGACTTTGAACCTGACTTCTCCTAGGACTGAACTTGATTAAATTAATATTATAATGTGTTTGGAGAAATGTAAGACTAGACTGAATTAATATTATGTTTTGTTTGGTGAAATATTTGACTGGATTAAATAAAATAATATTTTTAATTTGAAATTGAATAATTAAATTATTGAAATATGTATTTGAAAAAAAATGTTTTAATTTTCCAAAAATATTTTTTAAATATAGATTATATTATTTTGAAATAAATTTAAATATTTTCCATTTTATAAATTGTTTATTTAATAAAATAAATTTGTTAAATATATATGGGATTACGGTGGGCCCAATGAATTTAGATTCCTCAATTTCGTTGAGAGAAATTAGGATTGAAATAATCACAGTCCCTAATAATCGAATGAAAATTGAATAACAAAATGATATTTTTCATATGTTTGGTACAACCTGGAATGGACTAAAAAAATTATGTATCATCATATTATTACTATTGAGTAATGCTACACATCCCACCTAAAATCCCACATTTTCATCCCAATACATGTGGCATTTGAAATGTCAAATGGTGAGTGGATACATGTGGTAGGTGAGATAAAGCATAATTAATGTGTATCTACTTATAATTTGACACCTCATTTACCATATGTGTTAGGATGAAAAATGTGGGATTTTAGGTGGAATGTTTAGCATTATTCTATTACTATTTAATTAAGAGTAACACTATAAAACCCAAAAAGATAATCCAAAATTCAACTCAAATGATGTAGTAAATAAATTGTCATCACCACACAAATCATGGGGTGATGTGGTTAATGATATGGTGGGGACAATTCAATTACCGCATCATTTGTGTTGGTTTAAATTTTGGGCTAATTTTTTGGGTTGTCTAGCATTAATGTTTTATTATAAGTAAAGTAATATTATATAATCTAAGAAAATAAAATATTTAAAAATTATTTCAGTATATTATAAGTACATTAAAATTATTTTTAATTAAAAAATACTTTAAAAAATCAAAGTAAAATACAGTATTCTAACAATAAATTAAATTATGACTAATGTATGAAATTATTATAAAATTTAAAATAAAAAAGATAATGAAAAAGAAATAACAAAAACCACTTCTTTAGTCCCAAGTAGGGGTTGGTGCGATTCGGTTCGATTCGGTTTTGGCCAAAGCCGTATTGAACCGTTATATTTTTAATTTTTGAAAATTTGAATCGGTTTGAACCGTATTGGACCACAAAACCGAATTGAACCAAACACCTTAATCTCGGTTCGGTTCGATTCAGTTCAATTCGGTTTTGGGTCTATTGGGTCTATTGGGCTTTGAGGTTTTTTATATATTTTTTCAATTTTTGTATCCTTTAACATCCCTATTTTTGTATTTAGACATTTGGCCTTTGGGCAATTGTTTTTGAGTATTTTTTATTTTAACAACCTCTTATATTCAAAACACATCTAAATATACCACATTACTGTTTAACTAATCAAATTTAGTCCAATTCAATCATAAGTAACTGCTCACTAGTTACCATTCTACCAAATTTCAGTCCATACATTACATAGAATGATAGAATGCCAAAATAAAATAAGATTGTACATAAATAATCCAACATACAATCCATAATAAAATTTGTATTTTTTTATATTTATAGTTCGGTTCGTCAATTCGGTTCGGTTTTGGAAGATTTTAAACCGAAAACGAACCATATTCTATGCGGTTCATTCGGTTCGAACCGAATTGAACCGAACTCAACCTTAAAACCGAACCAAACACTATATTTCGGTTCGGTTTGGGTCGATTCGATTCAGATTCAATGAACCGTGCCCACCTCCAGTCCCAAGACAAGTAAACTCATGGGTATAAGTTGATTTATTTAGTCCCATGTTGATGGGAATAATAGACACTATTAGAAGATAAAATCCCAATCCTTTGTGCTTGCCAAACATCGGTCCAACCGTCCAAGATTAATCCAATAATAACCCAGCTCCATCCAAAGATCCAACAAATAGGGCGTTAAAGGAAAATAATCTCTTAATATTCATTTTTCGTCTTTTTACGTAATTAAATAAAGTTTACCAAAAACATTTCCTTCGATTGTTTTATTAAGTTGATTATTTATATAACTAATTTACCAAAGACTTCTCAACTTTTCTTTTAAGCTTATCGACTCAAAGCTATAATTGATTATTTGATAATCTACCGGCTACAACAATCTCAAACACGCCCTTATATACCGATGTGGTGAAGTATTTAAAAAAAATAATAATTAACATGTGCCTGTTAATATTTATATATATAAATATTTTTCATCAATATATATATTTAATTCATTAATTTGTTTCAGATTGATAATTTAACAAAAATGAATTGTAAATATTATTTATTAGAAAATATATGTGTTGGTTTTTTTAAAAAAAGAATATATATGTTGTTTTGAGTTATCTTTAACAAAAAGAAAAATAGGTAAATACACTGACCTCTCCTAAAATTTGTTATAAATACATCTATAGAGCAAATACGCATTAATCTACTCATACCTCTCTACCCTTAAAATTGAACAAATAAAAAAACCAAATTACCCTTAGTTACTAAAATTTAAAAATAAAGATAATATTTTTATAAAAAGAAACAATAAAAGCTATTACAAATAATTTCAAATTTCAAATCAATTTATTATTATAAATTTATAATTTAAATAACTGTACAAAAATAATTTTAAAACGAAGATACTTTTAAAAAATTTTAAACATTTTTATTTACCTTTATAAATACTAAAAAATTAAATTTAAAAATGAAGATAATTTAAAATTTTAAAAATAGTTTTTTATTTTTCCATGTATATTCCATTGAAAGTATTATCTTTAATTAAGTTAGTTTTATTATTTTTTATAAAAAAAATTATCTTCATTTTAAATTTTAATAGCTAAGGGCAATTTGGTCTTTTTATTAGTTACATTTTAGAAATATGGGATATTTGAATAAATAAATACATACGTGTTCATTAAGAGTGGTGATATTGGCACACCCCTACGGATCTATTCATGCCCCATTTTTTAAAATTTTGATTTAATTAAATTAAATTAAATTTTTTTATTAAATTTTTTGGTTTATTTCCAAAACTACCATTTTACTTATTTTTCAAACTTAATACATATTATATATGATCTCTCTATCTCTGATCTCTGTATCTGTATATATCTCTCTTACCTCCATTGATTGATTTATTTATTTTTCTTCTTATTTCTTTTTTCTTAGTTTTTTCTTCTTCTTATTTCATGATAGAAAAGAAAAAAAAATAACATGGTACTTCAATACAACAACAACTTGATATCATTCTAAAGAAAAAATAAACTTCAAACTTATATTCAGAGAATGAATTGTTTTCAAATACTTACAATCAGACAATTCTTGCTTTATGTCATTCTCAGACAATTCTTCAAGATGTTTGATATTGTTCTTAGACAATTCTTTCATATTCTTGATATCGTTCTCAAACTATTCTATAATATTTTATATGTATGTAATATGTAGATTTTAGGGTTTAAGGGGTTTTTTTTTTTTTAAGAAACAGATTACTGAGTTTTTTTTTTTGAAAAAGAATGTGAGATTTTAATAGATTTACTTTATAGAAAATTTATTTCCTAAATTGTATGTCTCTTTAAGTAATTTTGATAAAGGAAAAAAAAGAATATTATATAATTAAAAAAGTGGGACATGAATAGATCAGTAAGGGGTATGTCAATAGCACCACTCGTTCTTTAATTGTATTTATACCAAACTTGAGGGGACTCTAATATATATATATATATATATATATATATAGACAACATCTATTAATGGAGGACCATGTATTTTTTAAAAAACTTTCGCTATTGATAGGATTCGAGCCGCTGACCGGGACTCTAATATATTTACACAACAGAAAAAACGAAAATAATGGCAGTTCAAAAAAAAAAATTGGTTTGAGATCCAATGCTGATGAGGCGCACGATATCCAGAGAGTCAAAAACCAAATCGATACAGCAAAACTTGGGTGCAGCGGGATGCATCAGGCATCCCTATTGGGATGTTGTCACGTCAGCAAAAGTGGGGTTGCATGGTGCATCGGATGCACCCAAAATCTCCTCCATGTAGACTGCCCCACGTGAATCCAAGACATCTCTAACGCAACCCCAAATCTAATCCGAAATCCCACGTAATCATCCCAAAACAATTTTCACAAAATCATTCAATTAAAATTATATAACCAAAAAAAAAAAAAAAAGTAAAAAGAAAGAGAAAGAGAGAAGAGAATTGAATTCTCCACCAGCTTTGTCGTCACTAGTAACCTCTGAGTAAGCACACTCTCGCAAGCGGAACTTCCCAAGTCTCTCTCTCTCTCTCACAAACACTTGAGCTGACGATCGCGCTCTCTCTCACTGCAACATCAATTAAGTTCGAATTCCACATCTAAAACGGCTCCGTTTTGATACTTTAATTAATTTCCTTTTTTTTTAATTTGTCAATTAACTTGTTTTGACTTTTTGGTGATGCGGGTTTGAAAATTCTTGGATCAGGCGAGTATGCAAGCGTCAATGTACGCAGTCAAAGGACTAGGCAGTCTCTGTTTTGAGGTCCAGAGCCGGAGGAGATTGTCGGCCGGTTTTTGTGAATTCAAGCAGCCGAGTTTTCGTGATTTCAACAGTATTTGCATGAGAGATAGGACCACGTGTTGTGGACTCCGACTCGACTCCGCTACTATGGGAGCCGAACTCACTCGAGTCAGATACAGCGTTGAAAGTTTGGTTAGGTCCTCCGCCAAGTCCCGATCACTCAAAGTTCAGGCCTCTGGTTCGTCTCTCTATCGCTCGATAATGATTCTTTATATTTATTCAATTTCAGTTTTTGAGAATTTCTTTATTAATGTGTTAATGGTTGAGTTTGCTGCTTGTTCAAGTGGTTCTGATTTTATTGGCTAATAATTTCATTGAAGTAGTTACTAATACTTCATTCAGAGTGCCTTTACTACGGATGTTTTTCAATTAGGCTTTAGTTGATGAATGTGTGCCGTTCATTTTTTGAAATCATTGATTGCAATTAGTCGTGTTGTGTTTGCATTTTGTATAATAAGTTTGGAGCTAATTGTAACAATTTTTGCATTTTGATGTTTTGTAGTGATTTAATTTTGATTTGATTTATAAGTAAAGGCATACAACTCTGTTAACGGTGCTAAATTTCCATCTCTGTGTTTCAGATATTGTACGTATTTGGCATGGGATCTTTTTCAAATGTCTTTTGTTTAAAGATTGGATGTGTTCTTAGTCTTGTTTACTCTGAGGAACTGTTAATACTTATCATGGACAATAGTAGTATTTTTTTTCTTCTTTATTTTGAGGAGTTGCATATGATGTTGAACTGCAGAAGGAGACATTGAAGAAGTGACGCCTATCAAGCCTCAGGAAAAATCTTCTGGAGTAGTTTTACCTTTCGTTGGTGTTGCTTGTCTGGGAGCTATTTTGTTTGGTTACCATCTTGGGTAGGGCGCAGTTTGCTCTCTAATGATGTTCTTGTTCTTGTTTAATGAAGTCTCAAATCAGTAATCTTGGTATTTTTTTTATGGCTGTGTGATCTCTGGCTATATCTACGTATAGTTTTGGATTAGTAAGGCAAGGGTACATGTATTATTTATTTGTTTTTTTTCTAAATCATTTAACTCAATGAGAGGCTTACTTTGGTGGATTGCTCATTATATATTTCAGGGTCGTCAATGGTGCTCTCGAGTACCTTGCCAAGGATCTTGGGATTGCTGAGAACACCGTAATACAAGGCAAGTCCAGGAAATCGATTGTTTAAATATTTGAAAGAAAATTATTAAGAATGCAAACTATTTCTCTCTTCAACTCTATTTTTGTCTATAATTAAAAATTAGAATAGAAAAAATTAATTTTAATATATCTATTTATCTTATGTTGCAAACTTGGTAGAAATTTTGCATGCATTTGTCTTTTTAGAATGCCTAGGATTTAAAGATATACAGAATTCCTTTTCCATAAAATAGTTTATGTTAGAATGACTCATCCCCCTCCCCTTTCCCCACCACAAAGATTTTTTCTCTCTTTTAAAAAAAAAAAAAAAGGAAAAGAAATGAAAAGAAAGGTTTTGAAAAAAAAAAGCAGTTAAGTAGTACATATACATTTGAACCTATAAGTAAACTAATAATAGTTGTTTTTTTCAACTTTTAAGACTGTTAAGTTGTTATTTATCTAATAATTAGCTAGCTTATTTTTCTATAACAATTTGAGTAGGATGGATTGTTAGCACCCTACTTGCTGGTGCCACTGTTGGCTCTTTTACTGGAGGATCTTTGGCTGACAAGTTTGGTAGAACAAGAACTTTCCAATTAGATGCAATCCCTCTTGCAGTTGGAGCATTTCTATGGTGTGTCCTTTTTCATTGATTCATATAAGTAATCTCCATTATATTTTCTGGAATCTAATACTTCAAATTATCTTAAATATTATCAGTGCTACAGCCCAAAGCGTGCAGACAATGTTAATTGGCCGCTTACTTGCTGGCATTGGAATTGGCATCTCGTCTGCCATTGTACCACTTTACATATCTGAGGTATTATATATACATGTGTGTGTGTGTGTGTGTGTGTATGCATAACCAATCTTGTGACTGTATACTTTTTGTTTGAAAGCCTTCTTGCTAATACATTTTTATGGGTTAGATCTCACCCACTGAAATTCGTGGTGCACTTGGATCTGTAAACCAACTTTTCATATGTATTGGAATTCTTGCAGCATTAGTTGCCGGATTACCTTTAGCTGGGAACCCTGTCTGGTAATTATCCTTTTGTTTCCTCTTTTGTAGTCTTCATTTGCTTATGGAATTTGATGAAAGAAATCAAGAGCATTATAGTGTTAATTGTATGGATTAGTATACAATTTTAAATATATTATGCTGCTTGCAAGCTCATTGCTTTTCCATATGTGCAAAAGGTGGAAGAAAATCGGCTTGAAAGGGATCAATGACCGGAGAAAATTCTGTTGGATCTTAACAGATGAATATACTAATGTTGTTTGCCTGTATAAATATACAAATTTAGACTAATACCATATTGAATCAATCTCTTGCCAATCTGTGCATGTCTGAAATTGTAATATGAAGATTTTTACCTTTTTATACCCTCTTGCCAATATGTGGAATGGGTGATGGTTCAAGATTAAAAATGTCAATTTGAAGGTAAACTCCCTCAACGTAATAATCTGGATTAAAAAGAGCAGAAGGTGGGTGTGTGTGTGTGTGTGTGTTTTAGTTTGCTGCTGTCAGTATCATGGAGGGGAAAATTCAGCATCATTGTATTAAGTGTTATCAAACCATAGTTAAATATCTGTTTTTATCGTTGCTGTTTAGCCATATTGAGTTATATCGCTCTTTCTTAGACTTGGCCTTTTATATCTGTTCTTTTTTAATCATTATAGTAATTTTATTATTCTCTTTTTACATATATTATTTTAGGTGGAGGACAATGTTTGGTGTTTCTGCCATACCGTCTATTCTGTTAGCACTAGGAATGGCATTTTCTCCGGAAAGCCCACGGTGGCTTTTTCAGGTATTATAACAGAATTATTCTGTCACATAATTGTAGTAATTTCAAAATTATATCTTTGTTGTTGGTCTTCAGCTGTACATGGTTTTCAGCTTAAGGCATATGTATTTTGCAGCAAGGAAAAATTGGTGAAGCAGAAAAAGCTATTAGAACACTATATGGGAAAGAAAGAGTCTCTGAGGTTATGCATGATCTTACAACAGCAGGTCAAGGTTCTGCAGAGCCAGAGGCAGGATGGTTTGATTTATTTAGCAGTCGCTATTGGAAAGGTATATCTAAAACTCACAAAAAAGATATTCTTATATATGATCTTAGATATTAAATATGGATCTTCTTAGATGCTATGATTAGACTTAGCATATTTACCTTGCTACTAGAACCATCATAGGACGTGTTGTATGATTATTCTAGCTTGATTGTTTTATAGTCTTGTATCCTTTTTGAAATATTTAGCTGTTTGAAGGAAAATACTGAACCTCATAGTCCAGAATTTTCTGAACATACGCATTTTGTGTTTGTTTAGTCTGAGCATACTGCAATTGGATTTACCTCATAATAGTCACTACTCACTGTCACTTCCATGAAGTGAAGGTGCCAGTACTGTTAGAAGAATGGATCACAGAAAACATGTAAATATGTAATACCAATATTTTCATGATTTATTAATATCTGTAACTTAATCTTGTATTATCGTGCATTCTTTTTTATGATGTTTCAGATTTAACATGGTAAAAGATTTATTGTCCTTTTCCTCTCATGCCTTGCTGCAGTTGTGAGTGTTGGTGCAGCACTTTTCCTGTTTCAAGCAGCTGGCTGGGATAAATGCTGTGGTATATTATTCTACTTCTGTGTTTCGTAGTGCTGGAATTACATCTGATGTTGCAGCAAGTGCTCTTGTTGGGGCAGCAAATGTGTTTGGTTAGTGGTTTGCTATATTTCTTTTTAAAACTTAGGAAAATTCTCATGTTTTGCATCAATATTTAGTATGGCTCAAATGTGATCTTGCAGGAACTGCTGTTGCATCCTCTTTGATGGACAGACAAGGAAGGAAAAGTCTTCTACTAACCAGCTTTGGTGGAATGGTAGGGTTGTTTAGTATCTAACTAATTATTCATCTGTGACAGTTGAGAAAGAAGTTTCTGGATAGTTTTCAAAACAAAAAAAAAAGTTTCTGGATAAATTTGTACTGTAATAAAGCACATAGGACAAAATCTTTGAAATTACTTTCTGCATTTTTCTTTTAGGTCTTCACTGCACAAGGAAATATCCTTGCTATTTTGTCTACCTAAGTGTATGAGTCAAAGTTTTCTCTGTTCAAGCATTATGCTGAAATTCATAGATATGATATTAGGAATCTTATTGGTCCAAGGCCAAACCTAGAATTATTTATGCATTTTATACTATTATCATAAGTATGGATTTTCTCATATGTATCTTGTAGTAATGTAGTATTTCTCATCCTGTTTTCGTTGATACTGGATATAGATCTTACATGCAAATGCCAAGACAGCTATTACTAAGTTGCTTGCTTTCATTAAAATTCAAGATTTTAGTGGAGGTTCCTACAGCAGATTATATCTTGTTATTACCAATAGTTGAGTGGGTAATATAAATATTATTTGATGCTAACATAACAATTTTCTTAATTTTCTCTCTTTTGGAGTTCATGTCATAAACGAGATAAATTAGTAAATATATGATATTATCTTTAGTTTGATCTATCTTTGATTATATAAGCACACACACTACGCTCCTTCTTTTTATTAATTATCTGTTTAACTTGTACAACTTCATTTTTGTGTCCATTCATGAAGGCTGCTTCAATGTTGCTGCTTTCTTTGTCCTTCACATGGAGGGTCCTAGCACCATATTCTGGCCCCCTAGCTGTACTTGGGACTGTCCTGTAAGTTCACTTTACTTGAGCTTTTTCTTTTCCCTTTCTGGAGGCTATTTTTATTTGAGATCTAAAACATTATTCGTCTTTTGTCTTCCATTGTTTACTTTTCTGATCCATGAAATCTAAATATGGCTTTCATTTCATTGACACAGTTACGTGTTGTCCTTTTCTCTTGGTGCCGGTCCTGTACCTGCTCTTCTACTGCCAGAGATCTTTGCTTCCAGAATCAGAGCAAAAGCAGTTGCTTTGTCATTGGGCATGCATTGGGTAAGTCAAGAAAGGAGGGTTAGATTATGTGGTTTTCTGGCAATGAAGAATTATCGATTTATCGTCATAAAGGATAAAAGGATTTTACTTATTCCCATAATTACTAACCTCAAATTGACTAGATATTCATATATGTTGATTGCTGACTGCACCAACACTTCTTGGCTAATGGCTTTGCATAGTTAATTTGTTTATGAATGTGTACATTTGAATTTGGGTATACAATCAATGGGTTTTAGGTCTATGATCTGTTATATAAATGCACACTTTGAGTCTTTGACGTAGAATCACAATAAGAATTCTTGTGTAGAAGAAATATTGAAAGAAAATTTTGTATGTGCCATTTTGTTCTTATATCAATCAGACCGTGTTAAAATCTTATATAGTAGTTTTCCATCTATTTTATCTATTTCTTTACTAATGAGCTTAGTTATCTATGGACAGATCTCCAACTTCGTCATCGGCCTTTATTTCCTGAGTGTTGTAACTAAGTTCGGTATCAGCTCAGTGTATTTGGGTTTTGCAACCGTATGTGTTCTTGCAGTCTTGTACATATCCAGTAATGTCGTAGAAACAAAGGGGCGATCGTTGGAGGAAATAGAGCGTGCTCTTAGTTCTGCAGTATGATATTTGTAACGTTAGAAGTTCATGCGGTAATAATCACATCTCACTACGGCTGAGGGATTTTTGATTTTAGTACGACTCTCATTTTGCTTATGCAAAGCGTTCGTTCCCTTTATTCTGCCCAGACTCTATAGTAGGCCACTGGGCCTACTTGTTTATGACTCCCATTTTGTGCAAATGTTTATAAATCAAATGTAATCAGCTTTAGTGAATCTGTCTATGAAAACCAAGACTTGTAGAGTGATTTGTGAAGCAAATTTTTTTGTTCCTCCTTTATCAATGGCTAGATATACAAACAAAATAGCAGCTTAACCGGAAGAATATGAACCAAAACAAACAGATTGAAAACAGAAGTTGAAAAATAATGCAGGACACGATCTAGGTTCGTATGTATTTTTTGTTTGAAGATTGAATCTTGAACTTTTACTTTAACTAAATAGTGACTGAAACATGAAACCGGATGATATGTTTGTTTTTTATTTATTTTATTTCTTTTAAAGATAAAATGGTTTTAATTAAAACAAATAATTTGATATTTATATATTTGTTACTATTAATTGTTATGTATTTTCATTTTATATGATACATATAACCCAGTAAAAATAATTTAATAAATTCTAAACAATTTTTATGTAATAATGATAAAATAATATTCATGATTAAGATATAATATATAATTGTTTTATTTTTAAAATATGATAAATGATGATTTATAAATGGTTTTGATTTTACCAAAAGAAAAATAAAAGGTTCAAATTTTCAACGATGGTTTTGTGACAGTTATGTTTTTAAAGCGGTTAAAATAAATTAATTTGTATATTATAATATTATGATAAATTTTGAAATATATTATTTTAGAAAAATAATCTTAGAAGAAAATATATTAAAAGCAATCTAGTGATTTAAATTTTGGAATTAATTAAATGTCAGAATTTTTTTACTTTTTATTTTTAGTATTTTTTAGTTGTGGTGACCACTTAAAAAAATAAATAAAACATTTTAATAATTTCAATTTAAACCTATTAAATTTTAAGTGTAAAAAAACAAAAGAACCCTTATATGGGTAACTTTATTAAGTTGATGGTCCAATGATTACAATGTCACCGATTATTTTATTTTGTAATTTTATCTGTTTAAATTACAACGATAACGATTAAGGAAAATATGCAGGTAATGGTGGCCACGGTTCGGTTTCGGGGTGGTTTCGGTTTCGAAACCGCCGGTTTCGGTTCCGTGGCCACCCAAACCGTAACCGAACCGAGAAAACCGGTTTGGTTTTCGGTTTCGGTTCGGTTTTGGTTTCGGTTTATATTTTTTTTTCAATTTTTGTGGCCACGTGTCACTTTTCTATTGGTTAGATTTTTTTTAAAATATATAAACCGTCCCAAACCACCGGTTTTTGGCGGTTTGTGTTTCGGTTTTGGGCGGTTTCGGTTTCGGTTTTGGACGGTTTCGGTTTCGGTTTTTGTTGTTTTTTTTTTGTCCACGTGGCACTTTTCTATTGGTTGATTTTTTTTTATTTATATAATAACCACCCAAAACCGCCCCAAACCACCGGTTTTGGACGGTTTTGGGACATCCCTAACCGTAACCGAACCGGCTCGAAACCGGTTTCCAACCGGTTTCGTAACCGGCGGTTTCGGTTACGGTTTCGGTTTCGGTTTTGGGTGATCGGTTTCGGTTTGGTACCCACGGTTTAACCAAACCATGGGCACCTCTATATGCAGGTATATCTCTCTTCACATAAAAATAAAAAGAGATTGTCACAACTCAACCTTCTGCCAAAAATATGGTTTTTGCAGCATGCATATCACAAAGAAGAAATGAAACCTAGTGAGTAGGTAATAAATTGATTATAATCCTTGTGCCTACTGTAGATGAATAATGCTTTTAAGTATTTGAAAACTTTTTCTTTTCTCCATTTTTTGTAGCGTTCGCTTTAAATAAATAATATTGTATCTCTAGTCGGAAAAGAAAACACCCGGAATGAGTTTAAGAAAATTCACATACTATCAGAAAAGCTGTTTTGGTTAATTCTATACTCTTACAGGTAGCGGTCATGGGTTCGAGGCATACTCCCTCACCCAATCCCGGAATATTGTGATAATTCCCAAAAAAAAAAAAAAAAAACTTCCATGAAATTATTGGGAATCAGATATAACAGCAGTACAAGTTTCATGGCATGCAACTTTGATCTTGGGATACCTTCATCCAGCTGATGTGCAATTTTTCCATTACCGGAAGTCATACGATGCAACAAATTACAGCTATCTCTCCAATTATATTCGAATGGTTATTTTTCTTCTAGTTCAGTGTCTCATAGTTGACATATAGATGCATACACAAGATCGCATAATTGGCAAACCTCATGTTGAGCAGCGCCACTTGGGGAAACCTGGAACCGTACTTTCAGTGACACCACAACAACTACATGTTGGCTTTCCTTTCCCACCTTTCTTTAGTGTCAAGCCTACAAAGAAAATAGCATTGAAAAAATCTATTAAGGTTTATAAAACGGAAGTGATCCGTGAATCCATGATGCAACATTAAAATGGAATTAGGAATAGTAACACATACAAACAATATTGGCAAATCTTAAATAGATTACGGGTTCAAATGGAAAGAAAACAGTATAATTCTAAATAATCACAAATGAAATGGCTTATGTTATACGCTGTGTCAGCAAGGTGACGAGGATATGAAAAACCTCAGTTAAATGAAAATTACAAAAGGATCTTCCTCCAAAACCTTTAGTCTCACACTCAAAACCCAAATGATTCCTTCATATTGGGTTAAAAATGAGAAGATATCCTAAAACAACAGCATTTTTCAGAAGGTTGGTGGTGGAGTGGCAAAACTCTGCCAGGTGGACCCTTTATGCATTACCTCACTTAATACAAGACACAAAACACACCATAGAAAGAGTAACATGTACATCAAAATGAACAATCACCATAGGCAAATTTCAATTGTGTCTCTTCCCATAGTAACAATGAAATTGTCATGTACACATGTGGTTCAAGTTCAGCAACCCAAAAAACAAATAAATAAACATCAGAAAATTGCATTCTTCATGCAACTTTGGTAAGTGTGTAGACATGTGTCCTACAGACAAAGCCAATTATGTGTACGTAAATCAATGTAAGAACATTTATGTTTCCTTTTGCCTGGAAAACAGTATAATTATTAGCTAAAAGCAAATCATACCCCCAATGTAATTTTTGGTGCTTCTTTGGTGCAGGACATGCTGCAGCATTATCTTTCTGTACAGAAGAATTAATATCGTTATTGTGGCCTTTCAAGTTAGGAGCACTTGAATCTTCAATTTCCGTGCTTGAATCTCTATCATCATGATCTTTGGAATCAAAGTCTTTGCCATGAAATTTCCCGGTACCTTTTGCATTTCCTACGAGGATATTAAATAGGTGACCCAGACATCTCATAAAATTATAAAAATGATTACAAAAAGACAAAAGGGGCAACCTTTTGATTTCTTATGAAACTTTGATTTTGATTTTATTTGTAAGCGCCTCCTGTGTAGTTCCTAACATAAATTCTAATATTTAGACAACAATGGAGGTGGAAGAAAGATAAACAAACAGTATGTGAAGAAACTGGAGAAGAAACAATAGGCATACAAAGTTTTAAATAGGTTTTCTCAAGGAAAGCAAGCCAGCAAAAACAATTCCATGAAACTAATAAAAAGATTCCTATTATGAACACCTTATATTTCAAACTTTATAACACTTGCACGGCCACTCTTTCCGAAGCCATGACCATACAGCATTTTAAACTCATCTGATCTCACTTTTGTTACTAATTTCCCTAGTAAGTAATATACCCTTGCATTCAGAGTGCCACTAGACTTAAATGTTAGTATAATCAAAGCATAATAACTACAACTTTCAAATACTCGAAAAAGAGCAAAAGAGCCCAAGCAAGGCTAACCTTCGATTCTAAGATCACAATTACAAAAGAAGAATTTTCCTATTAATTAAGTTCGGTTTCAGTTTGATAGTTTATACCATTACTGATATCCATATATGCAATAGCATCCAAGCTACTCCCATATTACAATGTTTTATGAGAAGTCCCGAGAAACCCTTTTGCCCCGGTTAATGTAAACATCCTTTTGGCAGGAACGTTGCATGAAAGCCTGAGTCCATAGGAACATACAATGAGAGTTATTAATTCATCGAAGTTTCTATATAGACATACAAAAGAGACACGGCTTAGTTATACCTATTTATAGGGGCTTTGTGCTTGACCCTCAAAACCGCAACAAATACTGCCCCATTTGTACAGAAATGTATGAGATATATGTAAAATTCAATACCCAACCTACATAATTAACATTATAAGAAACAATGGTAATTCAAAATCATCACTTTCAAGCACAAACATAGCCTTTAAAGAGATGAAAATGCACAAGTTCCAATCAAAATAGTTTCCTAAAAAGAAACTCATCATAAAATATACTAGTTGTAAATTCTCTTACGCAGCCTTATGTTGCCTTACATAATCAAACCCAAGATCAACAACATTCATCCAAATTCCAAAACCATGATATGGGTTGCAGCAAACAATCAATTATTGAAGAAAAAACAGAGAAACAAAACCAGAGACAGAGTACATACAAGCATACATATATGTAATAAATAAGATTAAACAAAAGAGTACTTGGAACTTAGAGAGCTGGTCTTGGGTGAGACGTTTGGGCTTGAAATTGGGATGCAAAATTTTGGTGGATGCAATTGCTGCTTCTCTACTTTCATCTTTTTCCTTGTCCATATTCAACTCTTTTACGTTTTCTTCGAGCGCCTGAAAGCCTGAAAGCCTGAAACATTGATAGTTGCGACCTAAAACGGTGCGTTTCATCTGGGGTTTGCCTTTGCCTTTTAGATCTGGCGTAATCATTCACTCGTCCTCTTCTTTTTCTTTTTATTTAAAAAGGAAAGTTAGATAGACTCTCTCTCTCAATGCACCATCTCTTCTTATATTGATATGTGTATATTTTTTTTACTGTTTTTTACTTTAAACTTAGAACCATAATAAATGATCTGGTTTTACATGTTCTTTTCGATTCAAGCCAATAACTTCTTCCCAAATTGCCTTTAATAAATGAGCTAGTTTTACGTGTTATTTTCAATTCAAACAAATAACATCTTTCCAAATTGACCTTTTTAATATTTTTTATTATAATAATTATTATTATTATTTTTAAAAATTTCATTACCAAACGTTAACTTTATGAGTACATAATTTATACTCATAAAGTTAATGTTTTTATTTGTATTCTTATAAGTTCATCCCATTTTAATATTTTATAAAGTAATTCTCATTTTGGGTTTTAAAAAATATAGTTAAAAAATAAATTTTTAGTATTTTAATAATTTTAATAATATCAAAACTCAAATGGACTCAAAATGTGGGGTGTCAAGTTTTATTGTATTTTAAATTAATTTCAATATTTCTAATAATATATATTTACTAATTTTATTTTAAAACAAATTTAATGTTTTGAGCATTTTTTTCCTCCATCTTTAGTAAAAGCAATTTGGGAAGATGTTATTGGTTTGAATTGAAAATAACATGCAAAACCAGATCATTTATTATGGCTGTAAGTTTAAATTAAAAAAGTAAAAAAGTAGACACATGTCAATATGAGAAGAGAGAATGTGTTGAGAGATTGAATTGGCAGAGTGGATCTAGCAACCCTTTTATTTAAAATATTACAATAATTCTATGGGAGAGGGAAGAGATTCGAACCCACGACCTTATAGTGTGGTATAAGGAGTTTACCATTAGATCAACCTCATATTGTTTTCTCTTTCTCTCTCCTCTTCCATTGTGAAATAATTGTTTGAATTCCCAAACTTCTGCCGGACATGTGTGTCCAAATGATGTGGATCTTTGATTTCTTTATATTATAATTGTAAGATTGAAATGATTGGATTTCAGTGATGCCGCATCTTTTAGACTCCAGTTTTAAACAAAGTTGTATTATTTTTTTAGGATCATGATCCTCTCCTTGTCTTGTTTTTCCTTGACTTTTCATAATCTAATGACACATAAGCAAAACAAAAAATACATGGTCAAGATTTGATCACTTTTTTTTTCTCTTATGCAACTTGGTGTTTTAATTACACTTGAAAAATGTCAAGGAAAAATAAGGACCAAGGAGAGGATCCTGATCCATTTTTTAATGGGTAATTATGACATTGTACACCTATTGAGATTAATAACACTAAAAACATTGTATTTGGGTTAAAAACAAAGTTTTATAATTTGTTGCGGTTAATTTTGTAAATATATATATATATATATATATATATATATATATATATATAGTAAATAAAAGAACCTATAAATAATGTTGTAAGTCGGTTGCACGGAAAGTATTTTGGTTATAAATAGTCAGATTGTCTGCGAATTATTACAGGCTTTTAGTCTTTTAGTAAAATGTAAACTAAAGTATTTGGTTACGGTGCATGTAGAAAGTTAATTACATTGTTTATTGTTAAGCATAAACAAATGATTAAAAAAGTCATCAAATCTTCTTCTTAAGCTTAAATCTTCTTCTTAAGTTTACTCTTACCGACAAATCCCCAGCTGTAATCCATAGTTAAGAAGCTAATTGCATACTTTGAAGGTTGACTTTTTGTATACCATAAATAATGTCTTATCGTATTTATTTATTTATTTCTTTTAAAGAATCTTGTCGTATTTAACTACAAGGTAAAATTGTGTAAGAAATTTTGTTTTTAAATTCCGTTCATATTACTTTTCAGTTTTAGTATGTAAGAAAATTTGTTTTTAAATTCGTTCATATTACTTTTCAGTTTTAATATATATATATATATATATATAATTATATAATTTTTCTATTCATTGTTGGTTCCGAAAACCAAAATTGGCACAACGCAGCGGAAAAGTGGTGGGCCCGGTTTTAAATTTTTTCTATAAAACATAACCGTTTTGGCCGGATCGTTGTGATTATATAGATTATAATATTTAATTATAAATAGCAAAGAAGAAATTGTTACCCTTGTAGAGTCTTCGCGAATCCCTCGAACCAAATTGTTCTACCGTAGAATCTTCATGATTCCCTCGAACCAAGTTATTCCACACCGAATCTTCAACATCAAAGAACGGATGGATGGACGTCTCGATATTTAAACATAATAATTGACTCTCAAATTTTATGTTCTAATTATGTACTCATTATATGAGACAATAAGAAAAGTATTTAGAGACACTCTCATAATATTTCTCTAGAGGCTATGAACTTAAAAAAAAAAAAAACTTTTTTATTTTATTTTATCTGTCTCTCGGTTTTCTGTCTGTGTACACCCTTTTTAAAAATAAAAAAAAAAAACTTTTCTTTTTCATCTTCTAGTGTATTCAAAATTCCAAGAAGACTTCTTGATATATCATATGCTGTGTACACCTGATTGAAAGATAAGGAATTTAAAAAACAAAAACAAAAGCTTTTATCTCTTTGTCATTGTATCAAATACAACCTCAATCATTTATAATAAACGAGAGGAAGAGATCAAATTTTCTCCTAGTGTAACTTTTGTTTTTGTTATAGAGTTAGAAAACCAATTGGATTATAATACTAATTAAATATTAAAATAAACAATTTATTTTAATATTTAAAATAGTAATTTCGAAAATCCTTAACATAGTCTGTTCAACTTAAAATCAAAATTTAAATATATAATAATCCAATTGTTAAAAAATTATTTTATTTGAAATAATATAATTATTTAAATAACTAAATAATTTAACGGATAATTTTAAACTATTATTTTCGAAATTACAACGTGACTTTCACGGTGTAGTTTTCAAAAATTGCAATGCGGTCCCACCACACTGTGTCATCAAATTAAATATTTAAATAATCATATTATTTAAATAACATTTAATTAATTCGTAACTAATCAAATAAAATAGTTAATATTTAATTAATTCACAATTAATTAAACAATGCATAAACTACTTTACGTATAGATGATTAATTCCAAATTAATCACTAAGTCTCTTTATATCTTAATGTTCAATACTGTGTTATGGAGATGGCATGTGGACACATAAACCTATAATTTCAAGCTCCAATAAATCTTTAATAATTAACTAAACTCTTTAATTAATTATCTGACTTATTAATTCCAGAATTATTCCACTAAAAAACTGGAACTGCACTCTTGTCATTATAGAATTAATTACTCAAATAGGAATCGAACAGTCCATTGATATAATCATTACATATAGATCAATCCTCCATTAATAGTTCGTAATTTGAGCTAGGTTCAAATCTCTTGACCTCTCAATTACATCTTTATCCTTGAGTTCCGGTGATTCTCTAATGAACAATTATTTATGATCTTATTATAAATTGAGCGCTCTATTGTTCAAGACCTGAATCATTTACTCAAGAGAACTATTTGTCTAACTTCATTTAAGAATGAATGGATTCCATTTCGTATATTATCATTCCCGGCTAAATATATCATTATGTTTCCAAGATACAAAGTTTAGGTTTGACATTATAAACAAACCATACTGAGTAAGTCAAAAGACACAACTCTATAAGTAGGAGTCCGTTAAATACTCAGGATTAAGATCGTTCCATATATGACAATCTGATTTGATAAATGAGAATACTTTGTTTAAAACGGAGATTATTAAAGATTCCAATTTATCATGTCCACGTCCTGCATAATCTTATTACACAAAGTACTTTCATTCTAACGTCACCACATCAACAGTTCGGATAAGACTGTTCCATTCTTAATGGGAATGAACCGTACTAGTAATTTTAATTAATTAAAGATCCCAACTTTAATTATTAATTATGGACAATTATAATTATTATATTTAAACATAATCCTCATGTATATAACATCTTATATACTATGTTTAATATTACATTTAATAATCATTGAATTTTATGTCATTAATACAATATTAATAACATTAAATGTACACAAATATAAAATAAAATGTAAATCTATTTATTAATTCAACAAAAAAGATTAACAACTTTTGTTCTTAGGGCACTTTCCCCAACATTCATGTGAGCCACTCATTTTACATACTTTGACTCGGTGTGTATGCAATTGTCAAAAGCTCTTTCATAAATGAGTGACTCACAGTCAATGTCCTGATAAATTTTATGTCAGGACGAACTGACAGTAGAAAGACTGTATATACATATATATATATATATATATACAACTTTTCTATTGTCTGTTCGTCCTGATATAAAATATATCAAGACGAAGAATGTGAACCATTAGATTTACATACTTTGACTCAAAGTGTATGCGTTTGTAAAAACTTCTCCATAATCTGGGGTCCACATTCTTCGTCCTGATATATTTTATATCAAGAGGAACTGACAATAGAAAGACTGTATATATATATATATATATAATTTTTCTATTGCCAATTCTAATTGATATAAGATATATCAGTTCCTTGCATGTGGTTCATTGGATTTAAATGATTTGACTTGGTTGAATGCACTTGTCAAAACATCTTTTAAATCTAATTGCCCACATATTATATCAGTTCGAGCTGACAATAGAAATACTATATATATATATATTGAGTCTCTTATAAGGAATCCTTTATTTTAATTTCGGTAAGGACCACAATAAAATCACATCGATTTGAATGAATTTTGATTTGAATTTTTTTAGTATAGATGATAAGTTCATCGAAATCTACCTATGAATAAAATTTGAGAATTTTTCAAGCACTAAAACTATTTTTCTTGAATTTCCTATATTTCGCCAATTTTTCCAATGCATTCATATTTGAAATAATCAAGATAAATAATTCTAGTACTTGAAAAAATTTCAATTTTTATTCATAAGTAGATTTCAATAAACTTATCATCCACAAAAAAATTTAAATCAAAATTCATTTAAATTGATGTAATTTTATGGTGGTCATTACCGAAATTAAAATAAAGGATCTCTTATAAGAGACTTACTCAATATATATACACCTCTCAATCTCTCATAGTGTCATGTGAATTTTATTTTATTTTAAATAAATTTGGGTTTCAAAAAAGAAAATATGACTTGAACCCAAAATTCTAATAATATGTAAGTAAGTGGTATACTGGTTGGTTAATCTTATTACATTCGCTGTTATCAAATATTGAAGAGTTTTGTTTACTATAATTGTTATAATAATAATAATAATGCTAGACAGTATGACCAATTTATTTATTTATTTTTGAATTGTAGAGCCAGCTCGGGTTTAATGAATTGATGAGGCTAAAAGCCGCCAGGCCACATGGGAAGAAAAGAGTACAAATGTGGTAATTCGCCGGAATTTTAGTAGTGATCTTGTGCTTTTTGTTTCTCTTGGTTTTTATTTTTATTTTTCGAGTTTTAGAGAAAGAAAAGAAGAAATTAGAGTTTCTTGTTTTCTGTTGTTTATTTATTTATTTTGAAAGTTTCTCTTTTTTTAGTTACACTATTTATGATTTTTTTCCTTGACCAAGAAACCTTAAAAAAAATACCTAACAAAATCAAAATCATATGCTATCCTTTCAAAAGAAATTAATTAGTTTATATTCATAAGTGAATTTTACAAAATCACTATCAATCATGCACATTGTACACTACATTCCTTTCTATTTCTGTTAAGCAATCTTCTCATACCTAAATTATTGTTGTTGTTATTGCTTTCCTTATTAGATACAACTAGGGTTTCTTTGGTTCATATAAATACTCCTGTATTGTGTAAACACAATTATTCAGAAATACAAATTCTACATGGTATCAGAGTAGCCACTCTTCTAACGAAAACCTAATTTCTTTTCTTCTTCTATCCTTTTTTCAATATCGTCATGGCCACCACCACCAGCTCATCTTCCTCCTCCTCCTCAAACACGGTCTCTCCTTCCCTACCCGGCCCCTCCTTAGCTCACTTTCTCAAACTCACAGAGTCCAACTATCTCTTATGGTCTGCTCAACGTCGCCCCTTTCTCATTGGTCATGGCCTTTACAAATTCGTAGATGGCACTGCACCTGCACCTTCTGCTACCATTGTTGCAGCCGCTGATGCCGACGAACTCACTCCCAACACGGATTATCTTACTTGGTTTCAACAAGATCAACTTGTTGTCAGTTACATGGTTGCCACTCTCACTGAGCCCATGCTCTCTCTGATCGTCGGAAAATCCACTGCCTTGGAGATGTGGACATGTCTCCGAGAAAATTTCTCACAACATTTAGTCGCTAATGCCGCCAATATTCGATTTCAACTCATGGATATGACAAAAGGTACCAAAACAGTTTCTGCCTATCTTCAACATGCTAAATCACTCTCTGATTCTCTCGTAGCTATCAATGAACCGGTCTCTTCCTCTGATCTAGTCACTGCTGTCCTCCGTGGTCTTGGTCCTGATTATGCCATGATTGTCACGGCCATTCTGAACTTCCCGCCTCTACCAAAGTTTGAAGACCTTCGTGCGTGCCTTCTATCATTTGAATCTCAATTATCACGTACTAAATCTATCGACAGTGGAAGCACTACTGCTCTCACTGCCTCTCAGTCACCCTCACCATCACCGACTGCCAACCTCACTCATGGTCCCTCTTCTGGTCGGTGGCAGTCCCGTGGCCCTGGTCGTGGTGGTCGGCGTGGTGGCGCGCGGGGTCGTGGTCGATCATCTTGGCAAGCTCAACCTGACTTCTCATTGTCTGGTTACGGACATGGTCCTTCTTGGCCGCCACATCATAGTGGTCGTGGCCTTCTTGGTTCTCATCCGCAACAGTGGTGTCCTACATGTTCCACTCCACAGCATTCACATGTTAACTGTCCCTATCGCTACCATGGTCCTGATTCGCTAACTGCTCCGTTTGCTGGCATGCATGTCACTCAGCACTCATAATTTCAGCACACTCCATATCCGGTTTCTCAATACCCATCGGATCCTCACTTTACCTGGTATCCTGACACGGGTGCCACCCATCATATGACAAGTACTGCACCTCCGGATTTGATCCTTTTTACTGGTAATACCTCTGTCTTGTTAAGTAATGGGGCAACTCTTCCCATTACCAAGATTGGTAATCTTCCTCTCTCATTAGGCCCTAAAAACTTTTCTCTCAATAATGTGTTTCATGTTCCGTCTCTAAACAAAAATTTGCTCTCTGTTGCACGTTTTACTAACGATAATTCTGTCAGTTTTACTTTTACTCCGTCTGGTTATGTTATCTCTGATCTCACCTCTGGTGTTCTATTGTTTCATGGCTTATGTAAGGATGGTCTCTATCCTCTCTCGCTGCCACAACCTTTTGCACTGGCCGCTTCTGTCTTGAATCTCCGGCATCTCCTTCTAGGTCACCCGTCGTTAGCCGTCATTAATCACCTAGGTTCTCAGAAGTTAGGATCAAATTTTTCCCTTAATTTTTCTTTTTGTAATGACTGTGCTGCTTACAAGTCTCACAAACTTCCATTTGAATCAAATAAAGTTTATGCATTGAGTCCATTTTATATTATATACTCTGATGTCTGGATGTCTTCTACTGTCTCTAATTCTGGTTTTAAATATTATGTTCTATTTACTGATGAGTATTCTCGTTATTCATGGATTTATCCTATGCGTCTCAAATCTGAAGTCTTTACTCATTTTCTCAATTTTACTAATATGGTCAAGAATTTGTTTAATTCAACTAGTCAAAATTTTTCAAAGTGATGGTGGTACAGAATATGTTAACTCTCAATTTGAAAATCTTTGTAGTAACTTAGGCATTCATCACCGTCGCTCTTGTCCACACACTTTTTCTGTTGTTATATGTTGACGATATAGTCTTAACAGGTAGCCATGCGGGACTCATTGATCAGTTTGTACAATCCTTTAGCCGTGAATTTGATGTGAAGGACTTAGGTTCTCTACGATACTTTCTCGGTCTTGAAATTCATCCTCATTCGAAGGGTTTACACATTTCTCAATTGAAGTATGCCTTGGATCTTCTTCATCGCAGTTCAGTGACAGATTGCAAACCTGCCTCCACACCTATTGCCGCCAAATTCCATCTCACAGCTCATGATGGTCTTCTTCTTGACAATGCAACAGAGGTCTGTCAACTTGTTGGTTCTTTACATTACTTAACTCTTACCCGCCCTGACATATCATTTGCTGTCAGCTTTGTGGCTCAATTTCTCAGTGCTCCGCGTCAACCTCATCAGTTGCAGTCAAACGGATCCTCCGCTATATCAAGGGTTCTGTCGATCACGGTATTTTTATAAGTCCCAACTCTTCGCCGATGGCTATTCGCGCTTTCTCTGATGCCGATTGGGCGGGTTGTCCTGACACCCGTCGCTCCACCACTGGTTATATAATTTTTCTTGGTTCCTCGCTTATTTCTTGGTGTTCCAAAAAGCAACCTACTATTGCACGCTCTAGTGCGGAATCAGAATATCGATCATTCGCTCATGCATGTGCTGAAACTGTGTGGCTCGGTTTTCTACTCCATGAACTCGGGTGTCCAGTTGTTTTTCCATCCTTACTATATTGTGACAACATAAGTGCGACTTACCTTGCTGCCAACCCTATTCATCATGCGTGCACTCGACACTTTGAGTTGGATTATCACTTTGTTCGCGAAAAAGTTGCACTTGGCAGCCACCGTGTCTTGTTTGTTCCATCTAATGACCAACTAGCTGATGTTCTCACCAAAGGTCTTCACAAACGGCGTCACTTGCTGCTAACGGACAAACTTGTTCATCCACGGACGTCTAGTTTGAGGGGAAGTGTTAAGCAATCTTCTCATACCTAAATTATTGTTGTTGTTATTGCTTTCCTTATTAGATACAACTAGGGTTTCTTTGGTTCATATAAATACTCCTGTATTGTGTAAACACAATTATTCAGAAATATAAATTCTACAATTTCACTACAACTTAATAATGGAAGATAAGTTAAAACACATGCTGCTAATTTACCTTCTAAGTGTTATCAATTCTAGAGGTCTCAATTTAAACTGAGAAGCTGTCTCTCTCCTCTCCACCAACAAAAGTGGCCAATGAGCCACCTCTATTTCAATCCATTTCAATGTGTTCAAGTTATACCCATTTACATCTAAATCTTGTCTATCGTTTCTTTTCCTTTGTTATTGGGTTGTCTCTAGCCATCATAATCAGTTAATTTATATCTTATAAACTTTTCACTCTCCATTCAATCTTCTCTTTTCCCTCTTTCCATCGTGCCAATGTCATCGCCACAACCTTCGTCGCAGCTACCCCAACCCACCAAACCATCACCATCATTGTCAGTGGTGACATCTCTTTCAACAAATGGAACATCTAATAATAATCGCACCAGCAATATTTCAGTAGAGAAAGGAAATATTATGATGATGCACAATATGAGTGATGCAGAGTTGGTGTTGAGAGCATCAATTTTGCTTCCTAAAATTCAAGATTCAAGTAATAACAAGCAATTGATTCCAAAAGTGGCTTTCATGTTCTTGACAAAGGGACAACTTCCCTTGGCTCCATTGTGGGAGAAGTTTTTTGAAGGGCATAAATGATTTTATTCCATTTATGTTCACACACATCCAAATTATGTTGAAACACTGCCTCAAACTTCTGTCTTCTATGGTCGAACAATTCCTCGCCAGGTAAATCTGTATTTTTATTTTCTAAAATATTGTCACTATATTTGTTAGATTGCATATATATATATACACATGCGACACTAATCAGGGACAAGTTCTTGCATGTTTTTTCGTACATAATTCTAAATAGAGTCACTGATATTAAATGAAAAAAGGTTTCAATTGGAATCTCGTACAAAAAAAAAAAAACTTAGAAGATCTCATATCTGATTAGTGTTGTATATAAATTATTAAGTGCAGGATTCCTTACTTTTATTCAGATGGGATCCTAGATTATCAATGTAAATGAAACCTGCCAAAAAAATTAATCAATGTAAATCAAACCTAATTGTTTGAAATAAAATTTTATTTATCTTCCATAGCAGTTAACTTGATAATTTTGTAATTGTTACAGGCAGTCTATTGGGGAACAGCAACAATGATCGATGTTGAGAGGCGTCTCCTAGCAAATGCCCTACTCCACCTCTCAAACCAAAGATTTGTTCTTCTCTCTGAATCATGCATTCCATTGTTTGACTTCAAAACCATTTACAAGTACCTCATCAACTCTAACTCAAGCTTCTTGGTCACATTCGAAGAGCCAGGAAAGCTTGGTCGTGGCCGATACAACCCTAAGATATGGCCGGTAATAAACATCACCAATTGGCGAAAAGTCTCTCAATGGTTCCAACTCCACCGTGACTTGGCTGTCAAAATTGTCTCCGATTCCAAACTCTACGTCGTTTTTAAGGAGTATTGTCTTCCGCCATGTTACACGGACGAGCATTATGTTCCAACGCTGGTGAACATGCTTCACTCGGAATCGAATTCAAATCGGAGCCTTACTTGGGTTGATTGGTCGAGAGGAGGAGCTCATCCTGGAAAATTTGGATGGAGCGAAATTAAGGTTGAGTTCTTGAATAAAATTCGATATGGATCAGAGTGCGTGCATAATTGAAATGTTACTAGGTTATGTTTTCTATTTGCCAGAAAGTTTTTGCCTAATGCATTGGAGCCTTTGTCAAGGGTTGGTCTTTGATTTGGTGGAAAATATATATGATTTTTTAATAAATAAATAAATATATGATTCTGTTTTTGAAATAATATGAAAACAATTGAAACATAAAACCCAGCTCAACATCATCTGAAGCCTTAGGCGAAAAAGTTAAAAAAAAAATTAAAGAAAAGAAAAAGAAAAAGTAAAATTAAGCCTTCCTGAATCAAATATTAATTTACTAATTTTGGAAAAAAAATGTTGTATTTGTAATTTTATTTTATTTACTTTATGAAAATGAATCTAAGAATTTTAATTGAAGTTTTGTTTTTAGAAAACTTCTTTTAAAACTTTTGATTCTCAAAAAAATTTAAAACAATCAATATTAAAAAGAACAACATATTTCAAGATATTTTCTAAGAGGTTTTATTTTGTGATTTTTATTATAATTGCAAGGGTTAACTACACTCACACCCTTGAGGCTTGAGGCAAAGACAATAAAATGGAAAGGTTTAGTTATTCTACACTTACACCCACTATACTTAACAGACATCCATCAACTATAACCACTCCAAGGGTAGTATAGTCTTTTCAGTTCTAATAACATTTTTTTTCTACCAAATTTAAAAACACAAATAAACAAACAAATTGGGGATTTAAGCAATCTCTCAAGTCTCAAACCATTGGGAAGGGCATTTATGGAGACCAATACACCTCCGACAACCGGAACTCGTAGCAGACTCCTCCTTCTCATCGACATTTTCACCGTAGTCATTATTTAAGGAGAGCATTTGAAGGCTGGTTTGTGGTGTTCTTGGTAGATTCGAGTTGGGTTTGATTTGTTTGAGTTCTTCTATCTGAAATGAATAAGAATTTGGGTTAGAAATGAGTATGAATATGAGTGCTTGTTTGGTTAGACTTTCTATTGCCTCAAAAGCTCTACAAATGTCTATTTGAGTTTTTAAAGTTGTTTAGTTGGGTTTTTGAGATTGTCTATTTTAAATTCAGTAGATGCTAATAGAGTTTGAACATCTACTTTAAACTCTACTAGCCTAAAGCTCATGTGGAGGAACTTCTCCAAATAGACCTTTAAAAAAAAAATCTACCAACTAAACACTATAATTTTTTTTTTTCAAAAACTCATTTCTAATATATTTACTACAAGTAGACCTTTTGCAAATAAAGGTTTTTCAAAAACCCAATCAAACAAGCTCTAAGTATTGGAAATGGATTTGTATGTGGATGATTACTATTTTTGACATGAAATAATTTGATATGTGCATAAACCGATCCATGACCAGGCCATGCAAGACCTAGTCAGAATATTTGTTAGGTTGTTAGGTTAAATAAGTTAGTGGTCTTTGTTTTGTTGTTAATGACCATCGTGCAGAGATGTTGCACACCAATTAGCTTCCACTTTCCCATTTAGCATTGTATTCCTATTTTCTAGGCAATATGGCTGTATAGTTCTAATGTAAGGCTCTATAAGTAGCCAGTTATTGATTAATGAAAGGGGCATCGAATTATACACAAAATACTTCTGCTCTAAATTCTCTTTCTTTGTTCTTCCTCTGCTTTTCTCCAAATTGATACATATCAAGTGGTATCAGAACATCAGATCCATGAATACTCCTGAAAAATCAAATGCTGAATTCTGTAACGAAGTTAACGAGATCTTAGCTCGCCATGAGTTTAGTTTCGATCAAGTTAACGCAACTCTCCAGAAAATTCTGACTGAGCTTCAATCCAGGCAAGTCTCTCGCAGCCAAAACACTACCCACACCAAACTAATCCCTTCGTTCTAGGTGAATCTTCACGCCAACCGATTCCGTTTGACATCTAACGCTCCAAATCCATCCTTGATTGAAACCATCACCATTTTAAACCGTCTTTCCCTAAATTTGGTGAAGAAGATCCAACATGGTGGATTTATAAGGCTAAACAGTATTTAAATTTAAAAAATATTGCTTCTGAACAACAAGTGTAGCTTGTCTCGTTCCACCAAGAAGGCATCGCTTTGCAATGGCTCCGCTGGCTATCTAAGTTCAAGGGACCATTAACCTGGGATGAATTTTTGCAAGCAGTGCTCCAACGCTTCAGGTCAACTGATTACAAGGACCCATCCAAAGCATTGACCCTCTTGAAATAAACTTCTACTGTCGATACCAAATAAGAAGCCTTCGAGAAACTGTTCCATCGTGTCGACGGATTACCTGAAATTTCTTGGTAGGTTGTTTTATTGTAAGTCTCAGTGATAATATACATGTTAACGGAAATTTTACTCGGGATGAGAAATCTCAGTTAACGCCCTCGAGACCACTACCACGTAGGTGGTAGCCCAAATTCTTTATATATGTAACAGTGATTTATAAAGTGACAAGTAAGCAAGAATGTTTTTACTGAACATGCATGGTATACAAATACAAAGATTCTTCTCTCTTTTCTCTCAATTCTCTCTGGGGAATGGTCGATTGTTAGTCGTATGCCTGTTGAATAGTAGTCTATTTTTTCATTTCTTTTCTTTTCTATTTATACATGGTTTGTAGGTCAACAGACTGATTCTCCCTTGATTGTCTCAGTCTCCTTCTTATCGGACGGGATTTCTTGCGTTAATATCATTGACTTTTGGATTGACGTCCGAATTGAGAGTATCGTGGTGGAGATCAGTTTGTTTCCTTTTTGAATTTTATTACTTGTTTTGCATGTAGGTAACGTTTCCAGGTATGATCCTTATAGAGGTCGTGGGATATGACGATATGGTGTGGTGCATCAACCAGGGTCTTTCAGTATGATCCTTATAGAAGGTCGTGGGATATGACGATATGGTGTGGTGCATTAACCAGGGAGGTTGATTAGTATTTCGACCTTGATGTCCGAGAAGTTTCATCTAGCTTGGAGCCATATCTGGCTTCCCTTGACTTTTTCGAAGCTAGGTGTGGCCTCGACTGAACTTTTTGAAGCTAGGTATGGCTTCGATTGACCTCGTGGCCTTCTAGGGACATTCTTCTGTGTTAATCGAGGTACAGACGAGTTTCTTGAGCATTTGCGAGATGACCTTGACTTCGGGGAGCTTCTGGTTTTGGTGATGCGGGCTAAATCTGATCGTTTCGGGCTCTATCCCGGATGTTTCCGGAGCCCGCCCTTGTTCCTAGGGTGGTATCACAGTTCGGCCCTGGATAGAGAGGTCTCCTGGTGGAAGCTCTCGGGTCCGGGCTCTATCTCGGATGTTTCTGGAGCCCGCCCTTATGCCTGGGGTGGTATCGTAGCTTGGCTCTGGATATTGAGGTCTCCTGATGAAACTCATGGGTATAGAACCAGGTCTAGGAGGTGAAAAATTTTCCTTTGGTCCTTAGCCAATTTTGGCTATTAACAGAAGTCCCCTCTGACTTGAACACCAGACGTCGAGCTCGGGGTTGAGGTCAGATTTTCACTTTATTTGGGAAATCTTCCTCTTTTGACCGTTACCGAAATTTTGGGAAATTTCTTCATTTGAGTGACGTGTTGTGAACCGATTATTTTATCTTCGAAGTTAATCTGATCACGTTACGGCAGTCCCCGAGATTTTTTACCGTTACCAAGATCTTGGGGAGATCTTCCTATTAACTGCGTAAGTGATGTGGAATGAGATGATTAGCCCGCTTTCGAGTTTAATCCGGTTACGTTACTGAGTCGATTTTTTACTGTTACCAAACGAGTATCTCGGTAACTTGTGCTGTTGCCCTCCTGCCTATATATATGTCTGTTTTCCTCCTCATCTTCCTCACATCTTCTCGAGCTAAAAGAACTTTTTGTTGAGAAATATTTCCACAGCTTTTCCTCAAAGTTTGCTTCTTTCTTCATTCTTCGTCTTCTATAATGTCGAAAAACAGTCGTGATTCAAGTGATTCCATATTCGACGGCGAGGAGGTCGTCAGTCTTACTCTGGGGAAACGGGCTAGAAAGAGTTCTGATGGCGATGATTCCCCGCCCACCTCACAACGTCAGCGGTCCAGTAGGAATGTATCTATCGGGACTGGGTTCTCCAACCATCCCGACCACCCTTTAGATATCATCGATGATGACTCCGATAAAGAAACGGCCGGTGGCGCTGCGGGGGAGCGTCGGGTTTCGGCTCCTGGTCCCCTTGGGGAGAGGCTCCCTCCCTATGATTTTCGGGTTATCCCAGATTCCACCGTTGACCCGGTGTCGATTAACCGCCTGAGGTCAAAGTTTGGCATCCCCGACAGTGTATCCATCTCGGTGCCTCCCAAGAATTTCGAGTTTTTCAACCCCCCTAAAGGCGTGCTTCCGATCCATGTGGCCGCTCTTGAGAACGGGGTTAGGCTTCCCCTCCATCCGACCCTTCAGCGGGCTCTAAACGTCATCCAGCTTGCTCCCCTCCAGTTAACGCCTGGCTTCTGGAGGCATTTGATTGGTTTCCTTGTATTATGGAGGGAACAATGCCAGATGAGTAAAGTGACGAGGGAGCCAGGTGCAGAGGAGCTGGTTTATCTTTTTCAGATTGGGAGCTTGTCTGGGGCTCTTCGGGGTCAGTTCTATACCAAGGCCAAGAATAAGCTCAATTTCATCATTCCTGGTGCCTCGAAGAAGGATCCCGCGTGGAAAGAAGAATGGATCCTGGCGGGGGATGACTGGGGGAGCTCGATTTTCATCGGAGGGCATGAATTCGAGGTTCCTACTGCTTTCAGTGATAAGCCCTTCTGGGACCGAGATTCCCTGCCTTCCTAGTCCGAAGCCTGTCTTAAAGGCTATTCTAGCCCGAAATTATCTGAATCCGAAGTTCCCTACCGCTGAAGCTTTTGACCCTCGTAGGGTGAACAAATATCTGCGGATTTCAGACACTATTCCTCTTAAGTATCCTTGTGTTGCTTCGTCTTATTACTTAGCTTGGTTCTAACATTTTCTTTTTTAATCTGCTTATTCACAGTTTTTGTCGTGGAGCCGGCCACCCGACACGTCTCATGCTCTCCTCAAGGTGGAGCTTCTCTTCCCTCCTCTGGGGTCGAACCTGCCCTAGCTTCTTCTGTCTCTCTGGCTGGGTCTAAGATGGCCACTCTGGCCTCGCGGGCTTTCCGGGCTTTAGGCAAAGCTCCCCAGGTGGTTGGCCTGGCTGTTTCTCCCCCCTCGGTCGTGGCCGATAAAGTCGCTATCCCTTCGACTCAAACACCTGATTCAGCTGCGCTTCCAACAACCAAAGCCTCAGAGGTTTCTAGGAAAGATGTCAGCTTCTGGGAAAGGTGTTGCGAAGGCTCTTTCCAGTCGCTCCCGGCCTCAGTCGAGCTCGACAGGGCTGGATGAGGTCCTGGAGCAGTTCATAGCGTCCTGTCCTGGTGGTGGGATCTTCAAGATGGCTTCTATGCCTGTGGACGTCCTTATAACCAAGGGGTCTGCTATCTTAGCTGAGGTAATTGTATTTCCTTCACGCTATTTTTGTTAATTCGTTCAGTTTCTAACTCTGGTTTTGTATTTGTAGGCCTTTAAGGTTAATGTCGTGATGGGCCAGCAGCTAGCCCTCCTCCGTGATCAGGCTTCAAAAGCCGAGGCTGAAGCCGAGAAAGCCGGGAAATTGCTCAAGCAGGCTCGGTCTTTAGTGGAAGAGGTGACTTCCAGCCAGGGAAGAATCGAGCTCGAGATGGCTGAGCTTCGCTGCGATCATGAGAGGATGAAGCAATCTTTTGATCAGGAGCTTCTTCAATCTCTCCGGCGGGCTAGGCAGCGGGATTCCTGGAGATCTGAGGCTAAGAAGCTGGGCCTCGAGAACCGGTCTCTGGTTACTCAGGTGGCCAAGCTGCAAGCTGATGTAGAGACCTCCTTCAGTGACGGGTATTTTTATGCTTCCTTTCAGGCCGCGGAAACTCTTCATCCTCCCTTTGATTTATCGTCTATTGCGGGCTGGGACAGACAGAAAATAATGCTCAAAGCCGCCGAGTTATCTCGCCCTGAGGGCGACAATGTGGTCCCTCATAACCCAGCAGGAACTGGGAAGCAGCCCGCTCAGTCAGATCCCTCATTCCATCTTCCTTCCTTTATCACCTTGGGTCCTGGGAGGTCTTCCAGCAAAATGATATCTTCTCGATCCGAGGAGGACCAACCGGGAGCTGGTGAAGAGGTTAGGAGCCCATCTGAGGATCCCCCTTTAACAGAGATGAAGGTCGACATGAGCCAGATGGGGTCCTTGGCTGCCCTTCTTGACGCGGCTGTCCCTCTTGAGGTTATGGACGTAATTAATGAAGTATTGGAGGAAGATCCAGCTGATCACCCGATGGAGCCTCTAGATGGAAGAGCGGTCGGCGAGGATAACCCAGACTGGACAGCTACCTGTAGAGAGGGTTGATGCCGAGGATCAGCAGGAAGGAGGAGGGCCAGCGGAGGGGAGCCATGAGAGTCCCAAAGCTTGAAGCGGATGACCTGTTTTTGATTGCCCGGAAAAGAGGGTGGGCACCCTGCTTTGCCATTGTCAGTTTTTCATTTTTCCTCTTCTTTTTGTAGCCCGAGTTCGGGGGTTGGGCTCCCCATTTGGATGTAGCCTTATCGGGGGATAGGCTCCCCTTGCCTTTAATGCTAAATCGAAACGCCTTTTTGAGAACTTTATTCTGTTTCTGGTCTTGAATGGTATCCAGAGTAGCATCTGTAGCAGCAATTAAGATTCGTGTAGGGAATTATGGTGATTTTGACCCTGCACACGAAAGTAAACATTATATATATATATATATATATCTGTTTAAATATATATATATACATATATTTTTTTATTTATTTTTTTTATGGGGTGATAACCCAACCAAGACATTAGGAGGGCTATTTAGCTATTTCCTAGTCTTGGAGATCTGGAGGGCAACCTATGCTCTTACACTCAGATCCTTCTTGGGGGTGGTAGCCCGACCAAGGCATCAGGAGGGCTATCGAGCTATTTCCTGATCTCGAGATCTGGAGGGCAACTATGCTTTTACACTCAGATCCTTCTTGGGGGTGGTAGCCCGACCAAGGCATCAGGAGGGCTATCGAGCTATTTCCTGGTCTCGAGATCTGGAGGGCAACTATGCTCTTACACTCAGATCCTTCTTAGGGGTGGTAGCTCGACCAAGGCATCAGGAGGGCTATCGAGCTATTTTCTAGTCTCGAGATCTGGAGGGAAACTATGCTCTTACACTCAGATCCTTCTTGGGGGTGGTAGCCTGACCAAGGCATCAGGAGGGCTATCGAGCTATTTCCTGGTCTCGAGATCTAGTAGGGTAACTATGCACTTATACTTAGATCCTTCTTAGGGGTGGTAGCCCGACCAAGGCATCAGGAGGGCTATCGAGCTATTTCCTGGTCTCGAGATCTAGAGGGCAACTATGCTCATATACTCAGATCCTTTTTGGGGGTGGTAGCCCGACCAAGGCATCAGGAGGGCTATCGAGCTATTTCCTGGTCTCGAGATCTGGAGGGCAACTATGCTCTTACACTCAGATCCTTCTTGGGGGTGGTAGCCCGACCAAGGCATCAGGAGGGCTATCGAGCTATCTCCTGATCTCGAGAGGTTTATGTAGAATTCCCATACAAGGGTATAGTCACTAACGTTGAACATAGTTGGAGATAAAGATGGAAGAGAAAAGGAAAAGGACTTTATTGATGATTGAGATGTAGTACATCTTTATTAGGACATGTAATGAAAACTAAGTGGGGATAGTCTGCTTGAGAACTCCTTTCAAGGGTAGAATTTCTTCAAATGATCTGCATTCCAAGTGTGGTTGATGGATCGTCCGTCCATGTCTTCGAGCTTATAAGCTCGTTGCGAACAACTAGCTTTATCAAATATGGCTCTTCCCAATTTGGACTTAAGACTCCATCCGATCTTTCTCGAGTGTTCAGGGTCACTTTCCTAAGTACCAGATCCCCTTCCTTGAATTTCCAGGTTCTAACCTTTTGGTTGAAGTACCTAGCGATTTTGCTCTGGTAGATCACCACTTTCTCTGCTACCCGGTCTTACTTTTCTTCTAAGAGGTCTAGACTAGCTCGGAGCTTGACTTCGTTATTTTCGGGATCAAAGTGCTGTACCCTGAATGAGGTTAATTTATGCTCGATGGGGAGGGCGGCTTCAACCCCGAAAGCCAAGGAGTAAGGTGTCTCTCCGGTAGCTGTTCTTCTTGTAGTCCGGTACGCCCAGAGGACTTCTGGTAGCTCTTCGGCCCATTTACCTTTCTTCTGCTGAAGCTTCTTTTTCAGAAGCTTCTTTTTCAGAAGCTTCTTGATTGTCTTGTTGGTGGATTCTACCAGCCCGTTAGTCTGGGGATAAGCCACTGAAGCGAGCTTGAGGTCGATCCCCAATCCCTTACAGAAGTATTTGAATCGGGTGTTGTCGAACTGCTTTCCTAGGTCGGCTACAATGATGAGAGGGGTCCCAAACCTGTAAACCACGTTAGTCTTGATGAACTTAGTTGTATTCTTTTCTGATATTCGAGAAAGAGATCCTGCCTCGGCCCATCTTGTGAAGTAGTCGATAGCTACGATAGCATGTTTCATCTATCCAGGAGCGGTAGGAAGTGGCCCAATTAGGTCGATTCCCCACATGGCAAAGGGGTAAGGTGAGCTGAGGGACGACAGTCGCTCGGGTGGCTGGTTGCTCAAGTTTGAGGTTCTTTGACAAGGTTCGCAGGATTGCACAAAACTCTTTGCATCTTGATGGATGGTCGGCCAGTATTACCCCATACGAAACACCTAATAGGCTAGAGCTTCCCCACCTATGTGGTTCCCACAGTCCCTAGAGTGGACCTCTCTCAATGCCCACTAAGCATCATCGGGATGCAAGCACCTAAGTAAGGGGAGGGATCTGCCCCTCCTGTAGAGGTATCCGTCCATCATACAGTATAGAACTGAGAGTCTCTTAACTCTTCGGGCTTGTTCGGGCTCTTCAGGAAGCTCTCCTTCAAGGAGGTAGGCGACAATTGGGTCCATCCAGCAAGGTAGGCGATCCAGGGAATAAATTTCTCCATTTGTGGCTATGCTTGGCTGGGTGATCATTTGGAGGGGAATTCCCCTTGGTAGGGATTGGCCTCCGTTCGCCGCTATTTTAGCCAGAACATCTACCCGATGGTTTTGGTGTCGAGGCACCTGATCGATCTTGAGTCCCTTAAATTTGCTTTTCAGCAGCCGAGCTAGATTTAAGTAGGCAACCATATTATCTCCCTTTGCCTGGTAGACCCCAGTCACCTGGTTTACAACAAGCAACGAATCACTCTTGATCTGCAGGTAGTCGGCTTTTAGTTCGATGGCTACCTTCATCCCGGCTAGGAGGGCTTCATATTCCGCTTCGTTGTTGGTAGCCTTAAATTCGAATCTGAAACAGTGACAGAATTCAGTCCCCTCCGGATCTATCAAAACTATGCCAGCTCCTCCCCCAGCTCGTCCGGATGCTCCATCTGAAAAGAGGGTCCATGGTTTGCAGCCTTCAGGCCAATTTTCGACCTCGGATATCTTTTCAGGGACCTCGTTTGATACCGAGGGATCATCTGGATCTAGGATCGCTGAGAATTCTGCCACGAAGTCGGCCAAAGCCTGTGCCTTAATCGTAGTCCTGGGCTTATACTTTAGGTCGAACTGAGTGAGCTCTAGTGCCTATAAAACTAGCCTTCCTGACACGTCTGGTCTTTGCAAGAATTGACGGAGGGGTTGGTCTGTCACCACTGCTATTATGTGAGCTTGAAAATAGGGACGGAGTTTCCTCGCTGAGATCACCAGGGCATAAGCGAGATTCTCCAGGAGAATGTAGTTCCTTTCTGATTTGGTCAAGGCATGACTCACATAGTATATAGGTCTTTGAAAACCGTCGCTACAATCCTTGGCCAAAGTCCCGCTTACTGCAGTTTCTGATACAGCTCGGTAAATCTGCAACTCGTCTCCGAGAACCGGCTTGACTAACAAATGGGGGTTTGTTAGGTACTCTTTCAAAGCTTGAAATGCATGCTCGCTTTCCTCGCTCTATTTCATGTTCTTTCCTTGTTTGATGGCCTTGAAGAAATGGAGACATTTATCGGTGGAGCGAGAGATAAACCTGTTGAGTGCCGCCACCCGTCCAGTCAGAATCTGTACTTGCTTGAGCGAGGTCGGGGATTCCAGGTCCAAGATAGCTTTGATTTTTTCTGGGTTGGCTTCTATACCTCTCTCATGAACCATGAAGCCCAGAAACTTCCCTGCCGTTACCCCAAAGGCACATTTGGAGGGGTTCAAACGCATCTGGTTTCCCCTCAGTATAAGGAAGGTTTTGCGAAGGTCTTCCTGATGTCCCTTTGTGGTTGCGGATTTCGTGATCATGTCGTCGACATATACTTCCATCGTCCTTCCTATCTCGGGCTTGAACAGTTTGTTAACCAGCCGCTGGTATGTGGCCCCTGCATTCTTCAAACGAAACGGCATCACCTTGTTGCAATATAAGCCCTGTCCAGTAATAAAACTGGTTTTATCTTGGTCAGCCGGGTGCATTTTGATTTGGTTGTACCTTGAGAATGCGTCTATAAAACTCAAAAGTTTGTTTCCGGACGTGGAGTCAACCAACTGGTCGATCTTTGGTAAAGGAAAACTGTCTTTCGGACAAGCCCGGTTGAGGTCGGTGTAGTCGACACACATACGCCATTTCCCATTCGCCTTCGTGACCATGACCACGTTGGCGATCCATTGGGGGTAACTTACCTCTCTGACGAACCCCGCTTTGATCAATTTATCAACCTCTTCTTGCACCGCTACGTTCCTACCAGCGTTGAAATGACGCCTCTTCTGCTTAACGGGCTTGACTGTTGGATCTATTGCTAGCCGGTGGGTGGCCAACGATGCTGGAATTCTAGGCATTTCATCATGGTTCCAGGCGAAGATGTCGCTAAATTCCCTGAGAAGATCAATCAGTCCTCTTTTTACTTCTGGATCAAGAGTGGCTCCGACCTTGACGACCTTGGAGGGAACGTCATTCCTGACGGATATCTCTTCTAGTTTATCCACGGGCTGCCCGCTGGCCCATCCCTTGCTCCGTTCTTCCTCGTAGGGCATGATAGGTTCATCCTCCGGATGCCCAGGATGTTCTGTGGGCTCTTTCTCCTCCTGGATTATCCGGGATGTATCCATGTCTTCCTGGATTACTGTCACCTGTGCACACTGCTTTGCTAGGGCTGTAGGATTGGCAGATACTGAGTAGCATTTCTTGGCTGCCTGCTGGTCTCCGCGTACCTCTCCTACCTTGGTTCCAACCGAGAATTTCAAGACGTTGTGGTATATGGATAAGACTCCCTTCAAGGAGGACAGGAAAGGTCTCCCTAAGATGGTGTTGTAGGCCGATGGGGTGTTCACCATAACAAAGTAGGTCATTACATTCTGTTGGAGCGGGGTGACCCCGATGATTACTGGGAGGATCATTGACCCCACTGGTATGATCGAGTCCCCAGTGAAACCGTAAAGTGGAGTGGTACAGCTGTTGTAGCAATGTTGCTTCAGGTTCAGTTTTTCCAGGGTATCCTTGAAGAGAATATCTACACTGCTACCCGTATCCACGAGCACGCGATGGACCAGACAGTTGGCGATCTGTATCGTGATGACCATATGATCATCATGAGGTTGCACAGTGTTGAAGACATCTGCTTTGGTGAATACGATCTGAGCTGACTAGGAGGGCTCTGTCGGGCTTTGGCTGACTTCGAAGATTCCTCGGCTCTCTCCGAGGCGGGGAACCTTTCTTGCATGGTTTTTTCAGGAGTTATTGGAAACGCCGGCCAATGTAGGACCTCCGCTGATAATGTGTATCACCTGGGTCTGTTGCATTAAGTCAGTCTGCTCCCCTTTCCTCTTTTCTGCGTCCTCACGGATTTTAGCTTGTACCTCCCTTCCAGTTCTGATATTATCTCTGACCTGTTGTAAGAAATCAATCAGGCATCCTCCCCTTATTAGGGCATCAATCTGGTTGCACAAGTTATAGCACTCCGAAGTGTTGTGGCCCACGTCTTCGTGAAAGTCGCAGTACTTGTACCGGTTTCTCCTGTTAGCTGGGGCCTTCATGGGAGCGGGCTTTTGGAGCAATCCTTTATCTCGTATGGCAAGGTAGACTGTTTCCCTAGAAGCATTCAAGGGGTATAGTGGTCATACCCTTTTTCCCCTTGCATTACTGGAGCCACTGTCCTGGGAGGCGGCGAAGCCCGGGGAGGAGTTCATTTTGCTGTATATCTTTCTTGCCTATGTGGAGGAGCAGGGAGGCGATATGTCGACCTGTTGGGAGGTTTATTCTGAGCTTTCTGCACTGGCTCAAATTTGGGGGCTTCTTTCTTCAGACGCTTTGCCGTTCTCATGTAGTCATGTTCTATCTTGACCTTGAGTTGTTCGTCGATCTCGACCTGCTCAAGAGCCCGGTCATAGGCCTCCTGGTAAGTCTCGGGGGGTCTCTTGGCGAAAGAATGGAAAAGCTTTCCTACCCAGAGGTTTCGTCTGAAGTTGGCGAGGGTTTCTTTTTCAGTGAAAACTCCCATTTGTATGACCTCCTTGTGAAACCGCTCTACGTACGATCGAAGAGTTTCACTCCGCTCCTGGATCACATATTGGAGGTGTATGGGATCTTTCGGGCGAGGTTTAACTCCTTGGAATTGTGAGAAAAAATCGGTTGACAGTTTTGTGAAAGAATCCAAGCTACCAACGGGCAGTTTCCTGAACCAGGTTTTCACATAGTCGGTCAAGGTTGTTGGAAACATTCTGCACATAGCTGCTCTGGTAGTGTTCTTGACTTCCATCTGTTGAACGAAGCTCTCTAGATGGCTTAGAGGATCTTCCGTTCCAGAGAACTTATCTGCTGACATTTTGAATTTTGGGGGGCGCTCTGCTTCCCGGATCCTCCTGGTGAAGGGAGCGTTCATCTCGCTCAGGGGATTCTTTTTGTCCTCCTTACTCTTTCCCTTCCTTATCTGATGGACCTCTTTTGTAGCTTTGCCAGCTGATCCCTCAGTCGCTTGTTCATAGGTCTCTTCGAGTTAACCTCAGATTCCTCACTGTCGAATCTTTCTGATGAACTGGCAATTTCTATCGGGTCGTCCTCCTGGACATGATCCACTCGGGGAGTTTGTCTACTTTTCTCCTCTAGGGCCCGGGTAGTTCTCCTAGATATGGTTGGATGAGATAGCCCTAGCGGCTTCCGGGTAAAAACATCCGCGACAGACTTAACTAGCCGGGGTTGATATTGTGAAAGTCTTTTCGGAGCTGGGGGCATGGGTCCCAGCCTATCCCGGATCGAACGTTGGGGCCCTGATCTATCTCGAGCCGACTCTGGAGGAGGAGGTCCTAGGCGATCGAAAGCATGTGGTCTAGCTTCGAGCCTGCTCGGCTCTCCCTGATCATTCAGGTTGGTTGGCTGGATTGTGATGCCTTCAGCGAGGAGGCGGACGCGGATGGATTCTACGAAGGCCGCCGCTTGTTGGTCGAGTGCTGTCTGGCTCACTATGGGGTGGCCAGTAGCCCGCGTATTGGTTGTCTGGATCAGAGCTTGACTATTATATCCAGACTTTCTCTCCCTTCCTGGGGCTTTTCGGGTTGGCCTCGCCGGAGATTGCTCCGGGACTCTGTGTTGGCCTTGGGAGGAGCGGAGCCTCATAGTTCCTGTAAAACAATGAAAATATAGATGCAAACGATTGGTTAATTGGGTGTAGGAATCTTCCCACAGACGGCGCCAGAAAGTGTTAACAGAAATTTTGATCGGGAAGAGAAATCTCAGTTAACGCCGTCGAGATCACTACCACGTAGGTGGTGGCCCAAATTTTTTATATATGTAACAGTGATTTATAAAGTGACAAGTAAGCAAGAATGTTTTTACTGAACATGCATGGTATACAAATACAAAGATTCTTCTCTCTTTTCTCTCAATTCTCTCTAGGGAATGGTCGATTGTTAGTCGTATGCCTGTCGAATAGTAGTCTCTTTTTTCATTTCTTTTCTTTTCTATTTATACATGTTTTGTAGGTCAACAGACTGATTCTCCCTTGATTGTCTCAGTCTCCTCCTTATCGGACGGGATTTCTTGCATTAATATCATTGACTTTTGGATTGACGTCCGAATTGAGAGTATTGTGGTGGAGATCAGTTTGTTTCCTTTTTGGATTTTATTACTTGTTCTGCATGTAGGTAACGTTTCCAGGTATGATCCTTATAGAGGTCGTGGGATATGACGATATGGTGTGGTGCATCAACCAGGGAGGTTGATTAGTATTTCGACCTTGATGTCCGAGAAGTTTCATCTAGCTTGGAGCCAGATCTGGCTTCCCTTGACTTTTTCGAAGCTAGGTGTGGCCTCGACTGACCTTTTTGAAGCTAGGTGTGGCTTCGATTGACCTCACGGCCTTCTAGGGACATTCTTCTGTGTCAATCGAGGTACAAACGAGTTTTTTGAGCATTTGCGAGATGACCTTGACTTCGGGGAGCTTCTAGTTTTGGTGATGCGGGCTAAATCTGATCGTTCCGGGCTCTATCCCGAATGTTTCTGGAGCCCGTCCTTGTTCCTGGGGTGGTATCACAGTTCGGCCCTGGATAGAGAGGTCTCCTGGTGGAAGCTCTCGGGTCCGGGCTCTATCCCGGATGTTTCTGGAGCCCGCCCTTGTGCCTGGGGTGGTATCGTAGCTTGGCTCTGGATATTGAGGTCTCCTGATAAAACTCATGGGTATGGAACCAGGTCTAGGAGGTGGAAAATTTTCCTTTGGTCCTTAGCCAATTTTGGCTATTAACAATACACTTGGATGTATAAGCAACCGTGTACCTAGGCCAACACTATTGGCGTGGCTCAACTGATTGAGGAGCACAATTGTTTGCAAAAAAAAGAGCCAGTCCTTTCTATTCTCAACTAATCGCAGTATCACGACAAACTGTGCCAAACAATTTGGTCCGGTTATTAGGTCCTCCACCAGTCCCAAAACCAAGCCAGGGGGTGGTAGCACTCCGAATTCAGTTAACCGAATTACTAGCCAAGAAGCACGAGAGCTACACGAGAAAAGATTATGTTATTACTGTAATGAAAAGTTACTACCAAGTCATCGTTGTAGTCAACCGCAACTCTTCATGATTGAAGATTATTCGACCCAAGGCCAACAACCCACTGATTTGATCCTTGTGGACAAGGATAATTCGAGAGGAAAGGAATGATATTTGCATAAACCGATCCATTACCAAGCCATGCAAGACCTAGTCAGAATAGTCGTTAGGTTGTTAGGTCAAATTAGTTAGTGGTCTTTGTTTTGTTGTTCATGGCCATCGTGCAGAGATGCTGCACACCGGTTAGCTTCCACTTTCCTAATTAGCATTGTGTTCCTATTTTCTAGATAATATGGTTGTATAGTTCTGATGTAAGGCTTTATAAGTAACCAGATAATGATTAATGAAAGGGGCATCGAATTATACCCACAAAATACTCGTGCTCTTGATTCCTTCCGCTGCTCTTCTTCTGCTCTTCTGCTTTTCTCCAAATTGATACATATCATAATTCAACTCTTTCACATCTCCTACCTATTTTCTCTCCCCTTTCTCCACCTCCATACTCCCACCTCTTTTGCATCTGTTGCCATTAATGGGGGGGAAATTTTCTAACGTAGGATTTTTTTGAGTTTGACGTTGTGGGGTTTAATTAATTTCAGATTTATATAGTTGAAATTTTTAGGTTTTGATTTGAAATGGGTTATGATGTTATGAGTTTTAATCTGAATTGGTTTTAGGATTATGGTAAAATAACTCAAGTTTTCTGATTTGTTTGGTTGGAGATTGAGATTTGGTATTACCAGTGGGAGTGTCTCGCCTCCTCCATTGATTTGCAAGGAAGAGGCTTGTTTGTTTGAGTCTCAAACCAGTGGAGGAAACTCACAACACTTTGTTTTAATTAATATAAGGGCCTTTATTATTATTATTATATATATATTGAATAAAGTTATTATTATACCTATTATTATTTAGTTTTATATAATAATTATTTTATTTTTTTCCTTACTTTTTATTTTTCCTTCATTTCAGATAAGGATATTTTCGATATTTTAAAAGTCCATATTGGTCAAGTTAATAGAACATGTAACAACCATTAAGTATATGGATGTTTGTGTATAGTAACCAAAATTTTCCATCTAGGTGTTTTGAAGCCGAACCTCATGGGTGTGGGGGTAATTTTCCCTAATGACAATGGGATGTGATCCATAATAAAATCGATCTTAAAGAAAATTTCATCAAATCTCCATGAAGTTTGTTCTTTTACACCTATAAATAACTTTAAAGTTAATTGACAAGCACATCCCTATCGTTAGTCATGCATGGTCAAACTTACCACTAAATGAAAATATTGGTCAAACTCTATAAATATATATATATATATATTGTTTTTTTTCTCTAAATTTTAATAGGAATAATATATTTTTGTTAATTCCAAATATGATATTTAGTATGCATAAAACAAATAATTGGAAATATGAATATTATCATTTAGTTAGACAGAAAAACATATATGAATAAAAATAATAATAAAAGTTTCATCTTAAACTAAAATAATATTATAATATTTTCTAATATAATCTAGAATAAATAAAGTTAAACATTTTATTTTAAAAATATTGAGACCTTGATAAATGAGGTATTACCTTACTTGCCTAGTCATTATGAAGGACCAAAATAATGAAAATGCAGTGTCTTTTGAAAACAAAATTGCACTAGAATGATCCAAGATAAGTAAATATTAATTTCCATTAGTAAGCATCTCAAAGTTTTGCTACTCTTTATTTTCTAACATTATTAATTCTCTTTGAGATTTACTATCTATTAACTTTTAGATTTTATTTCAAAAAAAAAACTTGTAGATTTGTGTTCAACTAGAGATTAAAGATAAAAAAATTTAAAAACCGAAAAACAAAATAAAAAAAAATAAAAATTAATTAATTAATATGAAAGAAAATATGGTTATTTTTGGAATTATGGAAGGTGATAGAGAAATTTATTGAATTTTGAATTGGTATATATGATGGGTGTCTTGAAAAAAATGGATGTGATATGGGTGGCATTAGAGCCACCATATATATATATATATACAATAATTTTCACATAAACGCGCACTGATAGAATTATATAAGGACATTTAATGTGAGCCACTCATTTTATATATTTTGACTTGGTATGTATGCATTTGTCAAAACTCTTTTATAAATGAGTAGCTCACATTTAATGTCCTTATATAATTCTATCAGTGCGCACTGACAGGAAAATGACTATATATATACATATATATATATATATATGGTCCTTCTCTAGTCAGGTCGGTCTTGAACTTTTTCTTCATGTTCTTAGAATTCCAACCACCGGTTGGAATTCTAAGAACCTGACGAAAAATTTCAGGATCAGACCTGACTAGAGAATTATATAATATATATATTTAGGTAGTATTAAGAACACAAAAGTTACCACATAAGGAAAGTTAACTACCGTATTTATTGCATTGTTATAATAAATACAGTAATTGAGTTTCCCACAAAAGAAACTTTTATATTGGTAGGCATATAACTGTGAGCATACTTATATCACATGTATCAACCTCATCACTTTTATTCAGAAAAAACAATACAATTGGACCAAATAATACTTACATGGTATATTCACAGTTATATGTCTACTAGAGAAAAACTCATATATAACGATTGGTCTTGATAATTAGAATTTAAAAAGTCAATTATTTTTTAAAAAATATCAAAATTTCATTAATTTGATTAATATACATAAAAGTCTCGTATAAAATTGTTGGTGATTTATTCAAATTTATATATATACATATATATATATATATATATGTATATATTTGAATGTCTCTCAAACTAATATGACGAACAATAAAATATTAATTTTTTGTAAGAAATCATCAAAAATTCATTCAATTCCATATAATTTTGTATAAGAGTCCAATTATAAGAGAATTCTAACAAAATTTACACGTAATTCAGGGACGTAACCAGGATTGAATGTCAGAGTGAGCTAGAATTTTAAAATAATAATGAAAAAAAAAGTCAAATTCATATAATTTACCATAACAAGAGTAATTTAAAGGCCAATTTTTTTTGAAAGAAGATTCTTTTTTAAAAACAAAACAAAACAATTGTTTATGTTGGCAAAGAAATTGAACCCAATTTTGATAAAATATTAAAGTGGAAATAAGGGGTTTTGTCACTCTTTTGAGTTTGTGTTTCACAAGTGTCGCAAATTTAATTACTTAAGTTTTAAATGCAGCAAAATAAGTGAAATTCCAAAAATCGACCTCCATTGGAGGTTGAAATTAACCTTTAATGGAGGTCGAAATTGACCTCGAGATCGATGAAGAAGAAGATGAAAACAAATTGGAAAATTTCATTTTTGTCCAATAAGTCTCGCACATTTTTATGTCCGACACTTATATTTTTTGTGTTTTCGAGATTCTTCAGGTATTTTCGAGACTTTTCAGGTAGTTTCTAAGACTTTTCAGGTATTTTTGAGATTTTTTTGAGACTTTTTTTTTTTGTAGTTTCTGAGACTTTCCCAAGTCTTTTTACAATTTTCAAGACTTTCTAGGTAAAAATGAACTTTTCCAAAACTTTTTTATAGTTTACAAGACTTTTCCGAGACTTTTTGGACAAAAATGAAAATTTTCAATTTTCTAACTTTTCAGAGTTCAACCTCCATCGAAGGTCGAATCGACCTCCATTGGAGGCTGATTTCCACCTCCATAGAAGGTCGAACTGACCTCAAATAGAGGTCTTTCAGCTCCATTGATAGAGGATTTTGAAAAAAAATTTAAAATAATGAACAGGTTTCTGTGGTGGGTATTTTTGGAAGGACCCATTTTAGGTGTCATTTAAACTTAATTTATTAAAGGTGTCTGAAAATACCACCTAAAAAATGTGTTATATAATTTTCGAACCCAAATATTGAAATGAAAAGGATGTTTTCAAGATTAAGGTGGGACATCTTCAATTAATCTGACAAGTTTGTTACAAATATTATTTGGTTTGGGAAAAAATATATATATGCAAAGGGAATTTTGATAATTTCAATACACGAGTGTATATATATTACTTTGTTTTTAAATAATTCAAAATTTATGAAAAGAATTAAAAATTCAAGATTGGCTAGGGTGCTTCCATGTATAGGTACGTCACTAATGAAATCTATGGAATCTGTTGATTCCATCAAAATCCAAGATCCAACAAATTCGTCCATTACTTTTCTACATCAATATAGTTGTTTTTTTTAGGCATTTTCATTTGATGTTGTGGTACATGCACGGAAGTAGATGTCTCATGTTATATTGTTATGGGATAGATATATGAACAAGACAAGTAGCGCTTGATACCCATGATCCGTATGATATCAAAATATACTGTAATATTTCAAAAACAATAATAATATTAAATTTTATTAAGATTAAATAAGAGAGGACATGAGTCCATTGTAAACAATTATAAATGCAATATAACACAAAATAATCAGGAATGTCACTGTAGCAATATCCATGCCCCTTTTTTTTTCTGGGGAATTTTTTAGCACACTTGGAATTGCAATCTTTCTCAACCCAGGGAGTAGATATAGAATTTTCTACATCGGATGATTTGGCCTTGGACGGTGCTTCACACGCAAAATAAAGCCACAATTAGTTTTCCCTGTTTAAAAACAAATTAAAAGTGTCTTTTTTTTTCTTGAAAGGAAAGTGTAAAAGTTTTGGAAGAATGGAAAAGAAAGGTTTATATATTTTATTTTTTTTCTTCTTCGTTTTTTTTGGGAATAAATATATTATATATATATTTTTACAAAATAAAAAAAAAAAAAACAAAAAAACTGGGTACCAGCTTTGTAACGGGTCCAAAATCCAACCGGAATCGAGACTTGTGTCAGTGACACACTGACATAAAACAAGCACCAATAACTCAAGATACATAATAAATTTAAATTTAAATAATATTTTCATATTACTCACACTTTATTGTCCATTGTGAAGCATCATTCAAAACTTTGCTAGTAACACAAAGGAAAAAATAAAATTGTGCAAAGCGAGTCTCTCTCTTAATTTTCTCTGAAAACTAAGGTGGGAGTTGCGAGTTGTTTTCCTGGGTGGTTTTAGGATGAATTCTGAAGAACTTGAAATGCTCTGTAGTGCTCTCTCCATTGAAGAAAAAGAAAGACCAGCAGGTACACAGGACTCCAGTCTAAAACAAAAAGGTGAACGTCTACTCTCTTTATGTTTGGTTGGTAAGGTATGAACTAACAAGTTAGTCAATAAAGAAGCTTTCATAAATGTTATGACAACAATTTGGAAGGCCAAAGAAGGAGTGGAGATTGAGGCATTAGAAGGCAATGTGTTTGCCTTTCACTTTAAAAATACTGAGGATAGAAAATACATTCAATTAGGTGGTCCATGGACTTTTGACAGAGCCATAACAGCATTAGAAGAACCATCTGGCACAAGGGATATTGCTCAGATGAAATTTAACACAGTAGAGTTTTGGATTCAAATTCATAATTTACCGCAGATATGTATGACCGAAGAGATATGTATCTTTCTAGGCACAATGATAGGAGAGGTTAAAGATGTGGACTTATTAGCTGCCAGAACTATGGGTGGAAGGTTTGTTCGGGTCAGAGTCGCGATTTCTAAAGAGGAACCACTAAGGAGAAGTTTGAGAGTCGATCTGCTGGGATCGGGGAAGATAACTACCATGCTCCTCCGATATGAAAGGCTACAAGATTATTGTTTTAAGTGCAGTAGATTAGGACACCCTCTACGGGATTGTTCATAACAAGGTGAAGGGAAAGAGGTTATCTCGGAAGCTATGGCAAGACTGAATGTTTGGCTCAGAACAGAGAGCCCCCCTAAACGCTTTAATCATCGAGGCGGCCACCCAGACAGAAGTAACTGGGGTACTCAGGGAGGCAAACCTCGTAGCAGAACGGATCAAGACACCTGGAGGGCAGGATTTTCTAGGGAAGGTCCTTCGTGTAAAGGAGCGGGTAGCTTTTTCGGTGGCCGGAATCGGACGGATGGCAAGCTCAAGAGTCAAGTTGGAAAGTTACAGAGTCTCGAGCCCTACAACAGTTTAATGGGAAAAGACTTATCAATTAATGCCTCGGGACAGGAAGCTCGAGCAGGGGAAAGGACTGGAACAGTCAACCTCACAAGTGGTTTACGCAAGCATCGGCAGTTGGCTACGACATAGAAAAAAAGGAAGCAACCTGATAACTAGGCAAACCCAATGAACGTGGACAACCCCAATACATTGGGCCCTCTTAGTTTGGGCCCTCTTAGTGAAACTTTTTCACCTATCAATGCCCTCAGGCCCAAGGAATGCTATGAGCCCAATTTGACTCAGCCGATTCCTTCCTCTGCAAATAGGCTGACTCTCAGCGACAACATAGAGATAAAGAAGGCCCTAAAACCTTCTAAGTGGAAGCGTGCGGCTCGTGAAAAGGGGATTAAGACCAAGAATTCAGATTTTGGGGTTTTCGCAAGATTAGGTAAAATAGGGGTGAAGGAATGCTTAGACGACATTCAATTGGAAGGGAAAAAATCAAAGATCACAGGCAATATGGAATTCGACATTTCAAAGGAAATAGAGGCATCAGTAGAGCATGTGCAGTCCAGACCTGGTAAATCGGTGGTTGAGACACATCTGCAGTCCAGAACTGGTATGGTTGAGGCAGAGGAGATTGAGGAATCGATTGTGCACAGATTAGAAGTAAGTACTCTCTGTCATGAAGTTGAGTTGCAGCCTAGTTCGGTTACCTCTTCTGAGGTTTCGCCTACGACTTCTGATATCCTACACCCTATGATAACGGTCGGCGAAGGAATGCTTAGACGACATTCAATTGGAAGGGAAAAAATCGAAGATCACATGCAATATGGAATTCGACATTTCAAAGGAAATAGAGGCATCAGTAGAGCATGTGCAGTCCAAACCTGGTAAATCGGTGGTTGAGACACATCTGCAGTCCAGAACTGGTATGGTTGAGGGAGAGGAGATTGAGGAATCGATTGTGCACAAATTAGAAGTAAGTACTCTCTGTCATGAAGTTGAGTTGCAGCCTAGTTCGGTTACCTCTTCTGAGGTTTCGCCTACAGCTTTTGATATCCTACACCCTATGATAACGGTCGGCGAAGGAATGCTTAGACGACATTCAATTGGAAGGGAAAAAATCGAAGATCACAGGCAATATGGAATTCGACATTTCAAAGGAAATAGAGGCATTAGTAGAGCATGTGCAGTCCAGACCTGGTAAATCGGTGGTTGAGACACATCTGCAGTCCAGAACTGGTATGGTTGAGGCAGAGGAGATTGAGGAATCGATTGTGCACAGATTAGAAGTAAGTACTCTCTGTCATGAAGTTGAGTTGCAGCCTAGTTCGGTTACCTCTTCTGAGGTTTCGCCTACGGCTTCTGATATCCTACACCCTATGATAACGGTCGGCGAAGGAATGCTTAGATGACATTCAATTGGAAGGAAAAAATCGAAGATCACAGGCAATATGGAATTCGACATTTCAAAGGAAATAGAGGCATCAGTAGAGCATGTGCAGTCCAGACCTGGTAAATCGGTGGTTGAGACACATCTGCAGTCCAGAACTGGTATGGTTGAGGCAGAGGAGATTGAGGAATCGATTGTGCACAGATTAGAAGTAAGTACTCTCTGTCATGAAGTTGAGTTGCAGCCTAGTTCGGTTACCTCTTCTGAGGTTTCACCTACGGCTTCTGATATCCTACACCCTATGATAACGGTCGGCCGGTCTCTATCGGCCTGCCGGATCCAATGAAAATCCTAGCTTGGAATGCTAAGGGGCTCGGCAGTTCTCGGGCGTTCAATATCCTGCTGACTCACAAGCAGAAAAGGAAACTAGACTTAATCTTCCTTTTGGAAACAAAATGCCAGCATGAGAAGCTTGAGCTTTGGAAAATCAAACTGGGTTATAACAGCAAGTTAGTAGTGAATTGTGTAGGTAAGTCAGGTGGTCTCTGTCTATTCTGGGCAGATGATACGGTGGTGGATCTCTTATCCTACTCTCAGGAGCATATTGATGTCAGGATTCAGCATAGTAGGGTTCAGAGTTGGAGGTTCACAGGGTTTTAAGGGCACCCGGTCCAGGCCCAGAGGACACACTCACGGACTCTTCTAAAACGGCTTTCGGGTATGAATAATCTTCCCTGGGTGTGTATGGGAGACTTTAATGAAGTTTTCTGGGATAATGAGAAGTTTGGGGGCTCAGTCAAAAACTGGAAAAGCTTGGCCGACTTTAGAGAAGCGGTTAATGACTGCAATTTAGAGGATATGGGATTTCGGGGTCAGGTGATCAACTACAAAAAATTGGCTCTTTGTGTTAGTTTGTCCTTATCGGGTGCTGAAGGCGAGAGGTTGGCAGCTTTAGTGGGTGTGAATCTTGTTGATTGCCACGAAAATTACCTAGGGCTCCCATGCTTCACGGAGAGGAGCAAAAGGGCTGTCTTTGCTGTCATTGCAGATAAAGTGTGGAATAGATTGAAAGGCTGGGGTGAAAAGTCTCTGTCTATTGGAGGTAAAGATATTCTCATTAAGGCAGTCATCCAATCTCTTCCGGCCTACGCGATGGGGATTTTTAGGCCCCCTAGGAATCTAATTAAAGAGATTCAAAGACTTTATGCGAGATTTTGGTGGGGTAGCACAGTCTAAAATTGCAAGATGCATTGGTGTGCCTGGAGTAAGCTCTGTAAAGATAAAGAGATCGGAGGTTTAGGATTCCAAAATCTGGATACCTTTAATCAGGCTCTTCTTGCTAAGCAAGGTTGGAGAATTTTAAAACATCCGAATTCTATCTCTGCTAGGATATTGAAGGGTTGCTATTTTAAGGACTCCTCGTTTATGCAAGCTCCAAAGTTGGCCTCAAGCTCGTTTGTCTGGAAGAGTATTATTTGGGGTAGAGACATTCTTCATACTGGAATGCGTTGGAGAATTGGAAATGGGGTCTCCGTCTCCATATATAGAGATAATTGGCTGCCTAAGCCTCTCGATTTCAGAATCATCTCTCAGCCTGTCTTAGGAATCAACAGTATTGTGGATAATCTCCTTTCTCCCTCAGGTGTTTAGGATTCTCAGCTTATCAAACGTAATTTCGTCAAAGAGGATGCACAGAAGATTCTAAGCATCCCAGTGGGCCTTGGCGGTCATAACGACACTCAGATCTGGCACTACGAAATCTTCGGTAATTACTCAGTTAAAAGTGGGTACAATATTGGGCAAAAGTTGTTTCATTCTCCTAGCACGTCCTATAACAGTGGCTCTATCAGTTGGTGGAAGGCTCTTTGGAAAACTGATATCCCTTTAAAAATCAAGATTTTTATTTGGAAAGCTTAGCATAATTGGATCCCGACCAGAGCTAATCTCTCTAAAAGGGGCATCATGCTGGATGGAAAGTGCCAGCGCTGTAATGATGTGGAAGAGTCCTCCTTTCATGCCCTTTGGGACTGCAGGAAGCTGAATTCCTCTAGATGGGAGTGTGAGGACTCACACCCTGGACCATCTGTTCCCTTCACTGACTTTGCGGATTTCATCTTTGATGGGTTTAAGAAGCTAAGCGGGGCTGAACTTGCTTTGCTTTGCACTATCGTTTGGAGGAATTGGTTTATTAGGAACTCTCTTCTCTTCAACTTTAAAAGTTTCAAGTTCCAATCCACCATTAACTGGTGCAAAAATTACCTGGAGGATTATAGCAGCAGGAAGGGTTTTTCCAACATTCCCTCTAGTCTAGCGGAGAACAGGTCTGCCATTTGGTCTCCTCCTCATCTGGGCTCTTACAAGATCAATTGCAGGGCTATCTCGGTTTTTGGGAGGAATATGTCTGGTTTTGGAATTGTTATCAAGAATCATGATGGTCTAGTGATGTCCTCGTGTAGTCTTTTCCATGATTCTAGGGGGGACTTCCATTCTGCTAACGCTAGTGCCATCCTCAAGGGGCTTCAGTTTGGTAAGAATATTGGTCTTCACCCGCTTTGTGTTGAATTTGATGATCTCATTCTGGTGAATTTGATCAATCAGGGGAATCACTTAAACTCCAGCTTTGGTAATATAGCTAGTGATATTCTTAGCTTCTTGAAGGAGCTGGGAATCCCCTCTATTTCTTCAGGAAAGAAAGGGTCGATTTCAACTGCCTTGGACCTTGCTAGTCAGGCTCTGTTGCGGAAGAAGGACACCATTTGGAGGAGGCATCCTGTTTGATTTTCTTTCCTTGTTGGCTTTCTTGTTTTTCTGGGGTCTTTGCTTCTGTGTTTCTGCTCATTGCAGCTGTCAAAAAAGAGAGGAAAAAATAAACTAACATATGAAAAAAGTACAATATTTGAATCTGCTGATTTGATCATTTTCTCGATATAAAACACTTAAAGATAATGAAGGCCAAATAAATAAATATATAAATAAATAAATCTCAACCACTAATTACTCATATCATCAAATCTATTTAGGTGATGATAAATGTTAGGTCAACAAGAATCCAAATTCAGGAAAGAAAACTCTTAAGATAAAAACACAGTGGATGAAAAAGACTAGGGGTGGACGCGGTTCGGTTCGGTTCGGTTTTGGCCGAAACCGTATTGAACCATTATATTTTTGGTTTTTGAAAACTTGAATCGGTTTGAACCGTATTGAACCACAAAACCGAATTAAACCGAACACCTTTATCTCGGTTCGGTTCGGTTCGGTTCAATTCGATTTTGGGCCTATTGGGCTTTGAGGTTTTTTTTTAATATTTTTTCAATTTTTGTATCCTTTAACAATCCTATTTTTGTATGTAGACCTTTGGCCTTTGGGCAATTGATTTTGGGCTTTTTTTTTAACAATCTCTTACATTCAAAACACATCTAAATAGACCACATTACTGTTTAACTAATCAAATTTAGTCCAATTCAATCATAAGTACCTGCTCAATAGTTACCATTCTACCAAATTCAGTCAATACATTACATAGAATGATAGAATTCTAAAATAAAATAAGATCATACATAAATAATCCAACATACAATCCATTATAAAATTTGTATTTTTTTTGTATTTATAGTTCGGTTCGTCAGTTCGGTTCAGTTTTGGAAGGTCCAAAACCGAAACCGAACCATATTATATGCGGTTCATTCGGTTCGAACCGAACTCGACCTTAAAACCGAACCAAACATCATATTTCGGTTCGGTTTGGATCGGTTCGGTTCGGTTCAATGAACCGTGCCCACCCCTAAAAAAGACTCCAATGCACAACATTCAAATTATTAATTTCCATGACAAATACACTCCTCATAATATAACAAGAAAAGAGATTCTCAATATATATTTATAATTTTTAATTGGGTAAATTATTATTATTATTATTTTAAAATATTACAGTAATTTAGATTTTGGAGAGAAGGATAGTTAAACTCGAATCTACAACCTCGTGTTATAGGTGTGATGAGTAAACCACTAAACCAACCTCAATTTGTCATTGTCTTTGATAAATTTTTATTAGATAGGTCTGTTAAGGATGTATGTGAATAAACTATAAGATTCTTTACAAATAATCATAGTTTATTTTTATTAGTTTCTTTCTTTGAACTTTGTAAATTTTGCATGCATTCCATGCAGAAATTTACGTTACCAACAATGAACTCTAATCATAAAATCAACTCATGTTGTCAACCTTAAATCTTCTTCTTCTCGAGGATATTAATAGTCCTTCCGGCAAATGCTCCATTGAAGCTTTACATTTTTAAAGGGTTGACGTTGTCTTTGTCTTTGTTTTGTTTGTACCATAAATAATGCCAGAGACTATGGCAGGTTTGTTTTTGGCACAATACCATGTTTTGACTTTTTCTTCGTCACAATTTTCATAGTATTTCCGTCCATTTTTTTAAATAATCTCCGTCCATTAATTTATTTAATGAAAAAATAACATATATATAGGGGTCAAAAAATAAATAGTACTATTTGAGACAGGTATTGTATAAATATCACCACATTACTAATTCATGTTTAAAATACACCAATATAGGTATTCAGACAAAAATACCCCTTCTAAGTGAGTTTTTATCGTTTTCAAACTTAGTGAGAAAAACGAACGATAAAAACGAGGGAGAGAAAACATAGGCTGAAAAAAGAACAGGCGTTGGAAGATCAGTGATTTTTCGGCTGAAAAAGACGTCGAAGTAACCGGCGGTAGGACAACGTTGCTTTTTCGAGTGTTCAGACGAGAACATCTTCAATCGATTGTGGTAAGTTGAGTTAGATTATGTTTTGGATTTTGTTTTTGATAAGTTCATGTTTGGTGTTGGGTGTTGATTAAACTTGTAAATTAGATTTGTTTGTTGATCTGATTTGTTTGTTGATCTAAGAACGGTTGTGGGTTAGGTTAGGGTTTGTAAATCTGTTGAAGATCTGGGTTTCCGAGCTTTTTCAAGCTGTTTTCGAGCTTTTTTCGAGCTTATTCCGAGCTTTTTAAAACATTTTCTGAGCTTTTTCTGGGTCTCCGAGATTTTTTAAAATTGTTTCCGAGCTTTTTTAAAATGTTTTCAAGCTTCTTAAAAATGTTTCCGAGCTTTTTTAAAATGTTTCTGAGCTTTTTCAAACTGTTCCCGAGCTTTTTCAAACTGGTCCCGAGCTTTTTCTAGATCTCCGAGCTTTTTAAAACTGTGTCTGGGCTTTTTTAAAATGTGTCCGAGCTTTTTTAAAATGCCCGAGCTTTTTCAAACTGTGTCCGAGCTTTTTTAAACTGTCTGAGATTTTCAAACAGTGTCCGAACTTTTTTAAACTGTGTCCGAACTTTTTTAAACTGTGTCTGAGCTTTTTTAAACTGTTTCCGAGCTTTTTTAAACTGTGTCCGAGCTTTTTCAAAATGTTTCTGAGCTTTTTCAAACTGTCCGAGTTTTTTCAAACTATCCGAGCTTTTTCAAACAGTGTTCGAGCTTTTTAAAACTGTTTCCGAGCTTTTTAAAAATGTTTCCGAGCTTTTTAAAACTGTGTCCTATCTTTTTTAAAATGTGTCCGAACTTTTTCAAAATGAGTCTAAGCTTTTTCAAACTATGTCCGAGTTTTTTTAAACTGTCCGAGCTTTTTTAAACAGTGTCCGAGCTTTTTAAACTTTGTCCGAGCTTTTTCAAAATGTGTCTGAACGTTTTGAAACTATTCCCGAGCTTTTCAAACTGTTCCCGAGCTTTTTCAAAATGTGTCCGAGCTTTTTGAAACTGTTTCCGAGGTTTTTCAAATTGTTCCCGAGCTTTTTCAAACTGTTCCCGAGCTTTTTCAAATTGCTTCCTTGTTATTTTATATTATTATGTCTTAGCCTTTTACAGTTTACTGATGCATTGTTTCTGTGAAAATGCAGATAAGGAGTCAACTAAAGGATTTGCTTAAAACTCTAGAGGGGGAATTGTACGATGGAAAAATCACTCGGCATGACCATTTCAGCAACCATCGAGATATCGACGTTGCACTAGACAGGGTACCAGAACAATTCAGGGTCGAAGACCGAGGTTAGTATACAGAGTCTTGTTTTGGTCATTTCCTTCGGATGGATCGGGGATGAAGTTTTTGGCTAGCATAGTCCATCGACTGCTTTTGCGTGAGCTACATCACGATAGGTCAGAGGATGAGATTCGTTTTATGTTAGGTCCTCATTCGATCCGGTTCTCCAAGGTTGAATTCTGTCTGATCACCGGATTGAAGTTTGGAGTGATTCCCGACACGACGAGGTATGAGATGGTCCAGAATGGGATACACCAACGGTATTTCGGTGGTGTAACTGAGGTGGATTATGAACAGTTGAGAGCTGTTCTACGGATCAGTATATTTGAGCAGCAGTACGATGCTGTGAAGTTGTGCCTCATTCATATGCTAAACTGGATATTGATGGGGTTTGACGAGAGAGAGAAAGTTCCATTATGGCAGATCCGGCTAGTCGAGGACTTGGACGTTTTTGATGCGTTTCGTGGGGTGCCCACGTGTATACGCAGTCCATTTTTGGATTCAAACATGCCTTGGATGGTCGACGTGAGCGGTATAAAAGACGACTGCAGGAATAAAACGCCGACGTTCACATGGTGGGGACGTACAACATTTACGGTCTAGCTCACTCACTGTTGGTGAGAATTTAGAATTCGTATCGGTTTGAATACCTGAATTTTATTTTATATGAGTTATGGAATAAATGATTAGATTCTGAATTCTTTTTTTTTATACATAGGTATTTACGTATGAGGTTATCCCCGAGCTTGGGACCTAATTTGGGACTCGTAGGGAGATTGACTTGTCCCCCTGCATGCTGAAATGAGAGTTGAATAAGCAACCAAGGTCGGACAAGCTGGACAAGATTTTCATAGCCTGGGTAATGATCTATTGTGTTAAAGTGTTTACATATTAGGACGTATACAAATACAATGGTCTAACTACGATTTCAGATGTTTGCGAGGACTGCACTGGTGCCGACGGCAGCTGAGAGGGTTGCACGGTACTACGAGGGCATATACGAGGGAGGCAGTCTATATACGGCTACCGATAGACACGACGGCTCGGTACTGGATCCCTTACATCATACGACTGCCGGACCCAGTCATACGACTGCCGGACCCAGTCATACGACTGCCGGACCCAGTCATACGAAGGGTTTTGACTCGGAGTTTGGCGGTGAGAGTCCCCTTAGGCATAGGCCGGATAAAGAGGGTTCAGACCCGGAGTTTGTCCGTGGGAGTCCTCTTAGGCGCAGACAGGTTCGATTTGCGATACCCGGTGGAGTACATTCACGAGAAGACGTTGGAGGGCATCGCCATGTATGTTCAAAAATGGTGTAATGCATTATTTATCTTGAAACGAGTGTATGGTTTTAGTACTGACAATAATGATTTTGTTTCAGGACCATTTGGAACGTAAAATCTAAGATGTGATGGATGCAGTCGTTGCTTTACGGGAGGATCTCCGGAAGAGTGATGAGGAACGGGATAGGCAGCATAGGGAGGTGATGGACTTTCTCCGGGGGCGGCGGGGTTCGACATCACAGTCAGACAGGGATGGTCCACCGTCCCATGATCGAGACTCTCCACGCAGAGACATAGACGGTTGGCGTAGTCATGACGGAGGGACAGACCCAGCCACCAGACCTGCGACAGAGGGTGATGGACCTCAGACGCAGGGTCCAGGAGCTGGAGATACAGTACGAGAGCAGCAGATGCAAGTCCCTGGTGGCACGGAGACATGAGTATTTGAGGAGACAGTTACCCAGGCGTTATTAGAGTTTCTGCTGCTTATGGAGGTACAGCATGTGGATCTTCCTGTTCATATCCAAGACCACATAGCGGACCCGTTCAGTCCACTAGGTCAGAGTCCCTCCTCTCGTCTAGTCCACACTCCTGACCTGACTAGGCGATCCATACAGCGCACCCATGCGGTCCATCCGAGCGCACCGCTATCCTCTATTCGATCCCGTCGCCCCTCACCCCAAATGACACTGCCGGTCCATCTCGACACAACCCACCCCACAAGTCTATCTCATCCCATCGCAGCCCTCCACGTGATCCACGGGGACAGAGTTCCTCCTCCCAACACCCCCAGTAGTCCACGGTCAGCATAGGCAGTAGCGGATTCGCAAGCGAGGCTGGCAGTTAGTGAGCCCATACACTGACCCCTGTCAGCCGAAGAGGCCAAGGACACTGCCCATGTCATCAGCATATACATTCAGGCTCAATGATTTAGTAGACGCTGACCATCTTACCGTTTACCAAGCCTACAAGAGAAACGTTACGGGGGAATTGTAAGTATTATAATATTGTGAATTTTTTTTTGAAACACCTTAGTTAAATTACTGGGTTTTCTAAATAATTGAAAATTACGCAGACGTGATGTGGATCTAATGACCACCGTGCTTGTGCCTTGGTTCCACTGGTTGCAAACCAACTTCATGGAGTTGGAGGACAAGGTACATTCCTTACTTCGATTGATTTTTAAGTTTGTTTAAGTTATGGAAGAATACTAACAATGTATAATGTTTATATTGTCAGCATATAGACTCGTACTTGCATATTTTACGGAAGCGTCAGCGAGCATTCCCCACTGTCTACATTCAGAGGATGAACCTACTGGATTCTCAGTTCTACGTAAGTGTTTCAAATGTACTGTTTTCACAGTTGCGTTGTGTTTCATCCTGTTTCTAACGTTTCGGTTCGTTATTTATTTTAAGTCAATGTTGGAGTTTCAGTGGCGGAGAATCATGCCTCGTGATGCTGTGGGCAAAGCCCGAAAAACTGGTCTGTGTTAAAGTACAGGTGGTCCCCTGATGATCTGCTGATGGTAAGCAGATTGCTCCCAGTATGGAACCGACCATGGCACAAGGCTGACGCGGTGAGTGTAATACAATTATGGTTTCAATGTGTTTAGTTAATAATTCTTATTTTGATCATAACAGTTTTTTGAAACCTCTACAGGTTCTGATTCCGTGCAACATTGGCGCCAGCATTAGCTCGTGGCCAGCGTCGACCTTACAGTCGGGAAGATCCACCTGCTAGACCTGTTCAGACAGGAAGTCCCCTTACAGATCAGGAAAGTGCAGGTCGCTCCATTGCGGTGGTTTCTACCCTCGATGTTGCATCAGATGGGGTTTCACGATGCCAGACCAACGGGCGAGGCGTAGTACGAGAAATGGAATAGGCCCTTTGGGGTAAGTATGGTGTCTACAACACATGTGCCCCAACAGACTAGAGGGTATGACCATATGAACATCATTTAAACTTTAAGTTTGTTTTATTAAATTTCAATTGTAACGGTTGTTCATGTGGTGAGTCGTAGGGGTAACTGTGGTGCTTATACCTTGAGATTGATGGAGTACGTACTGGCGAACAGGGAGACGTTCGACTGGTCAGAAGACGATATGGGCACCATACAGGAGAAGATGGCAGTGGAGATTTTTTGTAACTCTAAACCCCATTATATGTTGTAGTTGTCGATGTATAAACAATTATAGTAATGAAATTTTTGTTTAAAATTTCAAGTGTTTGCATTTACAAGTACAAGACACGCATTTCATATAGTAACAAAAGTAATAATTAACACCCAATTTAATTAAACAATAAGTATCAATGGCTCGATTCACTCCATGGTAGATTCTTTGTTAGGGCATGTCTGTTTGTTATGTCCCAACTTGATGACATACGCTACACTTGCGACGGTATTCCTCGGGAACAATTCTGCTTGGACCTTCATTAATCAAGGGCGGATTAGAACATCTCCTGCTATTATGACCTGATTGTCCACATCTTCTACACGATTAGGTGGTTTTCCTCTCTGAAGACGAGGCATGTCAACCCTCCATCGGGCGACCTGATTGTCTCTTGATCTTTGGATTTAAAACCACCCGCTCAGCGATATCGAATGGCACTACCCATGAAGAAGGATGGCCAACAGGCATAATAGGAACTGAGTATGTATCAATAAGTGTCTGTCTCTTGTAGTAGTCTGCACACATCGATGTCAAATCTAAGTTCCGCTCCCTGTAAAAATAATGAAAACAGTGACAATCACGTTTGCTTAATATAGTGTATGACTGTATATTGTTAATGTACCTTGCCGCTGCGAGTGCGTGAGAACACGAAAAATGGTCAATTTAGTATTTGTTGCATGTGCAAGTCTTCCGGGCTAAGTCAACAGTCCACTGCTTTCCGGACCGTTTGACAGGAGAATATGTTCCAATCAACTGGATTAACGGTCATAAAACCGCACTTCTCGACCCGTTTTAGCATCATAAGATGTGTTGCGTCGGTCAACTGATGAAGTATGAACTGTGCAACTCGATGTCGATTGTGAAACCAGCGCTGTAACATATTCCTAATAAACTCTGCCAATGTCAACATAGGAAGTTGCCGTGCGAATTTAAGGCATAAGTTTATGCACTCTGCAACATTTGTTGTCATCGCCATGTACCTTTGTTGGAGACAGTGTACACGAGACCATTTGTGTGGACTGGCAGCTTCAACATAATCAAAATCATTCTTGTACAGGTTATGTAACTCACCTATGTACTGGTTATATTTGAATTCAGTGTAAGCTCTAGCTGCTTTGTCCATTATAGCGGCGACATATTTTCTGTGAAATCGCTTCTTCACATTTTTAGCAAAGTGCCAACAACATATGGTATGTGTTGCATAAGGGAACACTTTAGATATCCCTACTTCAATGCTTGCATGTCGATCGGAAATGAAAACCAGATCATCTATATGACCAAGGGCACCCTTTAAGCAATCCAAAAACCATTCGTATGAAAGGTTATTTTTTGAGTCGCCGTGTCCAATTCCAAAAGCAATTAGATACACATGTTCGTTTCCATCTTGTGCAGTTGTAACAAACATTGTACCTCCGAATCTTCCCTTCAAATGGGTACCATCAACTGCAATAACATGACACATGCACCTCCGAAAACCTCTAACTGAGGCCACTAACGACATGAAAAAGTAAAGGAATTTACCGTCATCAGCGTACTGTAAGTCAGTGATTGTGCCAGGATTTTGTTGTTCCAGCAAGTAACCAAAAGAGGGCAGTAGTTGAAAGGTTTCTTCATGTGTCCCATAGGTCAGTGACAATGCATAATGTATAATGCAAGGCTTGATGTGCCTTACTGTATATGATTTGGATGCCATACATTGTTTTCATAGCGACGATTATATCTTTGGGATGCATGAGACTACCATCTTGTTGTTGAAGTCTAGGTGCAACCACTCTCCAATTATAACTGCACTAGCTTGTCGGTGGCGACGGTGAATCTCCTCCAAAGGACAACTGTGTTCATTGACAAAACTTCTTACTTGGAAGTACGTCCCTTCATCTCTCCTCACCACTCTTAATTTCCACATACAGTTGTCAATCAAACAAACAAGATGTAACGTTGTCTTATTGGACCTTTTCACCTTCCATTCGAAGTTCCACCGCATTGCAAAAATGCCAGCTAGCCTCTTCAAATCCTTTTTAGTTGGAAAGAATTGACCTTTATAAATCATGCTTGTAGGTTCTTCTGCTACCAAGGTTCTGCTTCTACCAATCCCAAACGAGTATGAATCTGCTCCGGGAATAACCTACGTTGTAGTATTATCGGAATCATCTGCAGATACATTATTCCGGACCTCGGAAGTACCAGGCATATCTGCTCCAGTGCAACTAACTCCTTCTACACGTCTTTCACATCATTGCCTCATTATCCACCTCCTGGTTCGGCCCAAGGTTCGGTTCAGTGTACTACTCATTGTACATCTTATTGTATTGCTCATTGTACTGCCCACCATTCATCTCAAATCGACAACCAAACACATCGTCGAATTGAGGTTCACCAACATCTGCATGGTTGACCACTACCGGTTGGACAGCACATATGTTTTCCCCACCTTCAATGGCACTCCTTTGTGTGAACACTTGGTTGCTATCGCTAGCGGATCCAAATTATTGGGTATTTTCAGGAGCAGGAATATCATTCTGCATCACATCTCCAGTTGCCCTCTCAATTAGACTAACACATACTTGAGGGATCACCCGATCTTCCCCTAGCATAAACTGAACATCATCGTCATTTCTTACAAATGTGCGACATGTAGTGCCAGGAACGATTGATATTGACTCTAGATCAACATTGTATTTGTTTACATCATACTTCACAACAGTGTGTACAATCGACACCAATTCTTTGTAACTCATATTCTTTGACACATACATTAATTGGTTATCAGATCCAACAAACATCTTACTTCCATCAGGTAACTGCTCCCATTGACCGTTGTAAGATATTACTATTCTCACTCGATTCATTCTCTTGTAACATTCATCACCACAAACCATTATGACAAACATAAAGGCTATGGAAAAGGCTCGGAGCCTTTTAAAATAGTTTCCGAGCTTTTTACTATGATCTCCAAGCTTTTTACTAATGACTCCGAGCTTTTAGTAAATGCTTCGAGTTTTTTTCCAAAGGCTCCGAGCTTTTTTCCAAAGGCTCTGAGCTTTTTGCCAAACTCTCCGAGCTTTTTGCCAAAGGCTCCGAGCTTTTTCCAAAGGCTCCGAGCTTTTTCCAAAGGCTCCAAGCTTTTTAAAATAGTCTCCTACCATATTAGTAAAGGCTCCGAACTTTTTAATAAGGGTTCCGAGCTATAGGCTCCGAGTTTTTTATTAACAGGATCGGAGATTTAAATTTCACAGATTCAAACTTCACAAAACCACCTTCATGTTTACAAAAGGAACGTATTTTAGAAATGAAGATAAAAAAAAGTATTTCAGATATATATTACCTTGTTGCGTTGAAGAACGTTGAGAAGTTTAGAAATTTAGAAATTTATTGTAGAGAGAGAAAGAGAGGAGTTACTGCGTTCAGTGTTCCAAGTGTGGAGATGGAAGTACAGAGACAATAAAAAATTGATTATTTAAGGGCAATTTTGGAAGTTCACTATCATAGGTGCCTTTTAAATATAACTTATTAAACCAGTGACGTCGGTGCAACAAGGCTCAAAAAATGTGACATTTCTCACCATTTCCACTATATATATACCCTTCAATAAACTTGTGGGTTATTTGCAATGCCCCCTTATGAATACAATAAATAAAACATAATTATACATTAATGTTAGTGTCCCCAATAACCACGGCTCAATGTGGCTTGGTAGTACAGAGGACCCATTTCGCCCGACAATATCTCAAAATTCGAGTCACAGTAGTACCTGACAATGTCTCAAGGTTCAAGTCTCACCACTGCTAGTGTCTGATGGTGTGTGTATATATGTATGTATAGCAAGTCTCCTCTACGGGAACTCTTATTTTAAGATAAAGTAAGTATCGTCTTGAAATCCATCGATTTAATGAATTTTGATTTGGATTTTTGTGTGGATGATAAGTTTAATTAAATCTACTTGTAAACAAATTTTGAAAAATTTTCAAGCACTACATCTAATATTTTTATTTGTCCTATTTTCCGTCTCATTTTCTGATGCTTTATTTTCAATAAAATCGAGAAAAATAGTTGTAGTTCTTGAAAAATTTTCAAATTTTTTTTACAAATAAATTTCATTGAACTTATCGTACACACAAGAAATCTAGATCAAAATTCATTAAAATCGATAGATTTCAAAACGGTCATTACTTTATGATAAAACAAGAGATCCTTTAGAAGAGACTCACTTATATATATATATATATATATATATATATATATATATATATATATATATTTAAATATATCTTTTATCCCCAATGCATACTGATGTAAAATACATCAGTGCATTGCATGTGGGTTATGAATCTAATGACCCACATGTAAAGCACTGATATATATTTATCTATACGCATTGAGGAGAAAAGTTTCTTATATATATATATATATATATATATATATATATATTTATACTAGAAATGGTATCAAATAGCACTTTTTTTAGGTGGAATTTTGAGAATATCACTATTTTAATAAGTTAAGTTTAAATGGCATCAAATGACTAAAATACTATCATCTCTTTCTTTTATTACGTTTGTACTATTGTTAATTTTTTTTTGAAAATCCTCCATTGATTGAGGTCAAATGAAAGACTTTGATTGGAGGTCAGTTCGACCTCCATTGGATGTTGAAATTGGCCTCTAATGGAGGTTTCAATGAAAAAGATAACAAAAAATATTTTTGAAAATTTTCATTTTTACCCAGAAAGCCTTGAAAATTACAAAAAGTCTTAGAAACTATAAAAAAAATCTTGAAAAAGTCTCGGAAACTACATGAAAAGTTTTGAAAAGTCTCGGGAATACAAAGTAAGTCTCGAAAACCCATAAAAAGCGCTAGACTTATTTTTGTGAGTGTGTTTTAAGGGTATATTTGTCAGATCCACACTTTATGTGCTATTTAAACTTAAGTGATTAAAACAATGATACTCTTAAAATTACACCTTGAAAAAGTGTCATTTAATTTTTGTACCCTATAAATATATATATATATATATATATATATATATATAACTTTTCCTATTAGCACCCCCTTATTTTAATACAATGAGCACATTTGATAAAATTGTATGGAATTGAATGTTTTTGGAAGAGATTTTTTGTATGAAACCTAAGAAAAATTAAAATACACATTTTGTAGAAATTTGAAAATTTTTTGGATTCAAGAACTATTTTTTATGATATTTCCTTATTTTAATATTTTTTATCTTCAAAAAAAGTTAAAAAAAATTAATTCTTGTACCCGAAGTTTTTTTAATTTTTTTCTACAATGTATTTCATTATTTTTAACATCCTTACAAAAAATCACATTAAGATTCAATAAATTCCATTAAATTTCACCAAATGTGCTTAAAGTGTGTATTATAAAAAGTTCTCATTGGAAATTTATATATATATATATATATATATATATATATATATATAATGGTTAGTGGCCCGAATATGTATATCATGAATTGAAGTTCAATTCAAACCCTTGTTCTAGCTTATAGCTCAAGACTCAAGACTAAAATTAATTAGATTATTTTATTAATAGTTTGTATTGAATTGTTTGACTAGAACTAACAAGGGTTTAATGACTGAGGAGGCTTAGATCCGGGGCACATCACATGGGAGGAAAAGGAGTACAGATGTGGCAACTTACCTAAATTTTAGCAGTGGTCCTGGGTTTTTTGTTTCTCTTGTTTAGCCTATTCTGTTTTGGAGTCCAAATCACTCCTTTTCTGGGACAAGAAATCTAACTATATGAAATGGGACACCTCTGGTTTCATTGATTGATAAAACAAGGTGGATTCATGTCTGCTTCATAGATTCCAAATTTCATTGTCAAAAACAATGTAGTTGATATTTTATATATACAACCAGCTAGCACTCTTAAAACTATTGGCTCATGCATGTTGCTAATGCAACATGACATCAGTACCGGCACACTTACATTAAAGTTGTGAGTTTCAATGATGCGTATGAAATTTTATTGAAATTTTGGTTTGTGAGAGGGGGACACGACTCTGTAAGTGTAGAGGGCATACCACTATACCAACATAATACCATCTTATATATCAAAGTTTGAAAACTCTAAATATGATTAGAATATTTTTAAATATAAAATCACTTTTGAGTTTTGTATAGTTCACGGTGTTTGACTAAACCTAAACAACTAGGTTGTCAATTTAAATTCAAAATCTGTCTATATTAATTATAGAGAAGTAAAACACATGATCAACTAGGTAGGATTGATCTCAATTTAAACTGTAAATCTGCTCTCTCTTTGCTATCTCTCCACTAGCAGCAATGGGCTATGAGGCTCATCTAATTCAATCGATTTCAAAGTCTCTAAACAAACATTTACGACTAAACCATGTCTATCGCATCATTTTCTTTGTTATTGGTTTATCTGTAGGAATCATAATCAGTTTGTATCTTAAAAACTTTTCACTCACCATTCAAGCTTCTCTTTTTCCTCTTCCAAGTACACCAACACCACCACCACCAAATAGGAATTACACTAGCGTTTCGCTGAAAGAAGAAAAGTTTGTGATGATGCACAGCATGAGTGATGAAGAATTGTTGAAAGCATCGACTACGGTTCCTAAAATTGAAGATTACAAACAATTTGTGCCAAAAGTGGCATTGATGTTCTTGACAAAAGGGCCACTTCCATTAGCTCCATTGTGGGAAAAGTTTCTTCAAGGTCATGAAGGATTATATTCAATTTATGTACACTCACATCCTGATTTTGTTGAAACACTGCCTCCTAATTCCATCTTCATTGGTAGAACAATTCCTAGCCAGGTACTTTCTATGCTCTCTTTTTTTTCTTTCATTTTTATCTATAAATTGTCTCTCTTTTTTTCCATATATATATTGGACTTTATTTGAGGTATCATTTTGAGATAAAATACTTGTTTTCTTCTCATCTATGTATTTTTTTTTTTTGCCTAGCATATAGCAACTAAAATTTGTAAGTTCAATATTCATTTTGCTCTCAGTTTAATATGGATGTCACTGTCAAAAAAAAGGTTAATATGGTTGTAATCTATTCCTAATCATTATTTTTTTAATGGGTAGATGGATGTGGAAATATACCATTTCAAAATTTTAAATGAATATAAACTAACCCTATTTTATATATACGAATTTGTTTACAATTATTGTTGAAATAAACTGTGTTGCTGTTTGTTCGTCCGATATGAGTTTAGCTCGAAAATCTGACTAAAATTTCGTAGTTGACTTTATTTGTAGTATACCAGTTATGTTAATTTCTCTCTCATGAACATATATAACCATTGAGTATACTAATAAACATCATCACACTTTTGTTATATCAGTAACATATAAAACTTCAATAATAATAATACATATGATAAAAATGTAATTATGTGTATTTCTGTATTAGTATACTCAAAATATGGGTTCATGAGAGAAATATTGCTAGTCATAGAATAAGTTTGATATATTGATTAAATGGATTACATGAGGAAGAAACTAGGGTTATTGATGTAGAATCCAAATACAATTCTTGGATTTTAATAGGAAGAAATAAAAAAATATCAAAAAAGATTACATTTTCTCAAATATAACTATGACAAGAAATTTTAAGTCCAGAACTAGAAGCAAAATAAAGTTTACTAAATCCAGTTAGTATTGTTGAAAATGAAGATAATTCAAGGCAGGGACGTAACCAAGATTGAAAACCAAGGTATGCTAGAATTTTTTTTAATAGACATTAACATCACTTGGTTAGAAGGACATAATTATTAGATGTTCCGTAAAATACACATTTTGAATAAATACGTTATCGAATTTTATTTTATTTTTAAAAAGCCAAAACAAATTATAAGAGAAATAAAAAATGCAAATACGAACACTAATTAAATTGTATCATACGATTTTTTATTTATTAATGATAACGATAATCTATGGATGAAGTTTGTTAAAAATTCATTTTCCATCTTAATGCAAAATGATGTTCTAATAATTTTCATTGTTGAAAAATAAATAAATTTAAATATACAATGTTCTTATATTATTATATTAGTTTGATTTATATAAAAATATAATGTTCTAATTTTTTTAATGAAATTCATATAACAATGTCATTACTTTGTAAATTTAAAATTGGATTACTCTTAAAATCTCATTAACTAAAAATTATAGCAAACCTAAAATTTTAAAACAAAATAAATATTTAAAGCTATAATATTCACCCAAACATATATAATTTGAAGATTAATTGTTGGATGTTGATAAAAAGATTTGAGTCAAATTTGAGTAGATTTGAGTCAAATTTGAGTAAATTTGAAGAGTGATGAGAAATGATTGTTATTATAAAGAGAAGAAAAAGAAAAGAAAAATTATTTACTCTACTTTAAATAGAAAATAACATTAATTCTTTAATTAATTTTTCTTTAAAAAAATTCTTTAATTAAATTTTTTATACCATTTTAATTTTTTTTTCAAGGGGGTTAGGGTAGGCTTGAGCCCTCCCTAGCCCCCACACAGGTACGTCCCTGATTCAAGGTCTCTCTAAAGAATTTGGATCATTTGCTAATCACCTAATCTCATGGCACATAAGCATTACAATGAATGAGTGGTTAAAATATGATTGGTTTTCACAACCAGGATCCAAATCCCTCTCTAAAATCCTACAAAAATGCATGGAAATGACCCTTATAATCGAAACTAACCGTTTGAAATAAAATTTTCTACATTTTCTTAATAAATTCTTGAAATCTAATATGTAATTATGGTGTTATATCTCAACCGTTAGATTGATTTCATGGCTGATTTAGCTTTGTCATTTTGCTTTGTTCTATGCTACCATAAATTTTATTAGAACAGTCCGCACGAATAAAAATTTAATAGGTTATATCTTTCTTTGTTACACAGCCAGTCTATTGGGGAACTGCGACGATGATCGATGCAGAAAGGCGTCTCATAGCGAACGCCCTCCTCGACATCTCCAACCAAAGATTTGTTCTTCTCTCTGAATCATGCATACCCTTATTCAACTTCAAAACCATCTACGAATACCTCATCAACTCTAACTCAAGCTTCTTAGGCTCCTTCGATGACCCAAGAAAGCCTGGTCGTGGCCGCTACAACCCTAAGATGTGGCCAGTAATAAACATCACCGATTGGCGAAAAGGCTCGCAATGGTTTGAACTCCACCGTGACTTGGCCGTCCACATTGTCTCCGACACCAAGTACTATACCATTTTCAATGAGTTTTGTCGTCCACCATGTTATATGGACGAGCATTACATTCCAACGTTGGTGAACATGCTTTCTCCGGAATTGAATTCCAATCGGAGCATTACTTGGGTTGATTGGTCTAGGGGAGGTCCTCATCCAAGAAAATTTGGATGGAGTGACATCACTGATGAGTTTTTGAATCAAATTCGATATGGATTAGAGTGTATGTATAATGGAAATGTTACTTCGTTGTGTTTTCTATTTGCTAGAAAGTTTTTACCTATCACATTGGAGCCTTTGTTAAGGGTTGGTCCCTTGTTACTAGGGTATGATCCTTAAAACTTTCTTCATTTTTTTTATTACTATAAATATTTGTACTAAAATTCTATGTAGGATTGAGGGAAAAAAGAGGTCGTAAACCATTCAACCAAATCGATTTAAACCAATCCGCTTGATTTAGTATATAGATATATATATATATATCTATATATATATAGTCTTTCTATTGTCAGTTCGAACTGTTATAAGATATATCAGTTCATTGTATGTGAGTCATTGGATTTAAAAGATGTTTTAACAAGTGCATACAGTCAAGTCAAAACATTTAAATCCAATGACTCACATACAAGCAACTGATATATCTTATATCAGCTCGAACAGACAATAGAAACATTGTATATATATATATATATATATATATTTAATTTAAACTAAAAACAAAAGAATTTAATGTTGTTGTTGACAATCTATTCACACATCATTTATAATAATTTTTGTTAATGACAATTTTTCCCTTATTTAAATATTAAACAAAAATAAAAAATTCTAAAGACGCTTGCACACAAATCATACCTCTTTTAATATTTCATAAACCTTAAACCATATGATTTTATAATATTATTGATGGTGATTTTTGGGACTACGTAAAGTCGATCACGCGTCTAACAAACTATTGCAAATTGTCAACGATGTTACAAGGAAAATAGAAAAAAGAAAAGCATGCAAACACAAGTTTTACGTGGTAAAACCCCAAATCGAAGAAACATCCATGGTTTTCGATGACGGCGAAAAGGGAAATTCACTATGATGAAACTGTTACACACTATGCTCCTCTCTTTTTTGCGTATTTTTTTACTTTTTTTTTTTGCGAACTGATATCTCCAATACAATAAGATTATAGATCTATTTTTATGTGAATAGAACCTTAATCCTTGTTGTACAAGTAAGGAAAGGTGGTGGTGTTTAATTTAAGGAAGTTTATTTCCTTATCAGAGTGTACTGTAAGGTGCCTTGTTTAAGTGTGACTCTTTCTCTGCATATTTGGGTCGTGATTGCCTTTATTGTGTCCTACGCATCGTCTAACTGACTGGCTATCTAACCCGACCAGATATCTTTTACTCCGATCAGATTGTCTTTACCCGACCGGGTTATCTCTACCCGATCGGTTAGTTTCCTCGACCAAGTTATTTGTACCTAATTGGTTAGTTTCCCCGACCATCTTGGGTAAACTTGACCAAACTTTGAGATCATCTACTGATTACCTTGAGTTGATCTTTCCTAACTGACTTTGGTGACGTGACATACCTAATCACCGTACTTTCAAGTAATCATGCTGACTTGTTGTGCTATCAAAAAAATCCATATAACAAATATATATATATATATTATATATATAATATGAAGATTTAATTATTTGATTCCAAAGCAGTGGTGTAAATATGTGCCTGACCTGGAGAGCACGGCCCGTCCGGCCTGCCAAGGATGGCAGGTCATGCCTGGCACGGCCCGTAAGTGGGGCGTGCTGTGCTAGACACTACCCCCAAGTTTGGTACGTGCCGGGTTGTGGTTCCGGGCACATCGTGCCGGCCCGGCCTGGCCCGGCACGGTAGGCCAGCGAGCCAGACACAACGGTCGGTATGATGGGCTGGCCCGCGTGCCGACAGTTGGGCCTGCCGATTTGAAATTTAAAAAAAAAACTGTTCTTTTTTGAAAAAGCAAATGTTGGTTGACGTCAGCTATGATATTAGCCAACAATTGTTTTTTTCAAAAAGTGGCCAAAAATTATATTTTGCCCCCTCAACTCTTCTACTTTATATTTTTACACATATTTTGTAATTTTCGTTTAAATACTCTCACCCATTCCACTTTTCATTCACTCTCTCAATCTCTCATTCTCTCAGTCTCTCCATTCTCCAACTCTCTACACAATTTCAATTTTTTATAATTTCATTCTTACTCTCTATGTACTCTCTCTCTCTCTCTCTCTCTCTCTCTCTGTACTCTCTAATCTCTACACTACTAATCTACTATTCTAATACTTTATTAGTACTTTACTACTATCTAACTATTATACTCTAATCTCTCCACCAAGACGCCAAGACACTATAGTTCAAAGGTACCTTTTTCTTTAAGTGTTATTATTTAATTTTATGTTTTAATTTTAAAATTTTGGTTAGTAAAATTATAATTTTATATGTAGACTTTAGTTATTAATTTTAATATTTTTGTTTAGTTAGTAAATTTATCATTTTATTTTTATACTTTAATTATTAATTTTAATATTTTTGTTTAGTTAGTAAATTAATCATTTTATGTGTCTTAGTTAATTTTAGTGTTTTTGGTTAGTAAATTAAGCATGTTTATGTGTAGTAGTTAATTTAAATATTTTTTGTTAGTAAATTAAGCTTTTTTATATGTAGTAGTTTATTTAAATATTTTTGGTTAGTAAATTAAGCATGTTTATGTGTAGTAGTTAGTTCAAATATTTTTTGTTAGTAAATTATGCATTTTTATGTGTAGCAGTTAGTTTAAATATTTTTTGTTAGTAAATTAAGCATTTTTATGTGTAATAGTTAATTTTAATTTTTTTGGTTAGTAAATTAAGCATTTTTATGTGTAGTGGTTAATTTAAATATTTTTTGTTAGTAAATTTACATTTTATGTGTAGTAGTTAATTTAAATATATTTGGTTAGTAAATTAAGCATTTTTATGTGTAGTAGTTAATTTAAATATTTTTTGTTAGTAAATTTATCATTTATATTTAGTTATTAATGACTAATGAGTAAATATTTGTATTCTAGGAAATAGATCCTAACCATCCTTATTTTCCGGACAGTCTTAACATGCTCAACGATGATTTTGATCTTTCCGGACTTGCAGAAACCGTGGCAGGACCTTCCGGTTCGGAAGTCACACCGACATCACGTCCCAAATCTAAGAAGTTTACATCAAACGTATGACAGTGTTTTGACGTAATACAAATGACACTCTCAGACAGTACGGTCGGCCCCTAGAGCTAAATGTAAGTTTTGTCCTAAGGACTATACTACTACTAGGGGGAACTGGTCATTTGAGAAGGCATATGCTAAAATGCATGCCTGCACATGGACATGTATACACTACAACCCAGACACAACTACAACGACACACAAACAGGTCCTTTACGACTTGGTAATACGACACCGAGCATGTTAGAGAGTACTTGGCATGATACATTGCACAAATTGATCAACCAGTTAATTTTGGTGATAATGTTTTTTTTTTTGAAGAATTTATCATAGATGCATTCAATCCCCAATTTCAAAATGTTTCTAGAACCACCACTAGGTACGATAAGATTGTTTAAAACCCAACAAGATGACTTGACGGCTGAATTACAGCATCTAAGTGTTTCTGTTGTATTAACTTCCGATAATTGGAACGCATGTTCCAAACAGAACTATTTATGTGTCACGGGACACTATTTAGACTCTGATTGGAGGTTATAAAAAACATTCTTGGTTTTTGCCCCATGGATTTTGCACATACAGCAGAAAATATTTTTAATGTCATTCTTTCTGTTTTAGAAACTTATGAAATAACTCATCGCATCATTTCTATCACATTAGATAATGCATCGGCAAATACTAGCTCAATTACATTGTTTGTTGAAAGAAAAATCTCGCAAGATGGGGGTTATTTCTTCCATCAACGGTGTGCATGTCATATCGTAAATTTAGTTGTGCAGTCTGGTTTGAAGGAAGTAAGTGATCGTATAGATCGTATCAAAGATGTCATTTCTTGTATCATCAGCTCTAATCCAAGATTACAAGAATTCGGCAGACACTGTACATTAAACGGTCTATAACCCCGATGATTCCAAACTAATATGCCGGTAAGGTGGAACTCTACTACTTAATACTATAAAATTGTTTGGGTTATGATACAACTATTTAAGGTTTTTATAACATGAAAATGGTCGAAATTGGTCGTCCACAAGCACAAGCACTGACCCCAAACGATTGGTATGTGGCAAGGATTTTTATTGAATTTTTAAAGATTTTTTACAATGCCATTGTAACTCTTTCTGGGGTCTATTACCCCACATCTTCCCAGGCAATCCATCAGATTATGGAAATGTCTGAACTGTTAAACACATATAGGAATGATAACATAATTGGCACTGCAGTTGTTGCCATGAACACCAAATTTAAAAAATACTAGTCTAAAATGTCTTTCCTTTATGCCTTAGGGGTGTGTTTGGCACCTGGATGGGACAGGGCTAGACAGGATAGGATGGGACGGGACGGGACGGGACTGGACTGGACTGGACTGGACAGCTGTTCCATATTGTGTTTGGAATGCTTGGGACAGACTGTTAATTGTACTGTTTATGTGTTTGATATGACTGGGACAGGACGGGACAAGAGTTTCAAATGACCAAACTGCCCCTCTTGACCTTTCGAATGTTTATAACAATTTTAATATTTTCTATCATTTCCTCACTTCATAAACACCATAAATTTTTCTTCAATGAAATCCCATAGACAAAAACAACAAATCAATTCCACAAAATTCATCTTAATAATTAATATGTTCTTAAATCAATTGAACAAAGAAAAAAATATAGAAAAAAGATAGGGAAGAAAAAAAATCTAAAAATAACATTGGAAAAAAAATCTGGAAAAAATCTGGTTTCCACCATCGTCATCGTCAAAAAACCCAAATTAAAAAACCCCACCATCATTGTCAACACCACCATCGTGAGACATTAAGCTCGTACAGCTAGTGAGTGATGATGGTAGTTTTCAAAGCTTTCTTGATCTCTTCCATGATCTTCTGTTGACTACACTAAAACCCCCCATTGTGAGTAGTGAAAGAGAGAGATCTTGCTTTTGTAAGCAATCGCTTTCTTCACTTCCTTTTTGTTTCTCTTTTATTTCATCTGATCTTCTTTTTCAATATCCCTTAGATTTCCATGACCCCCATATATATATATATATATATATATATATATATATATTTCACACTTTGTTGGTTGTGACTTGTTTGAAGAACTGGAGATTGCCATGTGGGTTCTCTCTAGTTAGGGTTATTTTCCACTAACTCTCCACATGTGAAACCATCACAGATCTGTCTTGCAAATCGGGCATGTATGTACAAATGGGTTTATCAATTTTACTTTTTTTTTTCAAATTTGTTGTACTTAATTATCTATGTTAGTTCAAAGGTTAAGACAGCTCAAAAAAAAAACACAACCATCGTCAAAAAACCCAAATCAAAAACTCATATCTCCACCCACCACACCCATCACCGCTGCGGCCTCCCTCCACCCGGTACACCGCCGACAGCGCCTTCACTCCATCTCCAGTGAAACCCAGCAAACCCAATCACAGAAAACACCGGCCACCACAAAACCCAGCGCCGATCGGGTTCGATTCTTTCTCTTCTTTCAGATTGGGTTTGATTTGGGTGTTTGTGGTGTTGTGTTTGATTTCATGGGTGTTGGTGGTGTTGATCTACAGAGAGAGATATGAACGAGAGAGAAAGAGAGATAGAGACAGATGTGATTTAGGCTATGTTTATATATGTTTGTAATTTTGCAAATTTTAAAGGGTACAAGAGTCATTTCACACTTGTCACATGCCATGGGACAAGTTGGCCGAGGGTATAGGGTGGTACAGTTTTTGGGATTTTTGTCCCACTTTGTCCCATTCAGTCCCACACCAAAGTCGTGCCAAACGTGGGACAAGAACAAACTGTCCCACGTTGTTCTGTCCCGTCCCGCGTACCAAACGCACCCTAGGTGTTATAGTAGATCCTAGGGTTAAATTATCTAGTTTGGAATTTTTACTTGAGTTTATTGGTACTAATTTGATAGTAGATTATTCCTGCCAGATTACTGACATTCGAAACAAGTTGTTCGAAGTTTTTAGTATATATGAACGAATGTTTGGCGACGTTGACACGTAACCATCAACAGAACCGGACACACAGTCATTGCAGACAAGTTGGAGCATTCTCAAACGCCGGAAAAAAGACAAATCAGCAAGTTCTTCTTCTTCATTGCAACGATCTGCTGCATCTTCTGGTGCCGAATTGAAAAGTTTCCTTGAAGCACAGTTCAATGCATGCGAAAACTCGAAAAATTTGATCTGTTGTTATGGTGGAAGACCTATAGGTACAGGTATCCGGTCCTGTCACACCTAGCACGTGACGTACTGGTTATCCATGTATCTACTATGTCTTCAAAACAGGCATTCAGCACGAGTGGATGAATTGTTGAACCAATAAGAAGTTGTTTGTCTCTACAGATGGTGAAAGTATTAACATGCGGTCAGGATTGGGAGCATGCTAGAAAAAGGATGCAAAATGAAATGGTAAACAAACAATTTATTCAAAATTTCTCCAATTTATATGTCGATGAGAGTTCTGGCAATAACCAGGTCCAGAACTAGGTTACACATGTACATTTACTTGTAATACGATAGCACTCTTTTTCACTTACCAAGTATTTATCCCACTGGGTTTTTCTTGGTAAGGTTTTTAATGAGGCAGTCATGTAAATATGTAATACTCAAAGAATTTTCATAATTTCATCTACTTTTTTTTATTTTCTTTAATCTTTAATCTTTATTTATTCTTTGAATTAATTTATTAAATAAAATAATAAATCTATCTATTATCAACATTTTTTTATTAGACTAAAATAATAATTAAGATAAACAAATTAAAATTAGAAATATATAAGTTAAATTGTTAAAACAATATTATAGTTCTGTTAACAACCTTTTTTGGCAGGGGCTTCAAAGGAGAATTTTCTAGCGAGTCGATACCTAGTAGGACATTGAGGGGAACCATTCCCAGCTCCCAGGTACCCGTAAGCGTCGGTTCCGCGATCTATGAAGGATCGATACCTGGTAGGTCCAGAGCCGTGACTGCCTTGTTAACCTGGTACCGGATGAAGCGCTAGAACCATGACCCAAGAAGGACAGGTACCACGCTGCGCCACTACTCCTGATACCATGTGAAGCGGGTATCGCGATACCACGTACCTAGTACCTCGCATCTAACTGGTACCTCCTACCTGGCACATGGGCACTACGACATCTACCCGGTACCCAAGTACCGCGATATCGGCCCAGAATCCAACCTAGATAGGTATCATACCTGCCAAGCAAGAAAAATGTCACAATTAAGATATCATCATACTAGAACAAGCGTCACACCAGCAAGAGAAGACCAGTACATCAGTGTACCATGCCATCGAGATACATAGTAGAACAAGTGTCACACCAGCAAGAGCAGACCGGTACACCAATGTACTGCGCAATCGAGATATAGAGTCAGTATTATCCTCTAAGCAACGTATGAGGGAAGAGTTGACTTCTTCACCATTTAAAGCGTCATAAATACGACCAATGCCCAACCGAATCACAGTTTAAATGTGACAATAATTGGAGCGATCAAATCCAGCGCCTTTAGCCTCAATCAATGTCTTTCAACGCCTAAAAAAGGACTACAAATAATCCTCAATAAAGGGACCAAATTCTTAGGAATGATGGAGGGTCAATAAATAAGGCAATTGAAGACGAAGTTTGGGGGGGGGGGGGGGCTCAGAGACTTTTTTTGGTTCCAGAAACGGTGAGAGTTTCGGGACCACCATTGAGAGAAGATATCCACTTATCGACACGAACGAGTTCTCTATCGCCATTTTGTATAAACAAAGAAGTAGGAACAATAGTATTGTGATCCTAAATATTGCTACCATTGTTACTACCAATCAAGTGATTAATAAAACAGTACCACATTTATATTATACTGCATACTGCTTCCTCCTTTCTTCTCTGTTACATCCGTTTCATCTACATCACTTTACATGAGAGATATCTCCCCCGACCACAACCTACCGGGTAACGGTCTAAGGGTGTTAATTGAAATTCTTCACCTAGAGCGAATTTTCGATCAACAAGTTCGAACAATTAAATTAAAATATTTAAAAAATCAAAAATGTAAAATTATAAAATAAAAAATATTGAAATGGGCATGGGCATGGCCTGTTTGGCATGCCGAGGCCGGCCCGCAAGCTGGCACGGCCCACCAAAATTTCCTAAATGGGTCGGGCCTACATTTGGCATGCCGAGGCCGACCCGCAAGCCGGCATGGCCCACCAAAATTTCCTAAACGGGCCGGGTCTAGCACGGAACGGCAATTCCTGTTAAGGAAAATGGACCCGACGGACTGTGCCAAAATGGGCCGGGCCGGCATTTTTTACACCACTATTTCAAAGTAACAAACAATGTTATTATGAAATTAGTAAGATATTAATCAAATTTAAACTTGCAATTTTTTATTTTTATCGGAATGTGAAAAACTTTTAGAATTGAGTTTAATCTACTTAATATGGAATGAGTTTAGAAAAATTAAAATTTTATATATTTATAATATCACGAGTCTTGAACATTACATTCAAAGAATCTTAAAAAAAAATCAAAATTTGAATTAAAAAATAAGGTTTTTCCAAATCCATATTTTTATAAAAAAAGTAAACGAAATGTCTTTAGAAAAATAGTATAAAAAGAGTATTTTTTTGGAGTAAATGGAAGTGTCCTTAGAAAATTTTAAAATTTAGTGATTTAAAATTAAGTGTCTTTAGAAAAAAAAAAAAAGTATGAAAAGAAAAAAAAGTATTGTATGGAAAAAATCTTAAAGCAAAATCATACAACTTTATTAGAGGGATTTACAGTTTTAGTCCTTGAGTAATGAAGAAACGTCATTTTTTACCTAACTTTATATTTTTCATAAAACCACATAAAATCGTCTAGTTTTGCCCAATGTTTTGATATTTCAAAAATGGCTCATTTAGGTCTCTCTTACCGATGTTTTGATGATCAACCACATAGAAATAGTCTAAAAGTCTATTTTGCCTTTAGACTTATATTGTCCAATAAAAAAATTAACCTTTAAAGAATAACAAATAAGAAAAGAAAAAGAAAATTTAAAAAGAAAATTGTAAAAAAAAGGGGATATCCATCATCCGTCTCAAAGGTAGAAGAGGGAGATTAAAATACATTGAGACCAAAAAAAATTAAAAAATTAAATGAAAAAAAAATGTTTATGGATGGATCTCCAAATTGATGGTGGAGATCAAATTTTCAAAAAAGAAACAAAATAAAAAATAAAAAAATAAAAAAAGAGGAATGGATTGGATCTTTGTCAATCCCGTCGCTTGGGATCTCCATTGACAGTGAAGATCCACTAAATCTCCATCTCAATGAGAATCATCAACCAATGGATAGAATGGATCTTTAAATCGCGAATCAGATCAATGTAGATTCACATTGGGTCTCCATCATGTCTTCATCATCACTCCACCGAGTCTTCATCTCTAATGATCCAATATATGTTTCTTCATCAAAACACACACACATTTATATATATATATATATATATATATATATATATATATATATATCCACAAAACACAAGAAAAAAAAAAGACAACCAATAAATCACAAACACTTATCCATCGCGCGAGATAACGATCCATTAAATCTTCATCTCATGTGATAGAGATCCATCGGTGGATCTCCATATCCACTAATATATGTCAAGATTTATCGGTGGATCCTTGTATGGAGAAACATTGATAGATGTGGAGATCTAACCTACGTTGGGTTGGATCTCTACCTTTGTTTTTGAAGAAAAAAAAATTCTTTTATTTTTCAAAAAATAAAACTTGTTTTAAGAACTCGAACCCAATTTTTTTTCTCTCAATTGTTCATCTCACAAATGGATGATGAAGATCAATTTTTTTTTCAAAATATTATCTTTTTTATCAAGTGTGGATAAGTAATAAGATCAACATACCCATGCAATTAAGTTTGACAAACACTGACTAATAGAATGACCTAAATAAACCATTTTTCTAAATTTAGGGGCTGATTCGATGAAAAATGCAAAAATAAGTAAAATACTGATGTTTCCCACTTACTTAGGGACTAAATTGTAAAACTTGAATAAAAGGGGCAATTACCAATTAGGTCCTGGACTTTTTTAAGATTCCAAGTTGTTTGCGACTTTTATAAAAGTGACCAAATTGGTCCTCACACTTTTTTAAGTGCCAAATTAGTCCATCTCTTTTTAGAAATAACCAAATCGGTACCTCTAATGACTTAACGATGTTAAATATAACAGTTGATTGTAATAATTTTAGTTAAAGTACGTAAATACCCTTTATTTGTCATATTATAGCAAAGTTATTTTGTCTCTGTGCATTAAATTCTCCATTATAATTACAATAAAATCTTAAAATATTATTAATGAAACATCATTTGTACCTTTTTATTATTATTAAAATTCTCTAAAAAATTCTAAAAATATTTTAATAAGACAATGTCAATTATACTTTTATTTTTTTTAAACAAAGTTACCGTTCATTCTCAGTTTAGTCTTTTATCACTTTTATATAATATTGTTTTTTTTTGTTAATATTATACAAGTGATGTTTTCAAAATTATTTAAAAATCAAAACACACAAATAAAATAAACAAAAATATACATGTGTTAAAAAAGTCACAAACAACTTGAAATTTTAAAAAAAGTCCAGGACCCAATTAATAATTGCCCTAATAAAAGTAAAGTAGCTTTCAAATACGGGACCTCTCTCTTTCTCTCTCATTGTCCCGTGGAAACTCCAATTTCTTCAATAATTTAGACCCAATTTCTTCCATATTTTAGACCTCAGCTCCATGATAATTTTTCCAAAGGGGTTGCAAACTTATCTCATCACCTCACATCATCACGCTTAGAGGTGTCAATTTGGCCAGACAGATCCGGCTTAGTCCGGTCCGAATCTAGTTCCGTACAATCTGAAACTAGTCTGGCCTGAAGCCCGAATAATCTGATAAGATAATGCTACAAATTTTGGCCCAAATGTTGGGTTTTTCATAGAAATACAACATTTTGGCTCAAATCTGAACGTATCCGAGTCCGATCCGGCCTGTTTACATTAGAGCTCTATTATTTATGTTAATAGCCAAAATTGGCTAAGGACCAAAGGAAAATTTTCCACCTCCTAGACCTGGTTCCATACCCGAGAGTTTCACCAGGAGACCTCTATATCCAGAGCCAAGCTACGACAGGCACAAGGCCGGGCTCCAGAAACATCTAAGATAGAGCCCGGACCCGAGAGCTTCCACTAGGAGACCTCTCTATCCAGGGCCGAACTGCGATACCACCCCAGGAACAAGGGCGGGCTCTAGAAACATCCGGGATAGAGCCCGGAACGATCAGATTTAGCCCGCATCACCAAAACTAGAAGCTCCCCGAAGTCAAGGTCATCTCGCAAATGCTCCAGAAACTCGTTTGTACCTCGATTGACACAGAAGAATGTCCCTAGAAGGCCGCGAGGTCAGTCGAAGCCACACCTAGCTTCAAAAGGTCAGTCGAGGCCACATCCAGCTTCGAAAAGATCAAGGGAAGCCAGATCTGGCTCCAAGCTGGATGAGACTTCTCAGACATCAGGTCGAAATACTAATCGACCTTCCTGGTTGATGCACCATACCATATCGTCATATCCCACGACCTCTATAAAGGATCATACTAAAAGGATACGAGGAGTGCATTAAATCATATCTGGAGACGTTACCTACATGCAGAACAAGTAATAAAATCCAAAAAGGAAACAAACTGATATTCACCACGATACTCTCAATTCGGACGTCAATCCAAAAGTCAATGATATTAATACAAGAAATCCCGCCCAATAAGGAAGAGACTGAGACAATCAAGGAAGAATCAGTCTGTTGACCTACAAACTATGTATAAATAGAAAAGAGAAGAAATGAAAAAGAGGAGACTACTATTCGACAGGCATACGACTAACAATCAACCATTCACCAGAGAGAGTTGAGAGAAAAGAGAGAAGAATCTTTGTATTTGCATACTATGCATGTTCAATAAAAACATTCTTGCTTACTTGTCACTTTATAAATCACTGTTACATATATAAAGAATTTTGGCCACCACCTACGTGGTAGTGGTCTCGAGGGCATTAACCGAGATTTCTCATCCCGAGCAAAATTTCCGTTAACACTTTCTGGCGCCGTCTGTGGGAATCTATCCTACACCCAATTAACCAATCGTTTGCATTTATATTTTCATTGTTTTATAGGAACTATGAGGCTCCGCTCCTCCCAAGGCCAACACAGAGTCCCGGAGCAATCTCCGGCGAGGCCAACCCGAAAAGCCCTAGGAAGGGGGAGAAAGTCTGGATATAGTAGTCAAGCTCCAATCCAGACAACCAATACACTGGCTACTGGTCACCCCATAGTGAGCCAGGCAGCACTCGACCAACAAGCGGCAGCCTTCGTAGAATCCATCCGCGTCCGCCTCCTCGCTGAAGGCATCACAATCCAGCCAACCAACCTGAATGATCAGGGAGAGCCGAGCAGGCTCGGAGCTAGACCACCTGCTATCGATCGCCTAGGACCTCCTCCTCCAGAGCCGGCTCGAGATAGATCAGGGCCCCAACGTTCGATCCGGGATAGGCTGGGACCCATGCCCCAGCTCTGAAAAGACATTTACAATATCAACCCCGGCTAGTTAAATCTGCCGCAGATGTTTTTACCCGGAAGCCGCGAGGGCTATCTCATCCAACTACATCTAGGAGAACTACCCGGGCCCTAGAGGAGGAAAGTAGACAAACTCCCCGAGTGGATCGTGTCCAGGAGAAGGACCGGATAGAAATTGCCAGTTCATCAGAAAGGTTCGACAGTGAGGAATCTGAGGTTAACTTGAAGAGACATGGGAACAAGCGACTGAGGGATCAGCTGGCAAAGCTACAAAAAGAGGTCCAGCAGATAAGGAAGGGAAAGAGTAAGGAGGACAAAAAGAATCCTCTGAGCGAGATGAACGCTCCCTTCACTAGGAGGATCCGGGAAGCAGAGCTCCTCCCAAAATTCAAAATGCCAGCAGATAAGTTCTCTGGAACGGAAGATCCTCTAAGCCATCTAGAGAGCTTCGTTCAACAGATGGAAGTCCAGAACACTACCAGAGCAGCTATGTGCAGAATGTTTCCAACAACCTTGACCTACTATGTGAAAACCTGGTTTAGGAAACTGCCCATTGGTAGCGTGGATTCTTTCACAAAACTGTCAACCTATTTTTGCTCACAATTCCAAGGAGTTAAACCTCGACCGAAAGATCCCATACACCTCCAATATGTGATCCAGGAGCGGAGTGAAACTCTTCGATCGTATGTAGAGCGATTTCACAAGGAGGTCATACAAATGAAAGTTTTCACTGAAAAAGAAACCCTCGCCAACTTCAGACGAAACCTCTAGGCAGGAAAGCTTTTCTGTTCTTTCGCCAAGAGACCTCCCGAGACTTACCAGGAGGCCTATGACTGGGCTCTAGAGCAGGTCGAGATCGACGAACAACTCAAGGTCAAGATAGAACATGACGACATGAGAACGGCAAAGTGTTTGAAGAAAGAAGCCCCAAATTTGAGCCAGTGTAGAAAGCTCAGAATAAACCTCCCAACAGGTCGACCTATCGCCTCCATCCACCTCCGCATAGGCAAGAAAGATATCGAGTAAAACGAACCCCTCCCCGGGCTTCGCCGCCTCTCAGAACCGTGGCTCCAGTAATGCAAGGGGAAAAAGGGTATGACCATTATACCCCTTTGAATGCTTCCAGGGAAACAGTCTACCTTGCCATACGAGATAAAGGGTTGCTCCAAAATCCCGCTCCCATGAAGGCCTCAGCTGACAGGAGAAACCGGTACAAGTACTGCGACTTTCACGAAGACGTGGTCCACAACACTTCGGAGTGCTATAACTTGCGCAACCAGATTGAGGCCCTGATAAGGGGAGGATGCCTGATTGAGTTCTTACAACAGGTCAGAGATAATATCAGAACTGGAAGGGAGGTGCAAGCTGAAATCCGTGAGGACGCAGAAAAGAGGAAAGGGGAGCAGGCTGACTTAATGCAACAGATCCAGGTGATACACACTATCAGCGGAGGTCCTACATTGGCCAGCATCTCCAATAACTCCCGGAAAAACCACGTAAGAAAGGTTCCCCACCTTGGAGAGAGCCGGGGAATCTTCGAAGTCAGCTAGAGCCCGACAGAGCCATCCCAGTCAGCCTAGATCGTATTCACCGAAGCAGATGTCTTCAACACTGTGCAACCTCATGATGTCATCACGATACAGATCGCCAACTGTCTGGTCCATCTCGTGCTCGTGGATATGGGTAGCAGTGTAGATATCCTTTTCAATGATACCCTGGAAAAACTGAACCTGAAGCAACATTGCTACAACAGCTGTACCACTCCACTTTACGGTTTCACTGGGGACTCGATCATACACCAGTGGGGTCAATGATCCTCCCAGTAATCATCAGGGTCACCCCGCTCCAACAGAATGTAATAACCGACTTTGTTATGGTGGACACCCCATCGGCCTACAACGCCATCTTAGGGAGACCTTTCCTGTCCTCCTTGAAGGGAGTCTTGTCCATATACCACAACGTCTTGAAATTCCCAGTTGGAACCAAGGTAGGAGAGGTACGCGGAGACCAGCAGGCAGCCAGGAAATGCTACGCAGTATCTGCAAATCCTACAGCCCTAGCAAATCAGTGTGTACAGGTGACAGTAATCCAGGAAGACATGGATACATCCCGGATAATCCAGGAGGAGAAGGAGCCCGCAGAACATCCTGGGGATCCAGAGGATGAACCTATCGTGCCCTACGAGGAAGAACGAAGTAAGGAATGGGCCAGCGGGCAGCCCGTAGACAAACTAGAAGAGATATCCGTCAAGAATGACGATTCCTCCAAGGTCGTCAAGGTCGGAGCCACCCTTGATCCAGAAGTAAAAATAGGACTGATTGATCTTCTCAGGGAATTCAGCGACATCTTCACCTGGAACCATAATGAAATGCCTGGAATCCCGGCATCTTTGGCCACCCACCGGCTAGCAGTAGATCCAACAGTCAAGCCCCTCAAGCAGAAGAGGCGTCATTTCAACACTGATAGGAACGCGGCGGTGCAGGAAGAGGTTGATAAATTGATCAAAGCGGGGTTCATCAGAGAGGTACGTTACCCCGAATGGATCGCCAACGTGGTCATGGTCACGAAGGGGAATGGAAAATGGCGTATGTGTGTCGACTACACCGACCTCAACCGGGCTTGTCCGAAAGACAGTTTTCCTTTACCAAAGATCGACCAGTTGGTTGACTCCACGTCCGGAAACAAACTTTTGAGTTTTATGGAGGCATTCTCAAGATACAACCAAATCAAAATGCACCCGGCTGACCAAGATAAAACCAGTTTCATTACTGGCAGGGCTTATATTGCTACAAGGTGATGCGGTTTGGTTTGAAGAATGCAGGGGCCACATACCAGCGGCTAGTTAACAAACTGTTCAAGCCCGAGATAGGAAGGATGATGGAAGTGTATATCGACGACATGATCACGAAATCCCCAACCATAAAGGGACATCAGGAAGACCTTCGCAAAACCTTCCTCATACTGAGGGAAAACCAGATGCGCTTGAACCCCTCCAAATGTGCTTTTGGGGTAACGGCAGGAAAGTTTCTTGGCTTCATGGTTCATGAGAGAAGTATAGAAGCCAACCCAGAAAAAATCAAAGCTATCTTGGACCTGGAATCCCCGACCTCGCTCAAGCAAGTACAGATTCTGACTGGACGGGTGGCAGCACTCAACAGGTTTATCTCTCGCTCTACCGATAAATGTTTCCCTTTCTTCAAGGCCATCAAACAAGGAAAGAACATGAAATGGAGCCAGGAAAGCGAGCAGGCGTTTCAAGCTTTGAAGGAGTACCTAACAAGCCCCCCTTTGTTAGTCAAGCCGATTCTCGGAGATGAGCTACAGATTTACCTGGCTGTATCAGAAACTGCAGTAAGCGGGGCTTTGGCCAAGGATTGTAGCGACGGTTTTCAAAGACCCATATACTATATGAGTCATGCCTTGACCAAATCAGAAAGGAACTACGTTCTCCTGGAGAAGCTTGCTTATGCTCTGGTGATCTCAGCGAGGAAACTCCATCCCTATTTTCAAGCTCACACAATAGCAGTGGTGACAGACCAACCCCTCCGTTAATTCTTGCAAAGACCAGACGTGTCAGGAAAGCTAGTTTTATGGGCACTAGAGCTCACTCAGTTCGACTTAAAGTATAAGCCCCAGACTACGATTAAGGCACAGGCTTTAGCCGACTTCGTGTCAGAATTCTCAGCGATCCCAGATCCAGTTGATCCCTCAGTATCAAATGAGGTCCCTGAGAAGATATCCGAGGTCGAAAATTGGCCGAAGGGCTGCAAGCCATGGATCCTCTTTTCAGACAGAGCATCCGGACGAGCTGGGGGAGGAGCTGGCATAGTTTTGATAGATCCGAAAGGGACTGAATTCTGTCACTGTTTCAGGTTTGAGTTTAAAGCTATCAACAACGAAGCGGAATATGAAGCCCTCCTAGCCGGGATGAAGGTAGCCATCGAACTAAAGGCCGACTACCTGCAGATCAAGAGCGATTCGTTGCTTGTTGTAAACCAGGTGATTGGGGTCTACCAGGCAAAGGGAGATAATATGGTTGCCTACTTAAATCTAGCTCGGCTGCTGAAAAGCAAATTTAAGGGACTCAGGATCGATCAGGTGCCTCGACACCAAAACCATCGCGCAGATGTTCTGGCTAAAATAGCGGCGAACGGAGGCCAATCCCTACCCAGGGGAATTCCCCTCCAAGTGATCACCCAGCCAAGCATAGCCACAAATGGAGAAATTTGTTCCCGGGATCGCCTACCTTGCTGGATGGACCCAATTGTCGCCTACCTCCTTGAAGGAGAGCTTCCTGAAGAGCCCGGACAAGCCCGAAGAGTTAAGAGACTCTCAGTTCGATACTGTATGGTGGACGGATACCTCTACAAGAAGGGCAGATCCCTCTCCTTACTTAGGTGCTTGCATCCCGATGATGCTAAGTGGGCATTGAGAGAGGTCCACTCTAGGGACTGTGGGAACCACATAGGTGGGGAAGCTCTAGCCTATCAGGTGCTTCGTATGGGGTACTACTGGCCGACCATCCATCAAGATGCAAAGAGTTTTGTGCAATCCTGCGAACCTTGTCAAAGAACCTCAAACTTGAGCCACCAGCCACCCGAGCGACTGTCGTCCCTCAGCTCACCTTACCCCTTTGCCATGTGGGGAATCGACCTAATTAGGCCACTTCCTACCGCTCCTGGACAGATGAAAGATGCTATCGTGGCTATCGACTACTTCACAAGATGGGTCGAGGCAGGACCTCTTTCTCGAATATCAGAAAAGAATACAACCAAGTTCATCAAGACTAACATGGTTTGCAGGTTCGGGACCCCTCTCATCATTGTAGCCGACCTAAGAAAGCAGTTCGACAACGCCCGATTCAAAGACTTCTGCAAGGGATTAGGGATCGACCTCAGGCTCGCTTCAGTGGCTCATCCCCAGACTAACGGGCTGGTAGAATCCACCAACAAGACAATCAAGAAACTCCTGAAAAAGAAACTTCAGCAGAAGAAAGGTAAATGGGCCGAAGATCTACCAGAAGTCCTTTGGGCATACCGGACTACAAGAAGAACAGCTACCGGAGAGACACCTTACTCCTTGGCTTTCGAGGTTGAAGCAGTCCTCCCCATCGAGCATAAATTAACCTCGTTCAGGGTATAACACTTTGAGCCCGAAAGTAAGGAAGTCAAGCTCCGGGCTAGTCTAGATCTCTTAGAAGAAAAGCAAGACCGGGTAGCAGAGAAAGTGGCGATCTACAAGAGCAAGATCGCTAGATACTTCAACCAAAAGGTTAGAACCCGGAAATTCAAGGAAGGGGATCTGGTACTTAGGAAAGTGACCCTGAACACTCGAAAAAGGTCAGATGGAGTCTTAAGTCCAAATTGGAAAGGGCCATATTTGATAAAGCTAGTTGTTCGCAACGGAGGTTATAAACTCGAAGACATGGACAGACGATCCATCAACCACACTTGGAATGCAGATCATTTGAAGAAATTCTACCCTTGAAAGGAGTTCTCAAGCAGACTATCCCCACTTAGTTTTCATTACAAGTCCTAATAAAGATGTACTACATCTCAATCATCAATAAAGTCCTTTTCCTTTTCTCTTCCATCTTTATCTCCAACTATGTTCAACGTTAGTGACTATACCCTTGTATGGGAATTCGACATAAACCTCTCGAGACCAGGAGATAGCTCGATAGCCCTCCTGATGCCTTGGTCGGGCTACCACCTCCAAGAGGGATAGGAGTGTAAGAGCATAGTTGCCCTCCAGATCTCGAGACCAGGAAATAGCTCGATAGCCCTCATGATGCCTTGGTCGGGCTACCACCCCCAAGAGGGATCTGAGTGTAAGAGCATAGTTGCCCTACAGATCTCGAGACCAAGAAATAGCTTGATAACCCTCCTGATGCCTTGGTCGGGCTACCACCCCCATGAAGGATTTGAGTGTAAGAGTATAGTTGCCCTCCAGATCTCGAGACCAGGAAATAGCTCTATAGCCCCCCTGATGTCTTGGTCGGGCTACCACCCCCAAGAAGGATCTGAGTGTAAGAGCATAGTTGCCCTCCAGATCTAGAGACCAGGAAATAGCTCGATAGCCCTCCTGATGCCTTGGTCGGGCTACCACCCCTAAGAAGGATCTGAGTGTAAGAGCATAGTTGCCCTCCAGATCTCGAGACCAGGAAATAGCTCGATAGCCCTCCTAATACCTTGGTCGGGCTACCACCCCCAAGAAGGATCTGAGTGTAAGAGCATAGTTGCCCTCCAGATCTCAAAGACTAGGAAATAGCTAAATAGCCCTCCTAATGTCTTGGTTGGGTTATCACCCCATAAAAATATATATATATATATGTGTATATATATAAACAGATATATATATATATATAATGTTTGCTTTCGTGTGCAGGATCAAAATCATCATAATTCCCTACACGAATCTTAATTGTTGCTACAGATGCTACTCTGGATACCATTCAAAACCAGAAATAAAATAAAGTTCTCAAAAGAGCGCTTTGATTTATCATTAAAGACAAGGGGAGCCTATCCCCCGATAAGGCTACATCCAAATGAGGAGCCCAACCCCCGAACTCGGGCTACAAAAAGAAGAAGAAAAATGAAAAAACTGACAATGGCAAAGCAGGGTGCCCACCCCCTTTTCCGGGGAATCAAAAACAGGTCATCCGCTTCAAGCTTTGGGACTCTCATGGCTCCCCTCCGTTGGCCCTCCTCCTTCCTACTGATCCTCGACATCAACCCCCTCTACAGGTAGCTGTCCATCTGGGTTATCCTCACCGACCGCTCTTCCATCTAGAGGCTCCATCGGATGATCAGCTGAATCTTCCTCCAATACTTCATTAATTACGTCCATAACCTTAGGAGGGACAGCCGCGTCAAGAAGGGCAACCAAGGACCCCATCTGGCTTCTGTCTACCTCCATCTCTGTTAAAGGGGGATCCTCAGATGGGCTCCTAACCTCTTCACCAGCTCCCGATTGGTCCTCCTCGGATCGGGAAGACATCACTTTGCTAGAAGACTCCCCAGGACCCGAGGTGATAAAGGAAGGAAGATAGAATGAGGGATCTGACTGAGCGGGCTGCTTCCCAGTTCCTACCGGGCTAGAAGGGACCACTTTGTCGCCCTCAGGGAGAGATAACTCGGCAGCTTTGAGCATTATTTTCTATCTGTCCCAGCCCGCAATAGACGATAAATCAAAGGGAGGAGGAAGAGCTTCCGCGGCCTGAAAGGAAGCATAAAAATACCTGTCACTGAAGGAGGTCTCCGTATCAGCTTGCAGCTTGGCCACCTGAGTAATCAGAGACTGGTTCTCAATGTCCAGCTTCTTAGCCTCAGTTCTCCAGGAATCCCGCTGCCTAGCCCGCCGGAGAGATTGAAGACGCTCCTGATCGAAAGATTGCTTCATCCTCCCATGGTCGCAGCGAAGCTCAGCAATCTCGAGCTCGATTTTTCCCTGGCTGGAAGTCACCTCTTCCACTAAAGACCGAGCCTGCTTGAGCAGTTCCCCAGCTTTCTCGGCTTCAGCCTCAGCTTTTGCAACCTGATCACGGAGGAGGGCTACCTGCTGGCCCATCTCGACATTGACCTTAAAGGCCTACAAATACAAAACCCGAGTTAGAAACTGAACAAATCGACAAAAGTAGCGTGAAGGAAATACAATTACCTCAGCTAAGATAGCGGACCCTTTGGTAATAAGGATGTCCACAGGCATATAATCCATCTTGGAGATCCCGCCACCCGGACAGGACGCTATGAACTGCTCCAGGACCTCATCCCGCACTGTCGAGCTCGACTGAGGCCGGGAGCGGCTGGAAGGAGCCTTCGCAACACCTTTCCCAGAAGCGACATCTTTACCAAAAACCTCTGAGGCTTTGGTTGTTGGAAGCGCAGCGGAATCAGGTGTTTGGGTCGAAGGGGTAGCGACTTTAGCGGCCACGGTCAAGGGGGCAGAAACAGCCAGGCCAACCACCTGGGGAGCTTTGCCCAAAGCCCACGAGGCCAGAGTGGCCATCTTAGACCCAACCGGAGAGACAGAAGAAGCCAGGGCAGGTTCGACCTCAGAGGAGGGAAGAGAAGCTCCACCTTGAGCAGAGCGTGAGACGTGTCGGGTGGCCGGCTCCACGACAAAAACTGTGAATAAGCAGATTAAAAAAGAAAATGTTAGAACCAAGCTAAGTAATAAGACGAAGCAACACAATGATACTTACGAGGAATAACGTCTGAAATCCACAGATATTTGTTCACCCTACGAGGGTCAAAAGCTTCAGCGGTAGGGAACTTCGGGTTCAGATAATTCCGGGCTAGAATAGCCTTCACGACGGCTTCGAACTCGGAAGGCAGGGAGTCCTGACCCCATGAGGGCTTGTCACTGAAAGCCGTAGGAACCTCGAATTCATGCCCTCCGATGAAAATCGAGCTCCCCCAGTCATCCCCCGCCAGGATCCACTCCTCTTTCCACGCAGGGTCCTTCTTCGAGGCACCAGGAACAATGAAGTTGAGCTTATTCTTGGCCTTGGCATAGAACTGGCCTCGAGGAGCCCCAGACAAGCTCCCAATCTGGAAGAGATAAGCCAGCTCCTCTGCACCTGGCTCCCTCGTCACTTTACTCATCTGGTATTGTTCCCTCCATAAGATAAGGAAACCAATCAGATGCCTCCAGAAGCCAGGCGTCAACTGGAGGGGAGCGAGCTGGATGGCGTTGAGAGCCCGCCAAAGGGTCGGATGGAGGGGAAGCCTGACCCCGTTCTCAAGAGTGGCCACATGAATCGGAAGCACGCCTTTAGGGGGGTTGAAAAACTCAAAATTCTTAGGAGGCACCGAGATGGATACACTGTCGGGGATGCCAAACTTTGACCTCAGGCGGTCAATCGACACCGGGTCAACGGTGGAATCTGGAACAACCCAGAAATCGTAGGGAGGGAGCCTCTCTCCAAAGGGACCAGAAACCGAGACCCGACGCTCCCCCGCAGTGCCATCGGCCGTTTCTTTGACGGAGTCATCATCGACGATATCTAAAGGGTGTTCGAGATGGTTGGAGAACCCAGTCCCGATAGATACATTCCTACTTGACCGCCGACGTTGTGAGGTGGGCGGGGAATCGTCGCCGTCAGAACTCCTCCTAGCCCGCTTCCCTAGAGTGAGACTGACGACCTCCTCGCCGTCGAATATGGAATCAGTTGAGTCAAGACTGTTTTTCGACATTATAGAAGACGAAGAATGAAGAAAGAAGCAAGCTCGGAAGAAAAGCTATGGAGATATTTCTCAGCAAAAAGTTTTTAGCTCGAAGAGATGTGAGGAAGATGAGGAGGAAAACGGACATATATATAGGCAGAAGGGCAGCAGCACCGAGATACTCATCAAGTAACGGTAAAAAATCGATTACGGTAACGTAACCGGATTAAACTCGAAAGCGGGCTAATCACCTCATGCCACATCACCTACGCAGTTAAGAGGATGATCTCCCCAAGATTCTGGTAACGGTAAAAAAAAAAAAAAATCTCAGGGACTGCCGTAAAGCAATCAGATTAATTCAAAGTTAAATTAGTAGGTTCACAACACGTCACTCAAATGAAGAAATTTCCCAAAATTTCGGTAACGGTAAAAAGAGGAAGATTTCCCAAATAAAGTGAAAATCTGACCTCAACCCCGAGCTCGACGTCTGGTGTTCAAGTCAGAGGGGACTTCTATTAATAGCCAAAATTGGCTAAGGACCAAAGGAAAATTTTTCACCTCCTAGACCTGGTTCCATACCCGAGAGTTTCACCAGGAGACCTCTATATCCAGAGCCAAGCTACGACAGGCACAAGGGCGGGCTTCAGAAACATCCAAGATAGAGCCCGGACCCGAGAGCTTCCACCAAGAGACCTCTCTATCCAGGGCCGAACTGCGATACCACCCCAGGAACAAGGGCGGGCTCCGGAAACATCCGGGATAGAGCCCGGAACGATCAGATTTAGCCCGCATCACCAAAACTAGAAGCTCCCTGAAGTCAAGGTCATCTCGCAAATGCTCCAGAAACTCGTCTGTACCTCGATTGACATAGAATAATGTCCCTAGAAGGCCGCGAGGTCAGTCGAAGCCATACCTAGCTTCAAAAGGTCAGTCGAGGCCACACCTAGCTTCGAAAAGATCAAGGGAAGCCAGATCTGGCTCCAAGCTGGATGAGACTTCTCAGACATCAGGTCGAAATACTAATCGACCTTCCTGGTTGATACACCATACCATATCATCATATCCCACAACCTCTATAAAGGATCATACGGAAAGGATACGAGGAGTGCATTAAATCATATCTGGAGACGTTACCTACATGCAGAACAAGTAATAAAATCCAAAAAGGAAACAAACTGATCTTCACCACGATACTCTCAATTCGGACGTCAATCCAAAAGTCAATGATATTAATACAAGAAATCCCGCCCGATAAGGAAGAGACTGAGACAATCAAGGAAGAATCAGTCTGTTGACCTACAAACTATGTATAAATAGAAAAGAGAAGAAATGAAAAAGAGGAGACTACTATTCGACAGACATACGACTAACAATCGACCATTCACCAGAGAGAGTTGAGAGAAAAGAGAGAAGAATCTTTGTATTTGCATACTATGCATGTTCAATAAAAACATTCTTGCTTACTTGTCACTTTATAAATCACTGTTACATATATAAAGAATTTTGGCCACCACCTACGTGGTAGTGGTCTCGAGGGCGTTAACTGAGATTTCTCATCCCGAGCAAAATTTCCTTTAACAATTTACAACATTTTATTTTTTTCAAATATCATTTTTCTTATGTCAAAATATATATAAATATATCATTTTGTTAAAATGAAAAAATAAATGCTCCTAACTAGTGCTGTAAAAGGGGGCCGGCCCGGCCCACATCAGCCCGGCCCCCAGGCCCGTTTAGGAAAACGGGCCGTGCCAGGCACGGCCCGTTTTCCTAAATGGGGGCCCGGCACGGCACGCCGGCACGGCCCTTCCGTGCCGTGCCGCGTGCCGTGCCGGGCCGGCCCCTGGGCCAATTTGGCGGGCCAAATGGGCCGGCCCATATTTTTTAAAAAATTTTTTTTTTTTATATATTATTATTTTTATATAATAAAAAAAATGTTTATAATAAATTAATAATAGATTATAGATACATTTTGTATTTTATTTAATGAATTAATTCAAAAAATAAATAAAGATAAAACATGAAAGAAAAAAAAAGTAGATAAAATTATGAAATGAAGAATTCTTTATTTATTTCGGACTTTCAGTATTACATATTTACATGATTGCCTCATTAAAAACCTTACCAAGAAAACCCAGTGGGATAAAAACTTGGTAAGGGAAAAAGAGTGCAATCGTATTACAAGTAAATGTACATGTACAACCTAGTTCTGGACCTGGTTACTGGCGGAACCCTCATCGACATATAAATTGGAGAAATTTTGAATAAATTGTTCATCTACCGTTTCATTTTGCATCCTCTTTCGAGCATGCTCCTAATCCCGAATGCATATTAATACTTCCACCATCTCTGGAGTCAAACAATTTCTTCTTGGTTCAATAATTCGTCCACTCGTGCTGAATGCCTGTTCTGAAGACACAGTGGACACGGGGATAACCAGTATGTCACGTGCTAAGTGTGACAAGACCGGATACCTGTAGCTATAGGTCTTCCACCATAACAACAGATCAAAATTCTCCGTGTTTTCGTCGGCATCAAACTGTGCTTCAAGGAACCTATTCAGTTCGGCACCAGAAGATGCAGCAGATCGTGTAGTTGAAGAAGAAGAACTTGCTGATTTGTCTTTTTTCCGGCGTTTGAGAATGCTCCAACTTGTCGGCAACGGTTGTCTGTCCGGTTCTGGTGATGGTTCAGTGTGAATGCCGCCAAACCTGCGCTCATAAATACTAAAAACTTCGAACAACTTGTTTCGAATGTCAGTAATCTGTTCGGAATAATCTATTGACAATTTATTACCAGTAAACTCAAGCAAATATTCTAAACCAGCTAATTTAATTCTAGGATCTACTATAACACCTAAGGCATAAAGGAAAGGCATTTCAGACCAGTATTTTTTAAACTTGGTCTCCATGGCAACAACTGCATCGCCAAGCAAGTCATCTTCCCTATAAGTGTTTAACATGTCAGACATTTCCACAATCTGATGGATTGCCTGGGAAGATGTGGGGTAGTAGACCCCAGAAAGGGTTACAGTGGCATTGTAAAAAACCTGTAAAAATTCAACAAAAATCTTTGCCACATACCAATCGTCTGGTGTCAGTGATTGAGCAGGTGGACAGCCACTTTCGGCCAATTTCATGTTATAAAAACCCGAAATAGTTGTATCATATTCCAAACAATTTTTCAGCATTAAGTAAGTAGAGTTCCACCTTACCGGCATATCAGTTTGGAATCGTCGGGGTCGTAGACCGTTTAATGTACAGTGTCTGCCAAATTCTTGAAATCTTGGATTAGAGCTACCGATCCAAGAAATGGCATCTCTGATGCGTTCTATACGATTGCTTACTTTCTTCAAACCATACTGTACAACTAAATTTATGATATGACATGCACAACGCTGGTGGAAGAAATAACCCCCAGCTTGCGGGATGTTTCTTTCAGTAAACAATGCAATAGACTTAGTATTTGCCGATGCATTATCTAATGTGATAGAGAGGATGCGATGAGTTATGTCATAAGTTTCTAAAACAGAAAGAATGACAGCAAAAATATTGTCTGCGGTATGTGCAAAATCCATAGGACGAAAACCAAGAATTTTTTTTTGTATCCTACATTCAGAGTCTAAATAGTGTCTTGTGACACATAAATAGTCCTGTTTGGAACATGCGTTCCAAATATCGGAAGTTAATGCAATTGAGACAGTTAGATGCTGTAATTCAGCCGTCAAGTCATCTCGTTGGGTTTTAAACATTTTTATCAAATCGTTCCTAGTGGTGGTTCTAGAAACAATTTGCATTTGGGGGCAAAATGCAGATGTTATAAATTCTTGAAAAAAAACACAGTCACCGAAATTAATAGGTTGATCAGTTTGTACAATGTACCGTGCCAAACATTCTCTAGCATGTGCGGCGTCGTAATGCCACGTCGTAACCGACCCGTCTGGGTGCCGTTGCAGTTGTGTCTGGGTTGTATTGGGTACCTGTACGTGTTTGGGCATGCATTTTTGCATATGTCTTCTCAAATGACCGGTTCCACCCTTAGTAGTGGTATAGTTCTTAGGACAAAACTTACATTTGGCTCTGGGGCCGACCGTACCGTCTGGAAGTGTCATTTCTACTACGTCAAAACACTGCCATACGTCTGATGTTAACCTCTTAGATTTGGTACGTGATGTCGGTGTGGCGCCGGAACCAGAAGGTCCCGCTCCGGTTTCTGCCGGTCCGGAGAGATCAAAATCATCGTTCAGCATGTTTAGACCGTCTGCAAAATAAGGATGGGTGGGATCCATTTCCTAAAAAAAAAAAGTTTCGGTCATTAAAATTAACTCCTACAAATACAATGATTATTTTACTAAAAATATATATTAAAATTAACTCCTACACATAAAATGATTAATTTACTAAAACAATATATTTAAATTAACTCCTACACATAAAAATGATTTTTTATTACTAAAACAATATATTAAAATTAACTCCTACACATAAAATGATTATTTTACTAAAACAATATATTAAAATTAACTCCTACACCTAAAACTTATTAATTTACTAAAAAAAATATATTAAAATTAAATCCTACACATAAAAGGATTATTTTACTATAACAATATATTAAAATTAACTCCTATACATAACATGATTAATTTACTAAAACAATATATTAAAATTAACTCCTACACATAAAATGATTATTTTACTAAAACAATATATTAAAATTAACTCCTACACATAAAATGATTATTTTACTAAAACAATATATTAAAATTAACTCCTACACCTAAAAATTATTAATTTACTAAAAAAATATATATTAAAATTAACTCCTACACATAAAATGATTATTTTACTAAAACAATATATTAAAATTAACTCCTATACATAACATGATTAATTTACTAAAACAATATATTAAAATTAACTCCTACACATAAAATGATTATTTTACTAAAACAATATATTAAAATTAACTCCTACACATAAAAATTATTAATTTACTAAAACAATATATTCAAATTAACTCCTACACATAAAATGATTATTTTACTAAAACAATATATTAAAATTAACTCCTACACATAAAAATTATTAATTTACTAAAACAATATATTAAAATTAACTCCTACACATAAAATGATTATTTTACTAAAACAATATATTAAAATTAACTCCTACACATAAAAATTATTAATTTACTAAAACAATATATTCAAATTAACTCCTACACATAAAATGATTATTTTACTAAAACAATATATTAAAATTAACTCCTACACCTAAAAATTATTAATTTACTAAAAAAAATATATTAAAATTAACTCCTACACATAAAATGATTATTTTACTAAAACAATATATTAAAATTAACTCCTATACATAACATGATTAATTTACTAAAACAATATATTAAAATTAACTCCTACACATAAAATGATTATTTTACTAAAACAATATATTAAAATTAACTCCTACACATAAAAATTATTAATTTACTAAAACAATATATTCAAATTAACTCCTACACATAAAATGATTATTTTACTAAAACAATATATTCAAATTAACTCCTACACCTAAAAATTATTAATTTACTAAAAAAAATATATTAAAATTAACTCCTACACATAAAATGATTTTTTTTAACTAAAACAATATATTAAAATGAACTCCTACACATAAAATGATTATGTTACAAACAAAATATATTAAAATTAACTACTACAAATAAAATGATTTTTTTACTAAAAAAATATATTAAAATTAACCCCTACACATAAAAATAATTTTTTTTTACTAAAACAATATATTAAAATTAACTCCTACACATAAAATGATTAATTTACTACAAATAAAAATAAAAATTAACCCCTACACATAAAAATGATAAATTTACTAAATAAATAAAATTAATAACTGATATAAACATAAAATGATAAATTTACTAACTAAACAAACATATTAAATTTAAAATATAACACTTAAATAAAAATGTACCTTTGAAGTTTGAACTTTGGTGTCTTGGTGGAGAGATTAGAGAATAATAGTAAATTACTAATAAAATATTATAATAGTATATTAGTAGTGTAGAATAGTAGAGAGAGAGTAAGAATGAAATTAAGAATAATTGAAATTGTATAGAGAGTTTGAGAATGGAGAGATTGAGAGAATTAGAGAAAGTGAATGAAATGTAGAATGTGTGGGAGTATTTATAGAAAAATTAGAAAAGTGGGTAAAAATATAAAACACAAGAGTTGAGGGGGCAAATTGTAATTTTTATTGTTTTTTTAAAAAACATAACCGTTGGCTGACGTCATGGATGACGTCAGCCAACGGTTATTTTTTTAAAAAAACAATAAAAATATAATTAAATTTTAAAAAAAAATTAAAAAAAAATAAAAAAAAATATTCCGCGGGCCCAACGGTCGGCACGCCGTGCCGGCACGCGTGCCGGCCGTTGGGCTTGGCACGCCGTGCTGGCGTGCCGTGCCGGGCTGGCACGCCGTGCCTGGAATCTTGACCCGGCACGGGCCAAGAATGGGGGCCGTGCCTGGCACGGGCCAAGAATGGGGGCCGTGCCTGGCACGGCCCGCTACAGTAGCGGGCCGTGCCAGACACGGCCCGCCATCCTTGGCAGGCCGGCCGGACCGGGCCCTCCAGGCCCGGCCCATATTTACAGCACTACTCCTAACTAAGTTCAAACTAATGCAGTAAGACAACAAATGCAGTAAAATAGTAAAATACTGACCTCAAACACACGGAGCAAATGTTGGAAATACATTCTATAAAATTTTTAAGTTTTTTTTTTTTGAAAAATTATAAAATTTGTAAGTTAGATGTAGATATATTCAAGTATGCTTTGTACTATAAATGTAAATTAAAAAAATGGTGACGATATTGTCACCCATAAATATGATTTATACACCCATATTTAATTAAAAAATCAATTATAAAAATATCTCAATACAAATCGACCAAAATGACAAATTACTTTAATTAAAAATAAATCAAATATTATATACATTCATTAATTATATCCATTATAATTTCAAGTTTCAACTATATTAAACTCTTTATTTTTTATTAAAAAAAATATTTATTTAAAAAAAAAAGAGAAAGCTTATATTATTTTTTTTTTCAAATTAGCCCTAATTTTAATATTTGACTATTGACATTCCGAAGTGATGGCCTTTTTGGTTTCAAAATCGAAAATAAAAAGAACTTTTTACAAAAGGAATTTTTTTTAATCCAATAAAAGGAAAAGTTACTCATGCAGTTTATGCTTATATGGCCGGCAAATAGAGGTGTCCACGGTTTGGTTAAACCGGCGGTTAAAAATCGAAACCGAAATTGGAAAACCGAAACCGAAACCGGCGGTTACAAAATCGGTTGGAAACCGGTTGAAGCCGGTTCGGTTTCGGTTTCGGTTTAGCCTTTGGAAAAACCACCCAAAACCGCCCAAAACCGGTTTTAACCGCTGGTTTACATATAAAAAAAAAATAAAAATAACCGTCCAAAACCGTCCAAACCGGCAGTTAAAAACCGAACCAAAACCGAAATTTTCCGGATCAGTTTCGGTTCGAGCTGTCCACGGAACCGAAACTGCCGGTTTCGAACCGAAACCTGCCCGAACCGGAACCGTGGACAGCACTACTGGCAAATACAATGGAAAAGTGAGTGGTGGAAAACAAAAGGAGGCAAGAGATGTGTGTGCAGTGTTGTGTATCATACAGAGGAACAAATCAGGGTTAGGGTGGGGACCGGAGATAAAATAGGTTCTTCACATAGTTGCAACTTGCAAGTACACCTTATTAAATCCCAGATAAGATCATCTTCACCAATAGAACAATCATGTTGTTTCTTAAAATAAATTAATTATGTTGTTTGTTGTAACTATTTTTTGAAAACAAAAATTCTCCTCAATATTCAAAAGAAGTTTAATGCATTTTTTCAAATAACATGGGGCAAGTATTAAATTGGGTGTATTAATAATTTAGAAGAGTTTATAAATAAAATATGTTAAAATAAGTATATTTATTTTAATAAGGGTAATATTGAAATTAGAATGAATACTTATAGTAATCATTTAGATTTCAAAATTTAGACATGGGTGTATTTGTCAAATGGGTATGTAAATTATATCTATAGACAGCAATATCAACACCTTTAAAAAACACCTGAAATGTTATTTAAATAAATTAGTTCATATATTAACTAAAAATTTTCATTTTATTAGTATATAATCATTCCAGTTGCATCACCAACGACACCAAAAGTTAATTAGTTTTTTCAATTTTATATAAATCATTATAAAAAAATCACTATTAAAAGTGTTAGTCATCACTACCAATTGATAAATAAAAAGCCAATGTAGACGTTAAATTTTCCTTTTTTGTGAAAAAAAATTATTAGGCCATAAATTCGGTTAAAATCTGATCCAATCCGATTAAGTCATTAAACTCGGTCCGATTGAAATCCGGTACAAAAGAAATCTGGTCCGATTATCAGATTTAACAAATTCATTTTTTATTGGGCCCGACCCAATCCAGTCTAAATAGTATTCGAACTATAGTCCGGCTCAGTTTAAACAGTGATAAGGTAAAAAAAATCTAAGGTTGGACTGGCCCGATCCGGCCTAATTGACACCTCTAATGCTGGAGCTAGAAATTCCAAAAAATTTAGGCTCCTTGTCTCTCTCTTGTTGTAAGATTTTATACACTTTTTCTCAATGCATTTTTGCTCAAAAAGTTTTTTTTTTTTTTTTTATAAATATATAAAATTGTGTTAACGTTTCTTTTATGCTATAAACTGGATCTCGAAAATTTTAGCAAATCCAGAATCCCATATTTGAAAGCTACTCAATAAAACTATATGGTCTACTCAGGTTTATTGTATAGGTTCAGCAAACCCAAACCCTGACGTAACTATAAACCAAATAATTTTAGCACTTGTCTTCTATTTTATTACATGTGTAATAGTTTAAAAAACCAGTCAAATAGATATCGTCCGTTTTAAACTTCACTTACTCTTCATTCATCGTCACAGATTTGATTTGGATAATGAATTTCACGCAAATGTCCTTCAACTATAGCCGAAAACGTATCTACTTAATTTACCAATATTTATATACAAATCGTTATCTCATAGCTAATTTATAGATCTCTAATTTACAGTTTTTTAACTTCCACGGACCCAGATGAATGTCTTTTTTTTTTTTTTTGGTAACAAGGATCCCGAACTTTATCCGGACACAAATCCGTCCGTCCTCCTTCAACTGCGAGACACACGTATGGCATGTATACCATACCGGTCTGTATGTTAGATACAGAGTAAGACAGATAAGAAATCTTGGCCCACACCACTGGCCCCACAACGATGCAAGCGGGTAAATCAGGACTCGTCCCCGTCTGGATAGAATTCGAACCGCTGACATTAGCCCCATATCTGTCCGTCCGTCCTTCCACCAGCAGGACTAAACGCCCTGAAGGCTGGCCTTAAAGTAACTGCCAAGAGTAGAACCAAGGACTTGGGTTTCATCCCAAGCCTTGGACCACCGAGACAACCGCCTTGTGGTGAATGTCATGACAACATATATCAGGATAGGGTCCGTACGATGGCAAAAGTTCGGTGTGGGCTATGTTTAAAGTCAGAATTATTTGTTTAAAAAGTCAAGTAAAATCTTTATATGGTATGGTGATTGATTAGCATTTACCTGCCCAGAAAATCAATTATTAGCTTAAAAAAAGTCAAGTGGAATCTATACATGAAATTGATTGTTGTATCCACGTTCATGGTGCTAAAAAACAGGAAAGAAAACAAACTGACGGTAACATGTAGTAGAGCCAGTGGGCTAAAATCAAATTACTATACATATAAAAAAAAATTAATTGATTCAAAAAAAAGACAATAACCATATAAGTCCTGAACTTTTTTCTTAATTCCAAATTGTTTATGAAGTTTACAAAAGTGATCAGATTGGTCCCTGACTTTTCATAATTGAACCATCTTTATCCTCCAACCAAATTTCAGTTAGTCAACTCAAACAGTCAAAGGTTATTTAACTGGAAAGTACAAAAATAGCCTTTAAAATTGAATAATAACTTAAATAAATAATAATAATAACTAAATAAAAAAATTTTAAAAATAAAAAAAAGGCAATCAACGTTATAATTAAAAAAATAATAATAAATCAACAACAATTGAAATAAATATTAATATTTTTTTTCAAGAAATAAATATTAATGAGAAACATTAAATTAAAAATAAATAGGAAAATGAATATTAATTAGTAAAATAAAAATATATAATTAAAATAAAAAGCTGGAGGCTACCATTGAAGTGACCTCCATTGGAAGAGGCCAGCCGCCTCCACATTCAGGTCTCCACAACTGGTCGTGGAGGCAGCCTCCTCCATGAATATGGGTCAGTTTCATGGAAAAGGCTTTTACGATCTAGAATCTAGATCGTGGAGGTGCTCCATGATTAAATTCGTAGAGGCAACATCCGTGAACTGTTCGTGGAGGTTGCCTTCTCCACAGTCTGTGCAGTCTAGACCAAATCGTGGAGGAGGATGCGTCTGGGATCTGTAAATTTTCCATATCGTGGAGGAGATCGGGTTCGGGAAGGATGACAAGGCATCCTACGCGATTTGGATCGTGGAGGAGACTCCTCCAGTCCTCCATAATCGGTTGTGGATGAGGCCGATAGGAGGTTCCGACCTTCTCCTCCAGAGGCCACCATCAATGATGGTCTCCTCTTACGTTTTTTTTTTCAAAAACAAAGTTTTTTTTTTCATTTTTGAAAATTAATTTTTATATAATTAGTAGTTTTAAATATATATATATATATGTATAAGGCACAAGTGTAAAATAAAAAAATTCTGGGGGAAGTGTCAAATCTTATAGTAACGCATGTCAAACAATTAAATTTTGTTCTTAAAAGGAAAATTTATCCTTAAATCTGATAACTTTAACCAACATCCATCAGTTAAAAGGACTAGTTTGGTACTTCTAAGAAATATAGGAATTAAATTGGTCACTTTTATAAAAATTACAAACAATTTGAAATTAAGAAGAAAAAAAATGTTCAAGACTAATTTAGTAATCAAACAAAAAAAATATTATAAGTCCAACTCCAACATTATTCGAAACCAATCGAGTTTTTAACTTTATATAGAATTGATAGGAAATTAGATCGAGTTCTTACAAACTTGGTTTGGATAATACCAACTGAACACGTCTTACAATAGGTGGGGTTGGATCACATTATGACATTGTTTATATGATAGTGATTGATCAAAGGATACTAATATTATCTTACTGGACAAATTTTTTCTCTCTAAAAATATCTCTGATGCTATTATTCATATGGAAAAAATATCTCCAACATAATTATCTAACTTGATTATGGAGGTGATGTAACAAACCTTTTTTTTTAAAGAATATAAAGTTGAATTTCTAACTTTAGAAACTCTTATAGAAATGCTGACTAGGATTTCTAATTTTTTGATTTAAAATAAAAAAGGAGAGAGTAAAATAAATGTTTTAAGATGATCGTCTGATCGGTTAAAAATGGATACATATTTGATTTTAGATAATTGCATTGAAGATGAGAATATGTATTTCTTAAAAAATTTCATAAAATGGATCTATATTTAATATATAAATTGATATGTCACCGGTTAAAAACCCAAAAAATATATACTGCTCTTATACAGGCCTCATGACTGGTTTACAAATCATGAAAATGCCATCTATGTCTATCCGCTTTTTCTCTCTCGAGAGGGTAAATGTGAAAGGAGTGGTCCAGTAGGTAGCTTGTCTTCTTCGATCTGAAGTAGTGATTTTTTATCCTCTAGTTTTTTGTAGTTTGGTGTTATTTTTCGTATCAATGAATGCAACGGAGATAACTCAACTGTGTGATAACCTTTGACTAGCATACGAAGATGGTGATGTCCATGAAATTTCATAGGAAGCCAAACAAGGTGGGGTCGATGATGTAGATCGGTGCCCGGTAGGGGTGGGCACCCAAACCGCCAAACCGATCAACTCATCCAAACCAAACGAATTTAAGCGGGTTGGTTTGGTTTTGTTAAAGAAAAAGAAAATTGATTGGGTTATTTTTTAATAACCCGACTGGTTTCGGTTGGTTTGTGGGTGTGTTTTATCAACCCGCATAACCCAACCCAAGCCATTACATACTTAAATATATATATATATATATATATATATATATATATATTAATAAAATTATCATATAAAAAAATTTAAGTTAACCTAATTTTATATTATATTTCTTTCTAAGGTTACCGGTCTCTATTTATTCTTAAAGTTATTTCATCTCATCCGAAGTTGTTGACACTAAACACATTTATTGAGTATAAGTAACTATTTTTTTATTGTTTCATATAAAAATGTATTAAGCAATACGGTTTAGTTTTTTTTCTTTTTTTAAATAAGTTTTATGTGTTCTACACTTAGACATGACGCCGGTTCCGGTTCGGTTCCGGTTCCTCCGGTTCCGATCCGGTTCCGAACCCGAACCGGCCCTTTTTTTTTTAATTTATCATATTTCATAAAAAATTAGTCATGTAAAAATATAATTGGTAAATGTATTTTATTGGGTCACCCGCAAAATTAAATTAATTAAATAAATGACAAATTAAAAAATAAAATAAAATAAAGCAAAACCAAAAAATATAAAATTGGCATTGCACTTAATTTTTACCGCAATTAAGTTGCCTACGTATCTTCTTAAGGGTTTAGAAGAATCAAAGGCCACGTAGTTCTCTTACCTTTTATTGTAGATTTGGACTTTGGTGATGGCGATTGGCGATTTGGCGTGGAGGCGTGGACTAATCGTTGCCATGATTATCCGTTTGACTTTCAGCCGGTTGATCATCTTTAAAGAAATCGTATGGTTCCTCTTGATGGATTTCTTGTTGTCTATATTGAGCACTCGTCCAATCTTCAACACAAGCTTGTATCTGAAGTGATTTCGGACTCATAAGGGAACGTTTTGGGTCAAAAATATCCCCACCGGCACTGAACTGTTGTTCTACCGCCACCGTAGAAACTGGTGTTGAAAGGATTTGTTTGGCTATCATAGCCAAGATTGGAAAGTACCTTTCATGCTCATTCCACCAGTGTAGGATATCAAATTTTTTATCTTCGGTGTCTTCTATGAACTCAAAAAAGGTACTTAGATAAGATTCAAGCTCGGAATATGTGGTGGAGCTTGATGAAGAAAAACCTCGTAATTTTTTGGTATTTTTTGATAAAAGATTATACCATAAATTAAAAAATCCAGAGGATGATGATGATGAACGAGATACATTTTGAGTTTGTGGAACATCTATGTTCAGTGATAGACTGAAACTCTAAGATATTCATCATATAATTCATACAATAATATCTTAACCCTAGCACAACACATATCAACATCATAATCTATTTTTAAACCTTGTTCATAATAAACAGAAAGATAATCAGACAAACTTTCTAATCTATAACGTGGACCAAAACACAATGCAATCAAATAAATATTTGGAAACTCCTTATAATATTATAACCATTTATCATTCATAGCAGTAATAGACTCATGTAATTGTGAGTCGGATTCACAATGAGCAAATGCACCAGCAATATTAAGACTCTCAATAATAAATAAATTAGTTGTAGGATAATAAACACAAGATAAATTGTTAGTAGCAGTATAAAAAACTTTTAACAAACCACAAACATTGCTACAAACATCCCATTAACTTTGATAAAGATTAATGTGACTAACATGATATTGAATAAAAGTAACTAATAAATCCATATATTCATAACTTCTAGCAAGCAATTTATAAGTAGAATTCCAACGTGTTGGAACATCACGAGGAAATCTAATGGCACGCCTACCATTTTGTTCACAATATGCTGCCCATGATTTCATTACAGAAGGATGTTTCCACAAAAAATAAAGGGCATCTTTAATAGGTTGAATAAACTGTTCAAGAGTTTTTAATCATTTTTGAACACATAAATTGAAAACATGGCATGCACATCTTTGATGAAAAAATTTATCACCAAGACAAGGTTTGCATAATTCAATTAAAGCAGGAATAGCAGCGGTATTGTTAGAAGCATTATCAAAACCAATTGCAGAAATTTTGTTCTCAATTTTATACCCTGTAAAAGTAATTCTAAGCTGTCTAAAAATATTAGCAGCAGTGTGTTTATCATCAAAAACTCTAAATGCAAGAATTCTTTTTTGGATAGCCCATGCATTATCCATATAATGGCAAGTGACACCTATGTATGAATGCATTCGCCAATGATCACTCCATATGTCGGCACATACGGAAACACGGCCATTATATTTTTCTAAAAAAATTTCCAACATTTTCTTTTCTTTTTCATAAATGTTTTCAAGTGCTTTTGTGAGCGTGGTTCTAGGAACACGACATGCAGCGGGATTTAATGCTCGTTGACAATAATTATTAAAACCAACACTTTCACCAAAACTAAATGATAAGTGTTCTACTGCAACCATTCTAGCTAATTCTTCTCTATTTTTTGTATCACTATATTTAAATAATTGTTGGTTAGGGGTAGCGTACCTAGGAATTTGAGCTTGTGAACTCGATTTGGCCTGTGCATCTGGATGTGAGTTCGTTATATGCTTCCGATATGTGCCATATCCTCCAGATTTGTGCCATTTAAATACTTTTTTGTAGTAATTGCAAATGACTACTGTACTTCCATCTTCTTACGTAACTTTCTTCATATGGAGTACGAAGAGATCAGATTTGACCTGCTTCGGTAACTTTTCTTCCATCTGTGAATCAAAATCAAAATCTTGATGTGGGTTAGGATCAGAGCCATCAGGCTCATCACCATCATGGCCAAGATCAGGCATATTTTCTGATTGGCTTGTCAAAAGGGGGGTGACATTGGGAGCGGGTTCAAAAATTCTAAAAGATGGATGAGAATGAGATTGAGGAAAGTTTAGGCCTAAGTCTTCAGTATAGACTTGGTGTTGTAGATACTCGTGATAGGCACGGTCGTCATGACCGAGATTATCGGTCATACGACCCTTACCTTTCATCGAAATGGAACGTCTAGGACCGTCACCACTTCCACTTGCCATTTTAAAAATTGAATTGTAAACTTCCTTGAACAAAAAATGTTAAAAAATTGATTTCAAAAATGATTAAATGGTTGGAAATAAATTTGGAAGAAAATTAGGAACTTAGTAGTTAGTAATTGCAATTTGAAAAAAAAAATTGGAATTTAGAAACTTAGTAATTGCAAATAAAATAAATTGTAAATAAATGAAATTGGAAACTTAGTAATTGACTAATTGCAAATTAAATAAATTGGAAATAAGAAATATTGCAAATAAAATAAATTAGAAACTTAGTAATTGTAAATAAAATAAATTGGCAACTTACTAACTTAGTATATGCAAATAATATAAATTGGAAACTTGGAGTTGGAGACTTGGAGAATTGAAAGTTTAGAGAGAATTGAGAATTGAGAATTAGAGAGAATTGAGGAAATTGGGGTGAGGAAAAATGAAAGGAGGGGGTAGGTATTTATAGAAAAGAAAAAGAAAATTAAATTTTTTTTTTAAGAAGTGAACCGTTGGAGGCCCAACGGTCTGCTGACGTCAGCAGGCTGTTGGGCCCAACAGTCGGCTGACGTCAGCAGACCGTTGGGCCTCCAACGATCGGTTAAAAAAAATTTAAAAAGGAGGAACCAGCCGGTTCGAACCGGAATCGAACCGCCGGTTATGGTCCGGTTCTAACCGGCCGATTCCTCTCTAAAGCGAACCGGAACCGGTTCCCGGTTCGGTTCCGATTTTTGGACGCCGGTTCCGGTTCGGTTCTCCGGTTCAAACCGAACCGGCGTCATCTCTATCTACACTTGAGGATTTTTTTTAACTATTATAGTTACGCACTTTGGTTAAATTTAGTATTATTGTTTTTTTTATTGATAATGAGTTTAACTACTTGTATTGATATTATTATATTTGTTTAAAAATATATATATATATATATAATTATTTTCTTAAACCGTCAAACCAAACTGAACCAAACCGATTCTTATTGGTTTGGTTTGGTTTGGTTTAACATTATAATTGGTTTGGTTTGGGTTGTAAAAAAAAATAACCTGATTAAATAATGGTTTGGTTTGGGTATCGTCAAACCCAACCCAAACCAACCCAAACCAACCCATGACCACCCCTAATGCCTAGTGGGTGAGGTCCTATCGGGAAAGAAAGTCAATAGAAAGGCTTTCAAAGGATTGATAAAGCAGATCTGGAGCCCCTTTTGGCATGTCGAGGTCGAATTGGTCGAAGATAACACCTTTATGTTCTACTTCATTAACGGAGAAGATCGAAATAGGATCTAGTAGTAAGGGTCGTGGCATTTCGGTAAGAGTCTCATTGCTCTCGAGAAACCGGAAGGGCTAGGAAACATTTCAAAGTTTGATTTCAACAAAGCCGAGTTTTGGGTTCAAACTCATGACATTCTCATAATGTGTATGAACCAGAGAACAGCTAAATGGTTAGCTGAACAATTAGGCGAAGTTGTTGAGATACCATCTGAATCTCGTGAGTTCTAGGGTAAGTACATGAGAGTAAATGTCCAAATCGACATCTCAAAACCCTTGAAATGGTGGCTCAGATTTAAGCTGGGCAAATCTGATGAGGTAACAACAGTGGGCCTAAAATTTGAGATGCTCCCAGAATTCTGCTATGCTTGTGGGAGAATTGGTCTCGGGATAAAGGAATGCTTAAATGAGGATGCTATAAAAGCAGCGTTAGAAGTTGTGCCTACCAAATTTGGATCTTGGCTAAAAGCTCATACAGTTGATAAATCGAACTTCAGAACCATCTCACAGGCAACCAGAAGTTCTTTAGAAATGGGTAAATCTCATGAGGCATCTTGTGAGGCTGAAGGGGATGGCTCATTTGCTTTGAAGTCTGGTTCTCTAGCCTCTAATAATTCTAAGTCACCAAGCTTAACAGCGGTGAAGAAGAAGACAGAAGTGGAGAAACACCAAGAAACCCTAACCCCTGTTGGACTTGGGCCCTCACATGCTGATGAGATATGCATTGATTGACCGGGTACTGGGTCTGGGGGGGGGGGGTGCTCAACTACGCTGAGTCTCCCCATTTGTGAGTCTAGAATTAGCCCATCTAAGATCCTTGGGGCTTTAGAAATCACAGCCCCTAATCAAACACATGATAGCAGATCGACCCAACAAAGTAGACCAAGGCTTTATTACGAGACCCTACTGAGATACCAAGGCATTCTGATGTCCCTAAGCCTCTACTAACCCCAAGAAAGAAAACACGGAGAAAATGGAATAGGTCTGCTCGAGAATGACAACATAGACAAATACCTAGGAAAATTTCAAGTCATCTGAACAGAATGCTCAAGGTCAGTAAGTCAAACAAGAAAATCTCTAAAGGGAACACCTCTTCCCCTCTTTCCGCCAAGGACAGTATCTCGGCCAAGAGAGGGCAAAGCCCTCTGAAAATCCCTCATCCGTCTCAAACATCTCCAAAGGCTCAGCTTGAAGCACCAATTCATCAGCCAATGGCGGATAGTCATGCTTGCAAAAGGAAGTAGTTTTTGATCTCCCGAATGAGGAAATCAGAGAACAAAAAAAAAGGGAAAATCTCAGCTATGGTTACAGAAATTATAAATCGGTGGAGCCTGCTTACCAGGCCCGCCAGAAATAATGATAGGCCTTTGTTGGAATGTGCGGGGATTGGGGAACCCCCGTGCGCCTACAACTTTGATAAGGTTACTGAAATTACATTCCTCGACTCTTGTCTTCCTCTCGGAGACAAAATTGAAAGGTATGAATTTGGATAAAATCAAAATTTCACTCAGTTTTAGTGGTTGTTTTTGTGCTGCTAGTGTTGGTAGTAGTGGTGGGATGATGCTACTGTGGAAGGATAGTATTATGGTTTCGATTCTCTCTTTTTCTGCCGATCACATTGATGCACGAGTTTGTATGGAAGACGGCTTTCTCTAGCATTTTTGGGCTTATATGGTGACCCAAATCCTTGCTAAAGAAAGGCTTCTTGGGCCCTTTTGCGACATCTCAGGGATATTGACAATCTCACATGGGTGTGCGGAGGCGATTTCAACGAATTACTTAGTATGAATAACAAAGTGGTTGAATCAGATAAATCTTTCTCTGGTATGTTTCAATTTAGGCAAACAGTTGATGATTGTGACCTCTCTGACTTAGCCTTTCTGGTCCAAGACTCATATGGAACAATAAAAAGGGATGGTAATGGTAATATTCAAGAAAGACTAGACAGATTTCTAGCAAATGGTCAGTGGATGGATAAATTTTGGAATGCTGAAGTTTTGCACTTGGGGTTCAATTCTTCCGATCATCGCTCTATTCTTCTGAAATGTGCCCCTAATCCTCCTTTCCTTAAAGGGAGAGGCAGGAACTTCGGTTTTGAACCCTTTTGGCTCAAAGAAGAGGACTTCATGAGAACAATTGACAACTCTTGGAAAGTCCATGGGGACTCTGATTCGTCAATAAACTTAAAGGCGAAACTCAACAAGTGTGCCTCCATACTGAACTGTTGGAGTAAGAACCGGTTTGGAAATATTCGCAAACAGATTGACAAGAAATACAAAGAGAGTGAGCGCTCTATAAGTCTTGTGGAAAGCCCCGGGTATTATGTCTGATATTAGGTCCTTTGAGAAGTCAGATGATGGCATGCTTGATAGTGAGGAAATTTATTGGAGACAGCGATCCGGAGCCGAATGGCTCCAGTTAGGGGACCGAAATACAAAATACTTTCATGTGAGAGCCACAACCAAAAAGAAAAAGAACTTTATTTCCAGACTTATTGATATTAATGGCTGCGTGCAGGATATTGAGGACGGCCTAGCTCGGACTGTAAGTGATTTTTTCTCTTCCCTTTTCAACTCCTCAAATCCTTCTGTTGATGATCTCAGTGAAGTGTTGAAAGCCATCAAGGCCAGGCTGACTGATAATATGGGATTTTCTCAGCTCTAGGTTCACTGCCGATGAGGTCAAAGTTGTTGTGTTTGACTTGAAACCCACCAAAGCCTCTAGGCCAGACGGCTTCCTTACGATTTTCTTTCAAAAGTCTTAGGAAGTGATTGGGGACGATGTTACTAATGCTTGTCTTCAGATTCTGAATGGTGACTTGTCGGTTAGAGAGTTCAATGACACGAACGTTGTTCTCATCCCAAAAGTGAAGAACCCGGTTGATCTCAAGGATTTTCGGCCTATTTCTCTATGTAGCATCATCTATAAAACTGTAACCAAAGCAATGGCCTCGAGACTCAAATTGATTCTGCCTAATATCATCTCCCATTTCCAGCCTACTTTTGCCTTAGGGAGACAAATTTTTTACAATATTTTAGTGGCTTTGAAACTCTTCACTTTTTAGGCCGCAGAAGATCCGGTAAAAGAGGTCAGATGACTCTAAAACTCGATATGAGTAAGACGTATGACAAGGTCAAGTGTGCTTTCTTGTCCGCAGTTATGAGTAAGATTAATTTTTCAGCTCTGTGGATTGAACTTGTTTCGAATTGTATCTCATCGTCTAGACTGTCATTTATGCTCAACGGCCCGGTGGTTTGCTCTGTGTCTCCTTCTCGTGGCCTGAGACATGGGTGCCTCATCTCCCCTTACTTCTTCCTATTATGGGTTGAGGCCTTCTCGGGGTTGATCTCGAGTTCGGAGAGGAATGGTCAGGTCCTTAGTATTAGAGGTTGTAGAGGAAGCCCCTTTTTTAGCCACAGCTTTTTTACGAATGACGGCATTCTCTTTTGTAATGCTTCAAAAGTTAGCTACGATTGGATTCAGAATCTCCTTGCCACCTATGAAAAAGGATCGGGCCAACAAATAAATCTCCAAAAGTCTAAACTCACTTTCAGCAGAAGGAAGATTCAGTGTTTGCTGGTTATTAATGACTGCAACATGAAAGATAATTATTTGGGTCTCCTTACCGTAGTGAGAAGAAACAAGCGTAAGATCTTCAACGAGATCAAAGAGAGGGTCGAGAATAAACTCTGGAGTTGGAAAAGCAGTATGTTCTCTTATGGTGGGTAAAAGGTTCTCATCAAGGTAGTGGCCCAAGCAATCCCTACTTACTTGATGAGCATCTTTAAAATTCTGATCAACTTATGCATGGAGCTTAGTGCTTTGATATATAAATTTTGGTAGGGCTCACGTGAGGGGAAGAGAAAAATCAGTTGGACTAGTTAGAAGTCTTTATGCCTCCCTAAATGTCACAGTGGCTTGGGGTTCAAAGATCTTTCATTGTTTAATCAAGCCATTCTGGCTAAACAGGCTCGACGAACCCTCCACCTTTCAGATTTGCTGGCTGCCCGGGTTCTTAAAGCGAAATATTTAAAAAGTGTTGATTTCCTCTCAACTCCATTGAAAGCAGGTTGTTCCTATATTTTGCAGAGCTTGTGTAAGGGAAGACAGCTGCTCTCTTTAGGCCCCAGATGGTCTATGGGGGTTGGTAACAGCCTCAGAGTTTTCAAGGACAAGTGGATCCCTCACACACTCTCTTTTTTGTCGGTCACCCTCGACCCAAGCACCAACATTCTGGTTTCAGACCTTATTGGACAGGTCTCTGAGGGGTTAGGACTTGGACAAACTTAATCAAACCTTGCTCTCGGTTGACATAGAATTTGTCCTCTTGATCCCCATTAGCTAGAGAGGTGGCCATGATTTCCTTCGGTGGCACTTCGATAAAAAATGGGAGTACTCGGTGAGAAGTGGGTATTGCCTTGCTTTGAAGAATAGAATTAAGTCTTCCGTTTCCAATATGTCGTTGTGTTGTAAGTGGTGGAATTCATTGTGGAAGCTCAACATCCCTCCAAAGGTCATATTCTTTATCTAGCGTGTGTGCCTGAATATTACCCCTTCCCTTGAAAACTTCTAGAACCGTAAAATTCTGAGTGTTCCTCGTTGCAACCTGTGTGATTCTTCTGTTGAAACTGCTAGGCACACCCTCTTTGGATGTAAAAAGGTTAGAAGGGTCTGGTATGGTACTCCGTTTGGCAACCTATTTGGCAATATCCGGACTCTCCCGATGCAAGACATTATGATGTTGTTGGCTGCTCGGATGGATTTGGAAGATTTCGGTTTGGTGTGCATGATTACCTGGGCTATTTGGGAGAACCACAACACTCTGTTGAACTGTGGCAAATCTAGAGATCTTGATTCGGTGGTAAGTTGGGCATCGAATTTGCTCTCTGAGTTTAGGAGCTCCAGTCATGCCTTTTCCCTCTGTTAACGGAAATTTTGCTCAAGACGAGAAATCTCAGTTAACACCATCGAGTCCACTACCACGTAGGTGGTGGCCAAGGTTGATCATACATGTAATAGTGCTTTATAAAATGACAAAGAATAATGATACAATTCACCACCCAAAAGAAAGAAAAATATTCTCTTTATTGATCCTGTATGGTATACAAATCTTTCTCAAATTCCTCTCAATTCTCTCTAAGGGTAGTTGGGTACTTGTCTTATGCCTGTCGAATAGTAGTCTCCCTTTTTTTTTCAGAAACAGGGCGTTCTCCCTTTATACAATGTCTTCCTATATTAAAATAATTGATTCTCCCCTTGATTTTCTCAGTCCCTCCCCTCCTTTTCGGACGGGATTTTTTCTTTTTAAATGTCATTGATTTTGAATTCATTACTAAGTTGAGGATATCTTGGTGGAGATCAATTTGTTTCCTTTTTAGACTTTATTACTTGTTCTGTACGTATGTAACGTCTGTAGATGTAATCCTGTATGTCTTCGGGTCTATCGTGGTCCCCCATTGGGGTCGTTTGAACATGGTATGTATCATGGTGAGGTTGATCAGGGTCCTGGCCCCGATATTAAGGAATCTCGTCTAGGTAGGAGCTAGGTCTAGCTTCCCTTGACCTTTTGAATCTAGGTGCGGCCTCCTACTGACATCCCCCTATGTTAGCGAGGTATAGGCGAGCTTCTGGAGAATTTACGAGGTAACCCTGACTTCGGGGGGATCTCCTAGTTTTAGGTTCGATGACGCGGGCTCGATCTGACCGAGCCGGGCTCTACTCCGGGTGTTTCTGAAGCCCGTCCTCATTCTTTTGGGGCGGTACCGTAGCTCGGTTTTGGGTAACATGGTCTCCTGGTGGATGACCTCAGGCATGGAGCCTGGTTTGGGGGGTGAAAAATTTCCCCTTGGTCCTTAGCCAAATTTGGCTATTAACAGAAGTCCCCTCTGACTTGAACACCGGTTGTCGAGCTTGGGGTTCGGGTAAGATTTTTTATTTTATTTTGGAAATATTTCTTTCTTTACCGTTACTAGAACATTGGGGAAATCTTCTCATTAACTGCGTAAATGACGTGGCATGAACTGACTGATTTGTTTCCGAATTAATCCGGTTACGTTACAGCAGTCTCCGAGATTCTTTACCGTTACCAGAATCTTGGGGAAATCTCCTCATTAACTGCGCAAGTGACGTGGCATGAGCTGACTGACCTGTTTCCGAATCAAACCGGTTACGTTACGGTAATCCCCGAGATTCTTTGTGATCTCAACTGAAGGTCTCGACAGCTCGTGCTACTGCCCTCCTGCCTATATATACTTGTTTATCTCAACATCTTCCTTACATCTCTCAAATTTCAAAATTTTTCCAAGATAAACTTTCTCTCGTAGACTTTCTCCTAAGCCTATCTTTCTCTTCATTCCTTATTCTCACCGACTTCATCATGTCGAAAACCATTCACGATTCCGTTGATTCCCTAGTAGACGGCGAGGAGGTCCTTAGTCTTGCTACTGGGAAACGGGCAAGGATGAGCTTAGACAACGATGATTCTCCACCCAATCCATAACGTCGGCGGTCAAATAGGAATGTGTCTATTGGGATCGGGTTTTCCAACCACCCTGACCATCCTTAAGATATAGTCGATGAAGACTCCGACAAAAAAGTTGGCGGTGACGCCGCGTGAGAGCATCGAGTCCCGGCTTCTGGCCGCCCCTTTGGAGAGGCTCCCTCCCTATGACTTCAGGGTTGTCCCTGATTCCATCGTCGATCCAGTCGCGATTGACCGTTTGAGGTCGAAGTACGGCATCCCCGACAGCGTTTCCATCTCGGTGCCCCCAAAGGATTACGAATTCTTTAACCCCCCCTAAAGGCGTGCTTCCAATTCATGTGGCGGCTCTCGAGAATGGGGTTAGGCTTCCCCTTCATCCGACTCTTCGGCGAGCTCTTAACGCCATCTAGCTTGCTTCCCTCCAGTTGACGCCTGGCTTCTGGAGGCATCTGATTGGCTTCCTCGTGCTATGAAGGGCACAATATCAGCTGAGCAAGGTAACGAGAGAGCCGGGAGCAGAGGAGCTGGCCTATCTTTTCCAGATCGGGAGCCTGTCTGGCGCTCCTCGAAGCCAGTTTTATGCTAAGGCCAAGAACAAGCTCAACTTTGTTATTCCTGGCGCTTCGAAGAAAGACCCCTCCTGGAAGGAAGAATGGATCCTCACGGGGGTGATTGGGGGAGCTCGATTTTCATTGGGGGGCATGAGTTCGAGGTTCCAACAGCTTTCAGTGACAAACCCTCGTAGGACCGGGACTCTCTGCCTTCTGAATCTGAAACTATTTTGAAGGCTATTCTAGCCAGGAACTACTAGAACCTGAAGTTTCCAACCGCTGAAGCCTTCGATCCCCGTAGGGTGAATCAATACCTGTGGATCTTAGACGCTACTCCTCGTAAGTGTCATTGAATTGCCTTGCCTTGCCTTGTCTTGTTGATTAGCTTGGTTCTGACATTTTCCTTTTTTGATTTGTTTACTCAAATTTTTTATCGATGAACCAGCTTCCCGCGACATCCAACATTCTCCTCAAGACAAAACTCCTCTTCCCTTTGCTGGGGTCGCACCGGCTCTTGCTCAATCTACCTCCCCAGTTGGATCCAAGATGGCGAACATTGCGTCGCGGGCTTTGGGTAAAGCTCCCCAGGCTGTTGGTCAAACTACTTCTGCCTCTTCCGTTGTAGTCGCCAAAGTTGCTGCTCCACTAACTCGCCCTTCTGATTCCGCTTCGCTCCCAACCCCCCGAGCTTCAGAGGACTTTGAAAGGGGTGTCACACAGATTCCTCCTAGCCGTTCCCGCCATCAGTAAATCTCGATGGGGCAGGACGAAGTCCTGGAACAATTCATTACGTCCTGTCCGGGCGGTGGGATTTCCAGGATGGCTTCAATGCCCGTGGACGTCTTGCTGACCAAGGGGTCTGCAGTCTTAGCTGAGGTAATCATATTGTTTTCGTATTTCTTCTGCCAACTTGTTCAATCTATAACCCTGGCTTTGTATTTTATAGGCCTTCAAGTTTAATGTTGCCATGGGCCATCAGGTAACCTTCATTCATGACCGGGCTTCCCAGGCCGAAACCAAAGCCGAGAAAGCCATGGGATTGCTCAAGCAGGCTCAGGCCTTAGTTAATGAGATGACCTCCAGTCAAGGAAGAATTGAGAACGAGCTGGCCGAACTTCGTTGTGATCATGAAAGGACGAAGCAGTCTTATGATCAAGAGTGTCTCCAATCTACCCGGCGGGCCAGGCACAGGGATTCTTGGAAAGCTGAGGCTAAGAAGCTGGACCTCGAGAATCAGGCTTTGCTTACTCAGGTGACCAAGCTGCAAGCTGACGCGGAGACCTCCTTTAGTGATGGATACTTCTATGCTTCCTTTCAGGTCGCAGAAGCTCTCCCTCTTCCTTTTGATCTTTCATCTATAGCCGACTGGGATAGACAGGAGATAATGATCAAGGCTGTTGAGTTATCTCGCCCTGATGGTGACGAGGCAGTTCCTTCGAGCTAGGCAAGAGCTAGAAAATAGCCCGTTCAGACAGATCCTCCGTCTCCTCCTCCTATCTTCGCTACTTTAGGTCCCGGGGAGCCTTCAAGTAAAGTTCTGTCTTCTCGACCTGAGGGAGACCAGCCAGGAGCTAGGGAAGGAGCTGAGAGCCCATCTGAGGAACCCCCTATAATGGAGATGGAGGTCGACAGGAGCCAGACGGGGTCCATGGCTGCCCTTCTTGATGCAGCTATCCCGCCCGAGGTTATGGAAGTGATTAATGAAGTTCTGGTGGAGGATCCTGCTGACCAATAGATGGAGCCTCTGAATGGAAGGATGGTTGGCGAGGGTAACCAAGATGGACAACTACCTGAAGGGGGGGTCGATGGCGAGGATCAGCGTGAGGGAGGAGGATCGGCGGAGGAAAACCAAGAGAGTTCCAAAGCTTGAAGCAGTCTGTTTACGACTTGTCTTGATTGCCCGGAAAAGGGGGTGGGCACCCCATTTTGCTCTTGATTCGTTTACCTATTTTTTTTTATATAGCCGGTGTTCGGAGGTTGGGCTCCCCGTTGGATAAACGTAGCCTTACCGAGGGATAGGCTCCTCTTGTTTTTAATGAGAAACCGATTTGTTTTGAGAAACTCTTGTTTCTTTCTTGGTCTTGAATAGGAACCAGAACTGCACCCGCAACGATAATTTGTTCATACTTCGTTCAAACTTTGGTGGGGAATTCTTATTATGATGATCTTGATCCTGCACACAAAAACAAATATTTATATTCAAATCCGTCTTAGGAGAGGTAGCCCGATCTTGGCGTTAGGAGGGCTGTTTAGCTATTTTTTGGTCTCGAGATCTAGATGGCAACTATGCTCCTACATTCAGACCCTTCTTAGGGGTGGTAGCCCGACCAAGGCATTAGGAGGGCTGTTAAGCTATTTCCTGGTCTCGAGATCTAGATGGCAACTATGCTCTTACACTTAGACCCTTGTTGGGGTGGTAGCCCGACCAAGGCATTAGGAAGGCTGTTAAGCTATTTCCTGGTCTCGAGATCTGGATGGCAACTATGCTCTTACACTCAGACCCTTCTTGGGGGTGGTAGCCCGACCAAGGCATTAGGAGGGCTGTTAAGCTATTTCCTGGTCTCGAGATCTGGATGGCAACTATGCTCTTACACTCAGACCCTTCTTGGGGGTGGTATCCCGACCAAGGCATCAAGAGGTAGTGAGGGGGCTTCCCCGGCTAATCACTGGTCTTGAGGTGTCTATGTTGAATTTCACACTCGAGGATGTAGATACTAATGTTGAACATAGTCGGAGATAAAGATGAAAAAGAAAAAACGACTTTATTGATGATCGAGATGTAGTACATCTTTATTAGGGATTCTAATGAAACCTAAATGGGGGTAGTCTGCTTGAGAATTCTCTGCTCAAGGGTAGAATTTCCTCAAGTGATCTACATTCCAAGTGTGGTCGATGGGTCATCCATCCATGGCTTCGAGTTTGTAGGCTCCATTGCGAGCAACTAGCCTTATCAAATATGGCCCTTCCCAATTGGGGCTTAAGACTCCATCCGACCTTATCAAATATGGCCATTCCTAATATGGCCCTTCCCAAGGTCACTTTCCTAAGCACCAGATCACCTTCTTTGAAATTCTGGGTTCTGACCTATCGGTTAAAATATCTAGCCATTCTACTCTGGTAGATTGCCACTTTCTCTGCTACCCGGTCTTGTTTCTCTTCTAGAAGGTCTAGATTAGCCCGGAGCTTGACCTCGTTACTTTCGGGCTTAAATTGTTGCACCCTGAATGAGGTTAATTTATGCTCGATAGGGAGGACCGCTTCAACTTCGAAAGCTAGGGAGTAAGGTGTCTCCCTGGTAGCTGTTCTCTTTGTAGTCCGATATGCCCAGAGGATTCCTGGCAGCTCTTCGGCCCATTTGCCTTTTTTCTACTGTAGTTTCTTCTTTAGAAGTTTCTTAATAGTCTTGTTGGTGGATTTCACCAGCCCGTTAGCCTGAGGATGGGCTACTGAAGCGAGCCTAAGGTCGATCACCAATCCTTTACAGAAATCTTTGAATCGAGCGTTGTCGAACTACTTACCCAGGTCAGTTATAATGATGAGAGGGGTTTCAAATCTACATACCACGTTGGTTTTGATGAACTTGGTCGTATTCTTTTCTGATATCCGAGAAAGAGGCCCTGCCTCGACCCATCTTGTGAAATAGTCGATAGTCACGATAGCATATTTCATCTTTCCGGGAGCGGTAAGAAGTGGTCCAATTAGGTCGATTCCCCACATGGCAAAGGAGTAAGGTGAACTGAGAGACGGTAGCAGCTCAACTGGCTGGTGGTTCAAGTTTGAAGTTCTTTGGCATGGCTCGCAAGATTGTACAAAACTCCTTGCGTCTTGATGGATGGTTGGCCAGTAGTACCCCATACGAAGCACTTGATATGCTAGAGTTCCCCCCCGATGTGGTTCCCGCAGTCCCCAGAGTGGACCTCTTTTAGTGCCCATTTGGCATCATCAGGATGCAAACATCTAAGCAGGGGGAGGGATCTTCCCCTTCTGTAGAGGTACCCATCTACCAAGCAATATCGGACCGAGAGTCTCTTAATTCTTCAGGCTTGATTGGGTTCCTCGGGGAGCTCTCTCTCTAGGAGATAGGTAACGATCGGGTCCATCCAACAAGGCTGGCGATCTAGGGAGCAGATTTCTTCATTTGTGGCTATGCTTGATTGGGAGATCACTTGGAGGGGAATTCCCCGTGGTAAGGATTCGCCTCCATTTGCAGCTATCTTAGCCAGAACATCCGCGCGGATGTTCTGGTGTCGAGGCACCTGATCGATCTTGAACCCCTTAAAATTATTTTTTAGCAACTGAGCTAGCTTTAGGTAGGCAGCCATATTATCTCCCTTTGCATGGTACACCCCAGTCACCTGATTGATTACAAGCAATGAGTCGCTCTTGATTTGTAAGTAGTCGGCCTCTAGTTCGATGTCTGCCTTCATCCCAGCCTGGAGGGCTTCATACTCTGCTTCTTTATTGGTGGCTTTAAACTCGAATATGAAACAGTGACAGAATTCAGTCCCCTCCGGGTCTATTAAAACTATGCCAGCTCCTCCCCTAGCTTGCCTGGATTCTCCATCTGTAAAGATGGTCCAGGACTTGCAGCCTTCCGGCCAATTATCGATCTCGGATGTTTTTTTAGGGATCTCATTTGGTGCTGCGGGATTCTCTTGATCCGGGAGCGCTGAAAATTCTGCCACGAAGTCAGCCAAAACCTGTGCCTTAATCGTGGTCTGGGGCTTATACTTTAAATCGAACTGAGTGAGCTCTAGGGCCCATAAAACTAGCCTTCTGGACACGTCTGGTCTTTGTAAGAAGTGGCGGAGAGGTTGGTCCGTCACCACTGCTATTGTATGAGCCTGAAAATAGGAACGGAGCTTTCTCGCTGAGATCACTAGAGCATAAGCGAGCTTTTCCAAGAGAATGTAATTCCTCTCTGACTTGGTTAAAGCATGACTTACATAGTATATAGGTCTTTAAAACCCATCGCCACACTCCTTGGCCAAAGCCCCGCTCACTGCAGTTTCTAAGACGGCCAGGTAGATCTGCAGCTCATCTCCAAGAACTGGCTTGACTAATAACGGTGGGCTTGCTAGGTTTTCTTTCAAGGCTTGGAAAGCTTGCTCGCTCTCCTGGCTCCATTTCATGTTTTTCCCTTGTTTGATGGCTTTGAAGAAAGGGAGACATTTATCGGTGGAGCGAGAGATAAACCTGTTGAGCGCCGCTACACGTCTAGTCAGAATTTGTACATGTTTGAGTGATGTTGGGGATTCTAGGTCCAACATAGCTTTGATTTTTTCTGGGTTGGCCTCTATGCCTCTCTCATGAACCATGAAGCCTAGAAACTTCCCCGATGTTACCCCGAAGGCACACTTGGAGGGGTTCAACCGCATCTGGTTCTCTCTCAGTATGAGAAAATTCTTGCGAAGGTCTTCCCGATGTCCTTCTGCAGTTGGTGATTTTGTGATCATGTCGTCGATATATACCTCCATCGTCCTTCCTATCTCTGGCTTGAACAGCTTGAAAATACTATATAGCGTGTGTCTACTAACCTAGAGGGGGGTGAATAGGTTTTAGTTGATTTATTACTAACTTTTCGACTTAATCAATTTTAATAGTCCTACATCATATTAGCAATCAACCAATCCAATATAAACATGCGGAAAATAATAAAAACACAATGATTGATTTACGTGAGAAACCCTCCAACTGGGCAAAACTGACGGGCTATCCTTCTAGCGACATACGGTCCTCAAATCCACTATTTGAATAAAAGTTTACAACCTAGGTTGACCTCAAGTCACACCTACTTGGTCACTAACCCTTTCACTCTACCCAATAGGCCTTTAATAGTGATCTTAGACCACAAGCTTGTGCACTAATCCACTTAGTCACAAAGCTTAACAATCAATGAAGAGGTTAAGCAACCTATGTGAATATGTAAAAAATATTCAAACATGCAATTAATGCTAGGCAACAATAAAGGCTTATCTAAGGATTTAAAGATGTCAATGAATGCAAATCCTAGATATCAATATATAAATGCAAATGCATGAAGATTTAGCTAGAAGGGTAAAATCGTCCTCAATGCTAGCTATCAATGAACAAGGCTCTCAACCAACACACAACAACTCAAACATGTTATAAATGCCATTAAACATAAAGATATGCAATAAATTCACACAAAAGAGCTAACCCTAGGCAAACAAGAACATAAATAAATACAAAGAGATTTAGGGCATGTTCAAGTTACCTAGTCAATGAAAGCAAGAAGAATCTATGATGAGATGATGCTTGTAAGATGTTAGATGCACATGGATTTGTGTTTGGTTGAGTAAAGATGAGTTCTTGGGAGTTTCTCTCTCTAAAGGAAGCTTGGCCTCTCAAAAATGGCTTCTTGAACTCACCAAAAACGAGCAAGGAAGAAGACAGAATATATATATAGGAGCCCTAGTCAAAACTGCGTCGTTTTGAACTTAGGGCACAAAAACCCGTCAATACCGCTTGATGGACCGCGTCTCAGGCAAGTGTCCAGACCGCGGTACACACAACAGTGCACCGTCTGGACAACAACGCTGTGTAGGGCGATGTGCATGCAAGTGCACAGGCCGCGGTATGGGCAACAGTGGCCTACTGGACAACACCGTGACTTGGATCGCTATGCATGCAAGTGTAAATGAGCGGTACAGGAAGCATGACCCTACTGAGGTATACAGCTCTGTATGCCGCGGTGCAAGCATGTGCCAAGCGGTCTAGGCTGCGCTAAGAGAAGAAATTCTCTTTTCGGGGCAAATTCAACACACTAAGTGATGTGCAAAAAGTGCAAGTGTGGAGTGTGAAAAGTGGCATACAATGCATCATTCAATTATATGAAAATAAGAACAAATGCATGCAAGTGAGTGTGTGCAACTAAATCTCTTCAAAGAGAGTTAAACAAGTGAGATTCCTTTGAAGTGCTCTTGAGAGAGATGATGTCCTTGAAGCTTGATCACACCCATAAGGCCTACATTACCCTTACAAAATTAATCCCCAATATGGTTTGTCAACGAAATAAGCCAATCAAAATATGAGGAACTTACAATCTCCCCCTTTGGCTATTTCGTGACAAAACCATCACTAACAAATCATCCTCACAATAAAGAATAAAAAACTAGAGGTCAACAAAAAGATATTCTACATTACAATTAGATACCTAGATACGAAGTCTTCAAATTTTCAAGCTCTTGTAAAATAGCCATCCCTACAAAACAATGAGACTACACTTTCCAATACAAGTGTATGTGAGGTGATCAATAGAGATAATAAATAAGAGCAATTTGCATAATAAAAGAAAACTGCAACATGCAACATGCAAATGCTCCCCCTAAATAGGTTAACTCCCCCTTAACGGGACAATCTCTCCAAATATACAACCCCCTTAAATAAACCACACTACTCCCCCTTTTTGTCATGAGGTAGGCAAATGAGTATTCCCCTACCGGTGTCACTTTAGCAAAGAGAGTTATTTGCAAGATAAGTGCATAATCATATACAACAACTTTATGCAACTTAATTAATTAAGAGAGAATCATTGAGGGTGTATTTTTAAGAAGAAAATGTGTGACTTAGTTGCTTTGGATGTAGGACATGTAACATCATAGTTCAAGCAAATGGTATTTGGCAAAGTGAACATCAAAAGGGTTCCAAAGGAATTCAAACCAATTTGCACCATTTTGTCATGAATAAACAAGATATAGTTTTTCGAAGAATTTGTCAACACACACATAACAATATCAATCCTTAAAGGCCAACCAAGACATTGGATCAAGAGATCCTATTAGATTTTTCCGGATAAATATATGTATGATAGTAGTCTTGTTTAACCATTAAGAAGAGAGAGAAGACTAATTTGGATATAAAATCCTTATTGATTGCATGGATACAAGATCCTTATTGATTAGTCTTCTCATTTGCAATCACACAATTCATGCATAATATTTTAGCATGTCAAAATCAAGTCACATGTAATGGAGATAAATTTTAGGTCATTCAAATGTACTTCCCAATCAATTCTCCTAATCCAAAAATGCATGTTTGAACAAAGAGGTGACATGGATTACAAACCAAGCAAGGCACACTTATTGAATAAAAAGTCATATAAGAATATATATATATATATATATATATATATATATAAGCACAACCAAAAATACTCAAGCAATTAATAAAGAAGCATAAAGTTGATCAAGTTTTTGCTTATTTCAACATGCAAGGTTGCTCTCTTTGCTTAAGCTCCCCATAAGGGGTCAATCACCAAACATATCAAGGCATATGACAAATCCCAATAGACCTACTAAGTGACTTGAACCTAGTTGAGTCTAAGGGCTTTATAAATAAATCCGCTAGTTGATCATTAGTGCCCACATGCTCAAGTGCAATGCATTTGTTTTCAACTAGTTCTCTAATGAAATGATGCCTAATGTCTATATGCTTTGTCTTAGAGTGCTGAACCGGATTCTTTGAAATGTTAATAGCACTCATGTTATCACAATAAAGGGTTAGAATACCTTGATCAAAGCCATAATCCACAAGCATTTGCTTCATCCAAAGGAGTTGTGTGCAAGCACTCCCGGCGGTTATGTATTCCGCTTGGTACCTAGCACACACACCTACACTAAAGGCTATATTGGGCCTAATTGCGGTCAAGTAAAGCAAGCTACCAATCATGCCACGATAAAGACTTTGTTCCACACTCTTGCCACTAGCATTATTGCTTAGTTTCAAGGTGGTACTCATTGGTGTGTCACAATGTTTGGCATTCTCAAGGCCAAACTTCTTCACTAGGTTCTTAGCATACTTAGCTTGGGATATGAAAATCCCATCATTCAATTGCTTGATTTGCAAACCTAGGAATTAATTGAGCTCCCCAACAAGACTCATCTCAAACTCATGAGACATGACATCAACAAATTGTTGGACTTTGGATTTGTTGGTGGAGCCAAAAACAATATCATCAACATAAATTTGAGTTATGAAAAGCTTATATTTGTTCCTCTTGATGAATAAAGTTTTGTCAACACTACCCCTAGTGTAGTCATTGTCAACAAGAAATTGAGTGAGGCGCTCATACCAAGCCCTTGGTGCTTGTTTCAACCCATATAAAGCCTTTTTGAGGCGATAGACATGATTGGGGTGGTGTGGATCCACAAACCCCTTGGGTTGCTCAACAAACACTTCCTCATGCAAGAAACCATTGAGGAAGGCACTCTTAACATCCATTTGATGCAATTTGAACTTGTGTACACATGATATGGATAAAAGAAGCCTTATGGACTCAAGACGGGCAACCGGAGCAAAAGTCTCTTCAAAGTCAATACCCTCAATTTGAGAATATCCTTGTGCTACAAGTCTAGCCTTGTTGCGCACAATGTTGCCATTCTCATCCGACTTGTTCCTATATACCCATTTGGTGCCTATGACATTAGTATCCTTGGGTCTAGGAACAAGAGTTCAAACCTCATTTCTTTCAAATTGGTTTACCTCTTCTTGCATGGCAAGAACCCAAAACTCATCATTCAAGGCTTCATCAACCTTTTTTGGTTCAATTTGAGAGGTGTAACAAGTATAGCTAATTTGATTAGCTATTTGACACCTAGTCCTAACACCCTCATTCATATCTCCAAGAATGTCATTCTTGTTGTGGAGATGTCTAACCCATGGAGTGGGTTCTTTAGAGTCCAATGATGGATCTCTATCAAGAGGTTAAATGACCTCTTCATCAAGACTTGACTTCACATCAATTGAAGTCTCACCATTCTTCTCCAAAGAAGAATCATCAAGCACAATGACCTCCTCATCATAGTCTCTAGTCTTAGGCCTACAATCATCTATGACAACATTAGATGATTCTATGACACTCCGAGTTTTTAAATTGAAAACTCTATAGGCCTTACTATTGAGGGCATAGCCAATGAAAATCCCCTCATCACTCTTGGCATCAAACTTTCCAAGTTGATCTCGGTCATTTAGAATGTAGCATTTGATCCCAAATGAGTGGAAGTAGCTAACATTTGGCTTACTACCCTTTCATAATTCATAGGAGGTTTGCCTAGTACCGGGCCTTAGGAAGACTCTATTTCCTATGTAGCAAGCCGTATTGACGGCCTCAGCCCAAAGATTCCTAAAGACATTGTTGCTAAGCAACATCACACAGGCCATCTCTTGAAGGACCCTATTCTTCCTCTCAACAACCCCATTTTGTTGAGGAGTTCTAGGAGCCGAAAACTCATGGGAAATGCCTAACCTATTGCAATAGCTTTCAAAACAAGCATTTTCAAATTCCCTCCCATGGTCACTCCTAATCCTTTTAATGCTTTTAATGTGTGAGTTCTTTTCATTTTGAATTTTAGTACAAAGCATTTTAAAATTTTCAAATGTTTCCGATTTTTCTCTAAGAAAATATGTCCATGTAAATCTAGAGAAATCATCAACACAAACAAAAATGTATCTCTTGCCACCGAGACTCTCGGTTTGCATGGGACCCATAAGGTCCATATGTAGAAGCTCTAATGGCTCCTTGGTGGAGAGATACTTGCCTTTCTTGTGCATACTTTTGGTTTGTTTCCCTTGTTGACAAGGTCCACAAACGCCATCGACTTTCTTCCCAAGCTTAGGGAGGCCACGCACAACCTTGGACTTATCTAAGATCCTCAAATCTTGATAGTTCATGTGGCCAAGTCTTTGATGCCACAACTCAACTTCCTCACACTTGGACATATTGCAAGAGATAGCACTAGCTTCAAGACAATAGCAATTGTCACTAGATCTCTTTCCTTTAAACAAGGTTTGTCCATTTGGCATTAAAATAGAGCAATCATTTTTGTTAAACAAGACGGAAAGTTCATCATCATTAAGATGAGAAATGCTTATAAGATTGGCTTACAAGCAATCAACAAGTAAAACATTGGACAAGGATGATAAATCGGGAATGGAAATGGTTCATTTCCATATGACTTTCTTTCTAGATCTATCACCAAATGTGGCAAATCCTCCATTCTCCAAGACAAGGGATTTAAAGAAACTCTTGTTCCCCGTCATATGCCTAGAACACCCACTATCCAAATACCAAGTGTTAGAGGCATTTGCCTTCAAGGCAATTTGAGCCACATAGCAAAAATAGTCATCTCTTCTAATCCACATAGGTGAAATGTTCTCTTTCCTAGTGGTATTAGTCATATTGGCTTTAGATTTCCTAGGGTCATGCAAACTGGCTCTAGATTTCTTAGAAACATGCATTTTGGCTTTAGATGAAATAGTCATCTCTTCTAATCCACCTAGGTGAAATGTTCTCTTTCCTAGTGGTATTAGTCATATTGGCTTTAGATTTCCTAGGGTCATGCAAACTGGCTCTAGATTTCCTAGGAACATGCATTTTGGCTCTAGCTCTATTTCTTTCAATCATGCTCTTGATTCTACATATTTCAATGTATTTGAAGCAATTAGGTCTAATGTGACCATCAACACCACAAAAGTGACAAGTGGGAATAAAATAAGAAGACATATCATGCCCTTATGAATACAAAGGGGCTTTCCCACGCATTTGAGCATGTCTTTAGTGTTGGATTGGTTCTTTCCTTCTTTGTTGTTGAGTTGGAATGGATTGCTTTCTTGGTTGACCATGCATGAATTGCTTCTTGGCTTGATGGTATTTGGGTTGAGGGAAACTTGCTTGAGGCACCCTTGTTGATTGAGCTTGAGCTTGTTTCCCTTGTGCTATCTTGACTTGAGAATCCTTAGAGCACTCTCCTAGTTCGATCTTCTTCCTAGGATGTTGTGGGGGTGGAGGCTCTTTGATGTCCAAGCTCTTGACGAACACAGTCTTGCTTGAGGATGAGGTCTCCTTGTCATCTTCATATCCAAGACCCTTCTTATCACTTGGCCTCTTTCCAACTCCCAACATGTGGTCGAGTTTCTTCGTACTTGAAGTCATCTTAGCAATGATCTCTCTTGCTTCTTCAAGATCCTTTTCCATCAATTCCTCATTTCTTTTTGCTATCTTTACTTCTCCATTTAGATGAGTGACTTTGGTAGATAGCTTGAGATTCTCACTCTTTAGCCTTTGAATCTCTTTCTTCATCTTCAATCTTGAGCTTTGAAAATGCTCAATGAACCCTTCGAGATCCATTCCTTCTACATCCATATTTGTTGAATGGGATGAAGAGTCACCATCACTAGAGTCATTTTCACTTTGTTTCTCTTTCTCTTCATCATCTAATGCTTCCTTAATCTTGAGAAAAGATGCGAAGGCAATAAAGTTTGCCACATGAATCTCATCATCCGAGGATTCTCCTTCTTCTTCCAAGTCATCACCATCACTCCACGTGGCGGCCATAGCCTTTCCTTTCTTCTTGTTCTTTAAATTGCCACAATCCATGGAGATGTGTCAGAAACCTCCACATTCAAAGCATTGAATCCCTCTTCTTGTGGGCTTGTCTTCACTTGACTCAAACTTCTTGAAATGAGTCTTCTTCTTCATTTCCTTTCCTTTGGACCCAAATCCCTTCTTCTCAAAATTGATGAACTTCTTGAATCTTTTAACCATGAGGGTCATCTCCTCATCTGAGTCATCTTCCTCCTTCTCTACTTTGGAAGTTTTCAGAGCAATACTATTTTGCTTCTTTGGAGGTGTAGGTGTAGGAGTCCACCTAGACTCATATGCTAGAAGTCTTCCAATAACTTCACTTGGCTTCATGTTCTTGTAATCACTATTCTCCTCAAGAGCCGTCACTTTTGACTCAAATCTTGCTGGAAATGACCTCATAATTTTTTTATTGATTCTCCTATCCGAATAGGGGTCACCAAGTTGATGGCTTTGATTGACTATGTCCATCAACTTCACTTGAAAGTCGTTGAAGCACTCATCCTCCTCCGTTCTAATTTGCTCGAATTATGTTTGGAGGACTTGAAGCTTGGAGTCCTTAACCACCTCGGTTCCCTCATGTGCCGTCTCTAGAATCTCCCATGCCTCTTTTGCAATTCTTGTTGTTTGGATCAATTTGTACTGATTGTCATCCATAGCACAAAGAATGGCATGCATAGCCTTGTTGTTCCACTAGGATGCTTCAAACTCTTGAGTTGACCATTCCGACTTTGGCTTGGGAACTACACTTTCGTCTGTAAGAGTATTTTCCAAAGAAGTGTAGCCATCTTCAATTGCCATCCATGCTCGGTCATTTATTTGGCAAATGTAAGACTCCATCTTTCCTTTCCAAGAGGCATAGTTTACTCCGGTGAGCAAAAGGGGTCTTGTGCTAGAGGCTCCCTCATTACCACTTCTGTTCCCACTCATAGTGTTTGGGTATCAATGAGATGAATGTTAATGATGCGACAAACACAAACAAAATGTAAGACACACAAAAAGCAAGGATCACCTAAGTGTATCTAGGAATCCGCTCTGATACCAATTGAAAATACTATATAGCGTGTGTCTACTAACCTAGAGGTGGGGTGAATAGGTTTTAGTTGATTTATTACCAACTTTTCAACTTAATCAATTTTAATAGTCCTACCCCATATTAGCAATCAACCAATCCAATATAAACATGCGGAAAATAATAAAAACACGAGGATTGATTTACGTGAGAGACCCTCCAACTAGGTAAAACTCACGGGCTATTCTTCCTGCGACATACGGTCCTTAAATCCACTATTTGAATGAAAGTTTACAACCTAGGTTGACCTCAAGTCACACCTACTTGGTCACTAACCTTTTCACTCTACCCAACGGGCTTTTAATAGTGATCCTAGACCACAAACTTGTGCACTAATCCACTTAGTCACAAAGCTTAACAATCAATGAAAAGGTTAAACAACCTATGTGAATATATAAAAAATATTCAAACATGCAATTAATGCTAGGCAACACTAAAGGCTTATCTAAGGATTTAAAGATGTCAATGAATGCAAATCCTAGATATCAATATCTAAATGCAAATGCATGAAGATTTAGCTAGAAGGGTAAAATCGTCCTAAATGCTAGCTATCAATGAACAAGGCTCTCAACCAACACACAACAACTCAAACATGTTATAAATACCATTAAACATAAAGATATGCAATAAATTCACACAAAAGAGCTAACCCTAGGCAAACAAGAACATAAATAAATACAAAGAGATTTAGGGCATGTTCAAGTTACCTAGTCAATGAAAGCAAGAAGAATCCATGATGAGATAATGCTTGTAAGATGTTAGATGCACATGGATTTGTGTTTGGTTGAGTAAATATGAGTTCTTGGGAGTTTCTCTCTCTAAAGGAAGCTTGGCCTCTCAAAAATGGCTTCTTGAACTCACCAAAAACGAGCAAGGAATAAGAGAGAATATATATGGGAGCCCTAGTCAAAACTGCGTCGTTTTGAACTTAGGGCATAAAAACCCGTCAATACCGCTTGATGGACCGCGTCTTAGGCAAGTGTCCAGACCGCGGTACACACAGCAGTGCACCGTCTGGACAACAACGCGGTGTAGGGCGATGTGCATGCAAGTGCACAGGCCGCGGTATGGGCAACAGTGGCCTATTGGACAACACCGTGACTTGGATTGCTATGCGTGCAAGTGTACAGGAAGCGGTACATGAAGCATGACCCTACTGAGGTATACCGCTCTGTATGCCGCGGTGCAAGCATGTCTTGCCAAGCGGTCTAGGCCGAGCTAAGAGAAGAAATTCTCTTTTCGGGGCAAACTCAACACACTAAGTGATGTGCAAAAAGTGCAAGTGTTGAGTATGAAAAGTGGCAGTGTGGAGTGTGAAAAGTGGCATACAATGCATCATTAAATTATATGAAAATAAGAACAAATGCATGCAAGTGAGTGTGTGCAACTAGATCTCTTCAAAGAGAGTTAAACAAGTGAGATACCTTTGAAGTACTCTTGAGAGAGATGATGTCCTTGAAGCTTGATCACACCCATGAGGCCTACATTACCCTTACAAAATTAATCTCCAATATGGTTTGTCAACGAAATAAGCCAATCAAAATACGAGGAACTTACACAGTTTGTTAACCAGCCGCTGGTATGTAGCCCCTGCATTCTTCAAACCAAACGACATCACCTTGTAGCAGTACAAGCCCTGCCCAGTAATGAAACTGGTTTTATCCTGGTCAGCCGGGTGCATTTTAATTTGGTTGTATCCTGAGAACGTGTCCATAAAACTCAAGAGTTTATTTCCGGACGTGGAGTCAACCAGCTGGTCAATCTTTGGTAAAGGAAAACTGTCCTTTGGACAGGCCCAGTTGAGGTTGGTGTAATCGACACACATACGCCATTTCTCATTCGCCTTCGTAACCATTACCACGTTGGCGATCCATTCGGGATAGCGCACTTCTCTGATAAACCCTACCTTGATCAATTTATCTACCTCTTCCTGTACCACAGCGTTCCTATCAACGTTGAAGTGACGCCTCTTCTGTTTGACGAGCTTGACTGTTTGATCTAGCGCTAGTCGATGGGCGGCCAATGATGCCGGGATCCCAGGCATTTCATCATGACTCCAAGCGAAGATGTCACTGAATTCTTTGAGAAGATTAACTAAACCTTCTTTCACTTCTGGTTCAAGGGTGGCCCCGACCTTGACAACCTTGAAGGGATCGTCATTTCTGATGGGTATCTCCTCTAGTCTATCTACGGGCTGCCCACTGGCCCACTCCTTGCTTCGTTCCTCCTCATAAGGCATAATAGGTTCATTTTCTGGATGCTCAGGATGCTCCGCGTGCTCCATCTCTTCCTGGATTATCCGGGATGTTTCCATGTCCTCCTGGATGAATGCCACTTGTACGCACTGTTTTGCTAAAGCTGTAGGATTGGAAGACACTGCGTAGCACTTCCTAGCTTCCTGCTGGTCTCCGTGTACCTCCCCCACCTTGGTTCCAACCGGGAATTTCAAGACGTTGTGGTATATGGACAAGACTCCCTTCAAGGAGGATAGGAATGGTCTCCCTAGGATGACGTTGTAGGCCGATGGGGTGTCAACCACAACAAAGTCGGTCATAATACTCTGTTGGAGAGGGGTGGTTCCGGTGATTACTGGGAGGATCACCGACCCTACTGGTATGATCGAATCTCCAGTGAACCCATTAAGTGGAGTTGTATAGCTATTGTAACACCATTGCTTCAGATTTAATTTTTCCAAAGTATCCTTGGAGAGGATATCTACACTGCTACCCGAATCTACGAGCAAGCGATGGACCAGACAGTTGGCAATCAGTATTGTGATTACCATGGGATCATCATGAGGTTGCACAGTGTTGAAGACATCTGCTTCAGTGAAAACGATCTGTGCTAACTGGGAGGGCTCTATTGGGCTCTGGCTGACCTTGAAAATTCCCCAGCTTTCTTTGATACGGGGAATCTTCATCGCGTGGTTTTTTTGGGAATTATTAGAAGTGCCAGCCAATGTGGGACCTCTGCTGATGGTGTGTATCACCTGGATCTGTTGCATTAAGTCAGCATGTTCCCCATTTCTCTTCTCTGCGTCCTCACGGATCTCAGCTTGTACCTCCCTTCCATTCTGAATGTTATCTCTGATCTGTTGTCAGAATTCAATTAAGTATCCCCCCCCCCCCCTTATCAGGGCTTCAATCTGGTTGCGCAAATTACAGCACTCTGAAGTGTTGTGGCCCACGTCTTCGTGGAAGTCGCAGTACTTGTACCGGTTCCTCCTGTCAGCTGGGGCTTTCATGGGAGCGGGCTTTTAGAGCAGCCATTTGTATCGTATAGCAAGTTAGACTATTTCCCTGGAAACGTTCAAATGAGTATATTAGTCATACCATTTCTCTCCTTGCATTACGGTGGCCACGGTCCTAGGAGATGGCGAAGCCCGGGGAGGGGTTCGTCTTGCTGGATATTTTTCTTGCCTGTGCTGAGGAGCGGGGATGCGATAGGTTGACCTATTGGGGAGGTTTATTCTGAGTTTTCAGAATTGGCTCAAATTTGGGGGCTTCTTTTTTCAGATGCTTCACCGTTCTCATGTCGTCGTGTTCCATCTTGACTTTGAGTTGCTCGTCGATCTCGACCTGCTCAAGAGCCTGATTGTAGGCCTCCTGGTAAGTCTCTAGAGGTCTCTTGGTGAAGGAGCGGAAAAGTTTTCCCGCCCATAGGTTCCGCCTGAAGTTGGCGAGAGTTTCTTTCTCTGGTGAAAACTCTCATTTGTATGACCTCTTTGTGAAAACATTCTACGTACGATCAAAGTGTCTCACTTCGTTCCTGAATCACATATTGGAGATGTATGGGATCCTTCGGACGAGGTTTGACCCCTTGGAACTGTGAGCAAAAAGCTGTCGATAATTTCGTGAAAGAATCCACGCTGCCAGCAGGCAGCTTCCTGAACCAAGTTTTCGCGTAGTCGGTTAGGGTCGATGGAAACATCCTACACATAGCTGCTCTGGTAGTGTTCTGGACCTCCATTTATTGAACGAAGCTCTCCAGGTGGCTTAGAAGATCTTCCGTTCCAGAGAACTTATCTGATGGCATTTTGAATTTTTGTGGGAGCTCCGCTTCCCGGATCCTCCTAGTGAAGGGAGCGTTCATCTCGCTCAGGGGATCCTTTTTATCCTCCTTATTCTTTCCTTTTCTTATCTTTTGAACCTCCTTCTGTAGCTTTGTCAGCTGATTCCTCAGTCGCTTGTTCCCAGGTTTCTCTGAATTGACCTCGGATTCTTCACTGTCGAGTCTCTCGGATGAACTGGCAACCTCTATCTGGTCCCCTTCATGGACAGGATCCATTCGGGAAGTTTGTCTACTCTCCTCCTCTTGGGCCCGGGCGTTCCTCTTTGATGCCGTTGGGCGAGGTACCTCTCGTTGCTCCCGGGTCAAGGCATCAGCAGCAGATTTAACTCGCCTGGGTTGATATTATGAAGGTCTTTTCGGAACTGGGGGCATGGGTCCCAGCCTATCCCGGATCGAAAGTTGGGATCCAGTCCTGCCCCGAGCTGGCTCTGGAAGAGGAGGTCTCAGGCAATCAAAGGCAGGCTGCCTAGCTCCGAACCTGCTCGGTTCTCTCTGATCATTCGGGTTCTTTGGCTGGACTGTGATGCCTTCGGCGAGCTGGTGGATGCGGACGGTTTCCACGAAGGTTACCGCTGGTTGATCGAGCGCGGCCTGGCTCAATGTAGGGTGGCGAGAAGCCCGCACATTAGTTGTTTGGACCGGAGCTTGATTGCCATATCCAGACTTCCTCCCCTTTCTTGGGGCCTTTCGCGTAGGCCTTGCCGAGGGTTGTTCAGAAACTCCATGTTGGCCTTAGGAAGAGCAGAGCCTCATGGTTCCTGTAAACAACAAAAATGTAAATGCAAACAGTTGACTTGATTAACTAGGTGTAGGGTCGAGTTCCCACAGACGGCGTCAGAAAGTGTTAACGGAAATTTTGCTCAAGACGAGAAATCTCAGTTAACACCCTCGAGTCCACAACCACGTAGGTGGTGGCCAAGGTTGATCATACATGTAATAGTGCTTTATAAAATGACAAAGAATAATGATACAATTCACCACCCAAAAGAAAGAAAAATATTCTCTTTATTGATCCTGTATGGTATACAAATCTTTCTCAAATTCCTCTCAATTCTCTCTAAGAGTAGTTGGATACTTGTCGTATGCCTGTCGAATAGTAGTCTCCCTTTTTTTTCAGAAACAGGGCGTCCTCCCTTTATACAATGCCTTCCTATGTTAAACTAATTGATTCTCCCCTTGATTTTCTCTGTCCCTCCCCTCCTTGTCGGACGAGATTTTTTCTTTTTAAATGTCATTGACTTTGAATTAATTGGTAAGTTGAGGATATCTTGGTGGAGATCAATTTGTTTCCTTTTTAGACTTTATTACTTATTCTGTACGTATGTAACATTTGTAGATGTAATCTTGTATGTCTTCGGGTCTATCGTGGTCCCCCATTAGGGTCGTTTGAACATGGTATGTATCATGGTGAGGTTGATCAGTGTCCTGGCCCCGATATTAAGGAATCTCATCTAGCTAGGAGCTAGGTCTAGCTTCCCTTAACCTTTTGAATCTAGGTGCGGCCTCCTACGGACATCCCCCTATGTTAGCGAGGTATAAGCGAGCTTCTGGAGAATTTGCGAGGTAACCCCAACTTCGGGGGGATCTCCTGGTTTTAGGTTCGATGACGCGGGCTCGATCTGACCGAGCCGGGCTCTACTCCGGGGGTTTCTGAAGCCCGTCCTTATTCCTTTGGGGCGGTACCATAGCTCGGCTTTGGGTAACATGGTCTCCTGGTGGATGACCTCAGACATGGAGCCCGGTTTGGAGGGTGGAAAATTTCCCCTTGGTCCTTAGCCAAATTTGGCTATTAACACCCTCTTTCTCTAGTTTATCCGGTCAGACTTTCTCATGATTGGATCGCTCCCCCTCCTGGCCTCCTGAAGCTTAATACGAGAATTGCTACTCGAATGAATTCCCTGTCTTTCAATATTGGAGCTACTATCAGGGATGATAAAGGGAAAGTACTCGTTGTCCGTTCTAACCTGGCTGTTGGCTATTTTTCAGCCGAGGTTGGCCAACTTATCGCTCTGCGTGAGGGTCTTTTACTTGCCAAGTTCTACAATTTTCCTGTTTCTCTGATTGAATTTTCTTCCTCTAATGTTGCAGCCGCGCTGAACTGTCATCTCCCCTTGCTTGGGGATGTTTGTTGTGTTGTCAATGACATTAAGGTCTCGTTTTTAGAAGTGGGTAACTGTAAGTGTCAAGCCTCCCCTAAATCGAGGAACTCCTTGGCACAAAATTTAGCTTCGTTGGCCTTCTCCTCTGTTAGGGAGTATCTCTAGCTGGATTCTAGCCCTTTGTCTATTTTTCCTGGTGTGTAATGTTTTCCCATTATCAAAAAGAAAAAAGAAAAAAAAAAGATTAGTTTACAAATCTCAAATTTATCAATTTGTTTTTTAAGTCCTAGGGACCCATTCGAACGTCACAACACTTATCAGGTAGACATGACGTTGGTTCCGGTTCCGGTTCGGTTCCGGTTCAGAACCGACGGTTCCGATTCCGGTTCCGAGGAAACTAGAACCGGAACCGGCACCGGCACCGGCACCGGTACCTCCCTAGGGAGGTTCCGGTTCCGGTTCCGATTCCGGTTCCGGTTCCACCGGTTCGGAACCGGTTTTTTTTGTTTTTTTTTCAAATAATCCTACCCTAAATTCCTAATATTTATTCGTTAAACACTGGTACAAACCCTTTCTAGCGTCCTGGAAAATCAACCAAACATCCAGGCTGGACTGAATTTATTTGTTTGGTACAAACCCTTTCCAGCGTCCTGGAGACTGGATGCCCCAAAAATCTGACCAGGCTCCATACCATGCCCCAATCAACTCAAACACAATCAATCAAACAAGTAACTCAAACAAATACAAACCCAAAATCCATCAAAGGGAAGAGATTGAAATCATAGAGAGATAGAGAGAAAGATAGAAGAGATCGAAGAGAGATATAGAGAAAGAAAGAAAGAAGAGATTGGAATGAAGAGGAGATCGGCGACGAGATAAAGGGATCGGCGTACCGGCGGCGGCGAGGAGATCAGTCGTCGACGTCGTGAGTAGGAGAAGGAAAGAGAGAAAGAGAGAGAGAGAGAGAGAGAGAGAGAGAGAGAGAGAGAGATATCTGAGAAAAGTGAGAAAAAAATAAAGAAGAAAGAGAGAGTGTGAAAGAGAGAAAGAAATGGGCGTTGGTGGGAGGTGGGTAGTGGGTAGGTGGGTAAGTGGGTAGGGTAGTGGGTATGGATAAATGGGTAGGGTAGTAGGTTTAAATATATATATATATATATATATATTGGAACCGCCGGTTAGAACCGAAACCGGAACCGCCGGTTCCAGTCCGGTTCGAACCGGACGGTTCCTAAAAATTAAGAATCGGAACCGGAACCGGAACCGGAATCGGAACCGGAACCGGAACCGGAATCGGAACCGGAACCGGAACCGGAATCGGAACCGGAACCGGAATCGGAACCGGAATCGGAACCGAAAAATTCGGTTCCGATTCCGGTTCCGATTCTGATTTTTTTTGGACGGTTCCAATTCGGTTCACCGGTCCGAACCGAACTGGCGTCATGTCTATTATCAGGTAGAGATAAGTTCGGTGTGGGGCTGTTGCCTATGTAACTATGTTTAAAAAGTCAGAATTATTAGTTTTAGAGGGGTGTATTGGATTGAGATTTTAATAGACAATTTTGGAGTGCAAGGATTTTATGGATTTGCAAGACTATTAGGATTATTAGGATTGTTAGGACTATACTTTTAGGATTATTAGGATTATATGGACTAGACTTTTAGGATTCTGAAAGAGTCTTTGAACTTTATTTATAGACTATTAGGATTATCTAGATTTTATTTCAAGACTTTTTAGACTTTTAAAAATATGGACTTTCAAGAGTCGATTGTAGTATTCAATTTTCTCTCCAAGTTCTAGTGCTCTATAATCTTGTTGAGAGTAGTCACTGAATAACAAAAATTGAATGAAAAACATGTATAAGCTATAAAGAGATGTAATAAAATTTTAAAATACCACCACGCAGCACATAACCTTCAGCTGGTTCATATGGTGTAGAAAATGTCACAATATGAAATAAATATAATAACCAACAACCCATCCCCCACTACCTCACTAGAAATGACATAAAACAGGGGAAAACAATAGCTTGAACATTGAAGTATTTCCGTTTGGCTTGTTGGACTTCATTACTTCATATGTTATGAAACTCCAATATTCACAGCTCTTAAATCTTATTTTTCTCTAGTTGTGTGTACAGTCTATGTCCCCCTTTCATGTTAGTGATAAATGATTCAAGTCCGGTGAGATGAGTTGATATACAGACTATGCATGCATTGGTTAAATTTGGAGGGGGCATGAATAAGAATTTTTTTTAATATAAATGTAAATAACCAAAAAAAAAATGATATATAAGATTTAACTATACATATTTTTAAAAAAATAACTCTAAACGGTCAACTAGTGCTTGCTCTCGACAAGTTTCGGCATACCCTTCCGTTATCGGATTTCAAAAAAAAACATGTATCTAAATTTTATAGAAGCATGGTTTTATGCGAGGCACATATCTTTTTAACTCGCTCAGGCAATAAATCAATAGAAATTGTGATCATCTTCTTTTGTCTTTGAACTCAATCTACACAAAAGGCGATATTATTAGTAATTGGACCAGCTCTTTTTATCAGGTGTGTGTGTGTATATATACATATATATATATATATATATATATATATATATATATATTAAAAAAATCAACTTCCTCTTTATCTTTATTTTTTTGCCAAATCCATCTTTTATAGACTTAGATAAAGTATTTGATCAATTTTTACTTGTGGTCCTAAAGATTTTAGATACCGGTGGTGGTGGTGGGATCATGGAAATCTAGCATAAAACTATTTTTTAACTCACAGAGGCATTTTATCAGTCATTTGGTACTCGACTATCAAATGTAGTTTTATGCTGTCTTTTGCATGTTTGGCCGCCACATTTATTATATGCCAATACACCCACGAAATATCTAAAATCAAATAAAAAGTCAAGAAAGTATTGAGGGAGACGGTAAGACAATTTTGGGTTCAAGCTAATTATAAATATCATTAAAAAGTCTGGAAAATCTATTTTGTCATGAAATCCTAAAAATCTTGATCTCAATCCAATACCAGCAGACAATTTGCTGCATCTTAAAAGTCTAGATCCAATACCATAAGACAATATGGACTTTTTAAAAAAATCTTAAAAGTCTATATCTAATACCACAAGATAATATAAACTTTTAAAAAAAAATCTTAAAAGTCTTGATCGAATATCACCATATTTATCTAACTTGTTAAAAAGTCTCAATCCAATACCATCAGATTTTTACTTCCCCAAATTGTCTAATAAAATCTTGAAGCAATACACCCTCCTTAAATGTCTTGTAATTGATTAGGACATTGTTTATATAATTAGGTGGGGTCAGGTGTTCTTGTCAATTGTCATCCCTATTAAATTAGGACATTGATTATATAATAGTTATTGGTAAACGGAAGACCGATCATATCTTATGCTTAAATCTATGGAGAAGAATGAGATGTTAGCTATAAAATATGCCAATACTGAGTTGGCTCGGATGGTGACATGCTGCTGTTCAATTGGTTGTGAGTATATTATGTAGACGGTAGACCCAACATTTTATCATTTTTTTAATGGCAAATCTTTTTTGGGAATCAAATATTTGATTCGTTCAATAAGAAATTTTTTTTTTAAAGACGCTCAATAACTATATTTTGACGAAATATAATTTTTTTGTTTTATGTGTTTGTTTTGTAGCACCCATTGACCATAATCCCTTCCTTTTCATATATACATCATATTGGCCCATCTAAAGTTCTAAACATAATTTTCTCAGTCAACACGATAAAAAAATATAAATCGACGATTTTACCTTTTATATTTAATTATTAAATATGAATAACAGTTTTACCCTTCAATCTTTTACAATTATTTAACAACTTTAGCAATCTAGAATTCTAGATTGTCCGATGAAAATTTGACTTTTATTATACAATTTATTTTTTAAAAGGGGATAATATTGATATCCATAAAACATATTAGTACATTCATCTTTTATTAAAAACTTTAATTGCAAAAATATCTAAATAGAAATTTATCAATAATGACAAATTATTTTAATTAAAAATAAACCAAATACTATATACAATCATTACTTACACTCATTTCTTCAATTATATTTCTATATTAAAAAAAAACTTATGATAAATCTTAAACCCTAATTTTTATGATAAACCATAATTAAACTTTAATTTTATTTCAAGTATCAAACTTTCTCATCATCACATGATTATCATATTGTTTTTGTATTTCTTTTACGTACAGTTATAACTCTGTCAATAAACAAAATATGTTTTTTTTAACGATTGTCGTAGATATCAATAGTTTTTTTTTTAAATCGCCGTAGATATTAATAAGTTTTTTTTTAAATAGCTGTATAAATAATAGATATCGATAAGTTTTTTTTTAAAATACCTGTATAAATATGAGAATTCCTGATTGAAAATCTCAAACTCATATACGGTTCCACATATTCCCTTTTATAAGACTTCTACATTCGAGATATTTCTAAAAGTAAATTGGATCATCATTAAAAGAGGATTTGATTCCAAAAATAATATGATATACATATATATATATATATATATAAATTGGGTGTGATAATAAATTAAGAGTGTTTATAAATAATATGTACTAAAATGAATATATTTTTTCAATGAAAGTACCATTGGCATTAAGATGAGTGCTTATAGTAATATATATTTTTAAAATTTTAAACATAGATGTACTTATAAAAATGAGTATACTAATAACTTTTATGAATGTCAATATCCGTACCTTTTTACAAAAAAGTACTTCAAAAAAATTAAATACTAAAAGAAGATTAATATCAGTTCAAAAAATTTAATAAAATATATTTAAAAGAAATAATATCATAAAAATATTACTATTTTTTATTTTAAAACCTGTAAATGTATTTTTTATATATATATATATATATAAATATTACTTATAAATGTATTAAAACTCTTAAAATAATATCAAAATAACACATTAAAAAAGTGATTCTACACATACAAATAAAATAAAATTACAATTATAAATTAAAACAAAATTTTTAATAATAAATAAATAATAAAATAGCGAGATACATGGAAAATCTGAACTGAGAACAACTGTATTATCATTTCTGGTGCGGAAGGAGGATCATGTTGTATCGGTGGGTTGCACTATTTAGCCTATTTTGTTTCAACATAAATTCTCCACACATTTGACCTTTATTTTCTATTCCCTACGAATATATTACAACAATTAAAGAATACAAACAATTTGCTTCATTGTAAAAGTGAGTTAACATTTGTTGTGCCCAGAACGTACACCAATCGAATTGAGAACAAAAAAAAAATGTCTTCAAGGAAAAAAACAGAAAAACAAAAAACAAACATTGCAAGGTGCCTTGATCAAGCAAATCAATTTTATTTTTGTAGTTCTAACTTATAAGCATAATCTATTTCTGTTTGCATATCATACTCTTAGTAAAGTAAATGTGCATTTACATTTCATTTATATAAGAGGGGTTCGAGTCTCATATTTATCTATGAAATCGTTAAGTGTTGGAAGATCTTTTCTCTCTATAGTGAGAAAGTCTCATATTTATCTATTAAATCGTAAAGTGTTGGAAGATATTTTCTCTTTATAGTGAGAACTGTATTGATAATCAAGTCTCGACAGATTCCAAATTAGATTGTCCTGTTTTTTTAAGAAAAATAGTTACACCGTTAAATAAGCTTTTTTTTTTAATGTTACGATAACAATTTTTTTTTAATGGCAAATCTTGTAAGATCTTTTTTGAAGGGACATTCAGTGATGGGTTGTTTGTTTTTTCCACTTAAAACTTAATGGAACTCATTAAGTTGTTTTGTTTGTTTTTTAAAGTTGTCAAACAACTTAAAAATATCAACAAAAAAAAACAACTTAAAAATAAAAGTAAGAAATCCTAACTTTAATTCCAATGACTGGTGCATATAATTCAGGAACCTATTTCAAAAAAAAAAAATCAATAACTTTTTTTTTATTTGGTTTCCGGTGCATATGATCTAAGAAACCAAAAAACCACAAATGGTTTTTTCGATATATACACTGGAAACGTGGACATCATACAAATAACTTGAACTTTTTTTTGACAATAAATTGAATTTGAAACATACAAAATTATATTCTTCGATGAATTTTTTGTTTTGTTAAATTGAATTTTGTTTGCAGAAGAACCTGCAAAATCTTATAAATAATGGTACATGTTAAATTATTTCTTTTAATTAGCATGGGTATAAATGTAAAGTTACTTATATTCAGACAATTTTATTTATATAAAAAAAACAAACATATTGACAGTTCATTCAGATGTGATGGATAAAAACAAACATGTTATTCAGATTCAGATTTCAGTTCCTATTCAATTTTTAAAAATATTCCGGACAATTCAGTCTTCAGACAAAAAAACAATCAACCCAAAGATTTAGGGTCCACTGAATTTATAGCAATGAGTAAATAAATATAATAAACAATAGGATTATCGATTTAGTCCCTAAATTTTGGCAAAATATCAATTGTTTAAACGTGTTTGTTTTTTTAACACATGTGATCCCTTACTTTCATAATTACATCATATTGCTATTGGTCCATCTAACTGTAATTTTGAGTGTCAAATGTGACAAATTTTTTTTTTGACAATTGTCCCTTTGTTTTTAATTATTAAATGTGAATGACACTTTTGCCCTCCAACCTTTTACGATTACTTAACAACTTTACCAACTTAGATTGTCCAACAAAAAATTGACATGTGTTATACAATTTATTTATTTTTAAAAAAAGTACTTCAAAAAATTAAATACTAAATGAAAATTAATATCAGTTCAAAAAAATTAATAAAATACAATAAAAATAAATAATATCATAAAATATTACAATTTTTTTATTAAAAAAACTTATAAATGTATTATTTTATATATATATATATATTACTTATAAATGTATTACAACTCTTAAAATAACATAAAAATATCAAAATAACACTTTAAAAAAATGATTCTACACATACAAATAAAATAAAATTACAATTATAAATTAAAACAAAATTTTTAATAATAATAAATAATAAAATAACGAGATAGAGGGAAACTTTGAACTAAGAACAACTGAATTCTCCGTACGCAATGCTTCCAATTGAAATGCAGTAATCACAAAAATAAGTGAGTGCCAAGAAGGAAAATAAATTCAAGAAGAAAATCCTCAAAACACTTTGAAATTTTCAAGAATCAAACCCCGAAAACAAGATTTTCAAAAAAAATATTGAACATTGCGTATGCTAATTCCTTAAAACACAGTCATCCCCTGATTTCTGAATGAAAACCAAATTCAAGCATGGAATTTGGCAAATACTTCAATTTGTTCACGCAACCACGCGTATACATACGAGAATTGAACAGATTTTCAGAAAGAAAATAATAATAATAATAATAATAATAATAATAAGAACAGCATACGACATACCTTGCTGGATGTAACCAAGGGTTAAAATATACATATTGGTACTACGATGTGGTTGAAATATCGATATCAACATATATTGATGTAAAATATAAAAATTTGGCTAAAAACATAAAAAATGTAATGAAATCTTTTTTTTTAAAGGTTAAAATAATCAATAATCTAACAAAAAGAAACATATTTTTTTCCAAAGACATAATATCTAACAACTATACAGTATAAATATGAATATACACGAGTGGTACAAAATTGAAAATCTTCTGTTAGAACTTCATTCTCTAATAATTTGCATCATACAAGCTATTGTTTACCAAAAGGAAGATCTAGGTAGTTCAAACATAGTGTGGCTATCATCTTGATTCATACAATTGTGGTTTTGGCTCGTATTCTCAAGTGAACCCAATGTGAACCAAACGAGACTCAATTGATGTGAAACTTTCTAAAAACGTGAGGAACGTTTGGAAGTTGGAGTTGGTGTTTGAGGGAGGATTGAAGACCAAGAAGAACTGAAGAAACGAAGACTGAAGAGTTGTGTTATGCCTAACGATGTTATTAGTGTGGAGTAAAAGAACACCTGTAACATTAGAGAATTGTGAGATCCGGGGGAGACCCTAGGAAATATCCGAAGAGGGATCCGGGGAATATCAGTGGATCAAGTTAGAGATCCATGGGTGATATTCAGAGGATACCTAAGAGATATTGGGGGATTCCTGGTAAGGATCTTGTGAGCGTTGTGAGCTGAGAGTCATGATGTAAAACTCGGTTGTGAGTTTGTGGACTTGGTAAGGCTCTGTGATTTGGGATTGAGGTGTGAGAGAGAATCCTGGAGTATATGGTTGTAACAATTTATTATATAGTGGAACTTTCTCTGTTGTCCTGACGGCCCGTGGTTTTTTTCCTGATTTAAGGTTTTCCATATATATCTTGTGTTGTGTGATTATTTATTTTCTCTCATCTTATTTTTTCTGCTATAAACGTTAATTGCTATGAGTTATGAGAGTATGTTAAGCATGTCATTTCTGCGTTCATTGGTTCAAATTCCCAACAATAATATTAAAGTATCACTACTTTTTTTTTGTATGAATAAGCAATAGCTATTACAAATTTACGATTTACAACTTTACTTTTGATTTTTAAATAGTTTTAAAATTTTATTTTATATTCATTCCGTACTCAATTCCGTGTCATAGAAATATATTACATTAAATTTAAAACAAAAAAGTAGATAAAAACATTATGGAATATCATCAATTGTTGACTTTAGATTGATGGAAATATCACTGATATTTCACAAAAATATCAAATATCCACCATATTATGTCAAAAAAATATACTACAGGTTCACTAATATGGATATTTTACAGAATATATCACGGATACTTAAGGATATTTTCTAGATAAACTTGCATAAAAGATATTAAACCTCATATCTATATCGGTACTCTTAAAATATAGAAATATAGATAAATATATCGCGAAAACTGTGGATATTTTAAACTATGCCAATAACAATAGGCATGTCAATGGCTTGAATTTCATCTGTGTTATCATCACAATCATCAGCCACATCAGCGTGATGTAGAATATACACAACTGCATTGGAGATATATTTTTTTTAATAAACTACCTATTTATCTTACGTAACATCTTTTTTTTTCACAAGCCATTCTTATATCGGAGATGCTCTAAATTTGCCTAACATGTCATTTACATGCTTGTATATTAGCCTAACATGCCCTATATATATATATATATATATATATATATTATATACACTTGAGTTTTAATAATAATAATAATAAAAAATTAATACCGCAAAAAAATTAAGAGTTAAGCTAAAAAAAAATATCAGTATGATTTTTTTTATTATGTTACCTCATATCTTGATTGACTAATAGTCCACTTCATTTGTACGTATTAAGTTTTACAATTGTCAATAAAATTATTAAGTGCGTAGCGCTTTACTAGTATCTTATCTCCCTCTAGTTAAAGTTGCTATTTGGATTGTACTTATAACGATAGCATAATTTCATAAATTCAACCTTTAATTATCTATATCACTGCCCAATGTGACTCAGTGGTACGAGTGTTCATTTAGTCTAACAGTACCTCATGTCTGAGTCGCAACCACATCAATTGTATATCAAAAAAAATTTCTATAAAATCATAAAGTGTGAACCGGTGAGACTTCTGATATGGCAACAATATTTATAAAAACTGTCAATATAAACATCTACTTTCAAAGGGTCAGTTGTACAATTATTTTATAAGTTGAACAACTATTTTATAAGTTGACTTAACATTAGAGAAAAGAATCAAAATTGTTACAAAAGTTAGGTAAAAAAAATGAAGAAAATAACTAGACACATCATTAATAAATTTTCTTTCAAAAAGAAGCATAACGGAGACCCATTTTTATTTTGGTTGTCTATAAAGTATACTTATATGTTTCGTATGAAGCAAATCTCTTAATAATGTTTATGTTGACGTTGATTTTTAGAAAGTCAATCGGTCAACGTGTTTGTATGAAAACTTGTGAATGAAAAGCAATAATAATGAAGACGAAAGGTTTAACTTGGTAAAACTCTAGTGACAGAGAAACATCCACAAGTGTCGTTGGGCGACAAAAAAGTATTCCACTATGAAAGAATAACAATTACAGCTTATCCTCTGTACAATGACCATTCGGTTATATTTATATATTCTATAATCCTAATTTCAGTCGTACATGTCTCTAATTCATCAGTTTGAATCCTACCCAAAAGCTAGTAGAGTGGACCGATTGTAACTTGTCTCTTGTTTATCGATACATGGTATTTGCTTTTGAACTAACTTCGTCTGATCAGGTACTAGGATATTCCTTCATGTTTAGGACGAGTGAAAGTCTTTATCAAGTGAACCTCAATCTGAGATGACGTGTCGCTTGCTGAGTTCTTAAATCCTTGCATGGCACATCAGACGAGGAATTTTACATACAACAATACCCCCTTAAATATATAAACCGAGTACTTCCTGATTTGCCTGAGTAATTGCTATCTAGGCCGACCAATCAGTTTTCAACACAGCTCACTTACTCAGCGTGAGGTATTTAATCTAACCTTTCCCCACTCGTCCATTTCTCATTATATGTTATTAATTTTTTTTGTGGCTAACATAATTAATTCTACCCTTCTTCTATTTTTTTTTTAGAATTAATCTCCACCACAAAATATCCCTACGATGTGATGATGACGATTCTATTGACAGCGACACTTGAAGGCTTACAACCATTTTGCTTTGCCACATGTTATTTCATAAGAGGAGTTGCCAGGCGTTTTTATTAAAAGACACGTCTTTCCCGCTCCCACATCACTTAGGCACGACGATCGAGTTTCCCACGTCGTTCAAGTTTCCCGCTTCTAGTGGCCATGACGTCATCTAGGTTTAATTTCAAAATTTGTCTATTTAAACCTCACTGTATCCTTCGTCGTTTTTATTTTCACTTTAGCCGTATTTTCTCAAGAATATCCAGCAATTCCTTTTCCCTGCAACTTGAAGAATCTCAGGCATTTTCTTCCGCTCAAGCTTCCGTTTTCCAGGTAATTTTAGCTTTTCAATTTAACTTTTGATCTTTATTTGTCGTTATCTTCTTAAACCCACTAAAATGAATTTTCTGGTCAAGATCATGGATCTCGAAGCTAAGCATCACATTTTTGTCAAAATAATGATTGTGATTGTACAAGGGGATACTCTTGCAGTGGAATGTTTCGAAAGGCTCATCCACCACTAATCCTCAGACCAACCCCTTTTTTTGGTGGCTGATGTTTCTGGATTTGGAGTCAATGATTTCCCTGACATCGTGCCACATGTCGAGGCCAACCCTGGTAATGATGACACTCCAACGAACCCTTCTATTTCTTCTTGCAGAGATACTCGTCCACCAATGACAAGGGAAAAACATTCATTCTCCCGTGTCCCGAAAGAGGTGCTACCTCTCGTGATACCAGGATCCCTCGCAAAGTTAGAATCAGGCATCAGGAAGTCCTTAATCTGATATTGAAGACGAGTATAGAATCATCAGAATTTCTTTCTCGGCTCAGCGGCCCTGCGCATATGATCTCGAACCGAATGTTGTCGGGGATAAAGAGCTGATGCAATATGCGATAAGGTTTGATCTGGATACAAATGTTGTTCAGCTGATACCTACTGGGGAAAGAGCTGTCTGGAATCCCCCGTCTGGGGCAGTGGCGATTTACGGCGCAATGCTAAGCTGTGGAGTTACTTTACATCTTAAACATTTTATTTCTAGCTTTCTTGCTGAAGCTTGCATTTCTCCGACTCAACTCGCTCCAAATAATTATCGGATCCTGATGTGCATGTGGCACATATGGCATAGACTAGGCTTACCCACCCCTAATCCTCGAGAGATCAGACATTTTCATAATCTCAGGCAATCAGGTCATTCAGACACTTTCTTCCTTCTTTCAAGTCAGCCCGACCATTGGATTCCTAAAGGCGTTGAGTCGTCTAAGGCTGTTCAAGTATCTCCTGATGAGAAGATAAAGGGCTTTATTTGAGGCCTTCCCTCATTAAACAAATTCTGGAAGAACAATTAGTTCTTCATTGGAGATAGCAAGGGGCAGCGAGTTAATTGCAATACTGCTGTCCAGCGAACTAAACGTCGAGTTCCCTAGTTTTTTACTTCTCCTGAATCGTGGAATAATACATCTCCTGCATTCTCGGCGTCCGAGTTGATCGTCTTATGCAGAGTAGCGGTGTGACCTTTGTAGAAAATGGGTAAATCTGTCCTTCTCGAAGAGGAAATGATGATCAAAGCTGACTTTTTCCCTCAACTGTCTGCTAACCGAAAGCGATGTAAGTTTATATTGCTGGTAGCTCCTTCAATTTTAATTTTATTTTTATTTTACTTTGTCCCTTTCGCAGTGTATGATGCCGACATTGTCTGCGATCTGCAAACACGCCGAGCGAAGGCTGTTGCTGAGGCGAGCCATCAGGATGCCGTGCGCCAAGAAGCAAGTGGGATAGCCCCACCCCCAGGCTATGAGGATGAGTCCAAGAGCTCTTCTGAAGAGGCAGTGGCCACTGTTTGGGCATCGAAAACAGCTCGGGCAAAAACAAGCACAAAGTCGAGCACTCCAGTCGCACTCGAGAAAGGAAACAAAGCTTTGTTACCTGCAGAAACAAGATACCCACAAGCGAAAAAAATGGCCCTCACCCTAATAATAGCATCAAGGAAACTAATGCCTTATTTTCAGAAGCACAGAGTAGAGGTGTATACTAATTGCCCGCTCTAACAAATTCTACAAAAACTTGAAGTATCTAGTAAATTAACCAAATGGGCTGATAGAATTGAGCGAATTCGATATTACATTAATCTCAAAGACCTCCTATAAAGGGAAAAGTTGCTGAGACCTCTGGAGTTCCGGCCAGAGTCAACCCTATAGTTGCTGCTTCACCTACAGTCAATTCTCTAGTTGCTGAGGAGATAGAAAACCCTTCGGCCAATTTGATCACTCGGAGTAAACCTGAGAAGAGGAAAGCTACTAACCCGGTGGGTCATCCGGCTTCAAAGGTCCCTCGAGTAGTCTCATTTATCGACTCGTCCTCATCTGGGGGAGATGACATGCAATCTAATGCTGACGTTGTTGCCATTCCAGTGGCTCAAATAGATGAAACAATAGAGCCGATGACTGATCCTGAGAATGCTGGAGAGGCTAGCCGTTATGTTCGGGTGGACCAAGCTATGGACCAAGCTCCCACCTCTTTATCTGGCCCGCTTGAGTCCTCACCCGTCAAAATTTCTGCCATCCCGACCATGAGAGTTCTTCATGGCACTCTGACCTTGGGCGTTGGAAATTCCTCTACCTAAGATTTCACTCGGCCAAGTCCCTCCAGTCAATCTGAAGGGGGTCCATCACCGGGGGATATTCTCAAAGCTATGGCTTCTAAACGAGCCTACATTGGTGAAGACAAGTGGAACAAATTTATACTTGGCTCCGTTGATGCTCTTGTTTAGAACTTTTACAACAGCTCTGCCTATGTAAGTTTTAAACTTAACTGGTCGGTCATACTATGTTTTTTATGTCTATCCACTGTCATTTTCCTAGCTGATTCCTTAATTGCACAGGTGGTCGCCGAGTTTGCCGCTGTTATAAAGACAAGGATTTGGCAGGCAAACGAGATCGAGCGCTTGGAGATGCGACTGGCAGAGAGCGAAGAAGCCCGTGCTCGGATGTGGCAGCTATGTCAGGAAAAACTAGAAGTCAATCAGGAGTTCATGGATATAGTGCTTGACGGCTCAACTGGAAGCTGAGCAGAAGGCTTCGGCTGCTGAAGAGGAGGCCAAATCTCTTAAGGACCTTTTAGCCGCTTCTCAAGAATCGATGCTTCAGGTCGAGAAGAACAGCGAATAGGCCTTGGCCTCTCACGAGCAAAATCTTGAAGATCTAAATCACCAATCTCTTACAATTGAAAGCTTATCTAAGGAAGCCCGTTTAGAGCTGGAGATCCAGGGAGTTGACCGCTTCAAGAGGTCTTCTACTTACGACACTCTACTGCTCTGTGAATTCCAGTGGGGAATGGACTCGGCTAGTGAGTTTCTTCAAGATTAAGAAGAGGGCAACTAACAGGGAACGGACCAACTGGGAGCTGTCCATTCGCAAACACTTGAACATTTCTTTGAAAGCCTTTCAGGTTCATATGAGGCAATGTCGAGCATATTGTTGAAGCCTAGGCAAGGAACCTCATTCAATGCATCTGGAAATTCCTACAGAGAGTGCCTTCTCTATTTTTCATTCTTCTCAGAAAAGTTTAGTAGGCGGCGAAGAACCAGATGTAGACCTCATTGCAAGAAGAGACTACGGTGCTTGGATGAATGACCAGGTAGATGAGATTAAATGGCCCTCAGATGCTAGCCTACTAAGCGAGTATGAAATGGTGCCTGCCAATGAAGGTAGCTCTAGTGGTCCTTAGCCTTGCAGTGGTCCTCAACCTTCTCAATTCGATCACCTTGCATAGACTAGTTAGATTTGTAAATGCATTCTGCCTATACGAAGGCTACGTGTAAAGTGTCATTACTGAATGAAACTCAATTTTTGATGATTAATGTTCTCTGCAATGCTTTTGATTCTCCGAAAATTTTATTTTTATTTTACCCGAGTATTACATCGAGGCTCACCACGATCATATACCCAAGTCCCTGCACAAGTTACCAAGGATGTCTCCCGGTTTTATCTGTTACATGGGTTTGGCCAAATCGTTGGGGTACTAGTTTACCAGTCAACATAGCCGCGCATCTCACCGAGACTCTCTTGGCAATGCACCGAACAGTTTTCCAGTTGAACTGGTGTCTCGGGTTTGCTTTTTATGGCTAGTAGGTGACTTAGTGCCTAGCAAGCCCCGCGGGCACACTGACAGAGCTTTTTAGCCTCTCGGCCACTTTTCATCCGCCCTTGGCCGTTTCATAATGCCCGAGTGTTCATCATATGTTCTTATTAGCATATGTTAAATGTTTCCGGTATTAAAGGTTTTAGCTTCAAAAGATCCCGCTAGGGTTTTTATTCGTTTTCTGTAAAAAGTCACTAAACAAAAATTTGCTAAAGATGCTGAAAAAAAGAACTACAAAATACTAATGCTAAAAACTAAAACGCTAAAAGAATGCTGAAAATGCCAAAATGTGCTACAACAACCAGAACGGTAAACTTCCTCGTGGATAAAATCTATTGAGGTACTGAGCATTGCATGGTCTGGGTAAAACTCCTCTATCTGGTCGGGAAATCTTGTATGACCCATGTCCGGCTATACCATCTATCATGTACGGCCCTTCCCACTTGTCTGCCAGTGATCTTGCTGTTCTGTCTTTTGTGTTTAGTGTAACCCTCCTCAAGACAAGGTCTCCGATTTGGAATCTATGTACTCGTACATGAGAATTGTAATACCTGATGGCTCTTTACTGATATGCTGCGTTTCGGATCTGTGACATGTCTATTCTCTCAAATAATTCATCCAGGTTTTGGAGAAACATATTTGAATTATGTTCGGAAGTCGTATAACTGGACTTGTAGAGACGTGAAAGATGTTTCCACTGGGATTAATGCCTCAGTTCCAAAAGCCAGGGAGAAAGGAGTTTCTCATGTTGCAGTTCTCGGGGTCGTTCTGTATGCCATACCACCTCGTGAAGTTTGTCTGCCTAGTTTCTTTTTCTTGCGTCCAGCTTCGCCTTTAGGGTATGCTTGATTATCTTCAGTCTGCCCATTTGTCTGAGGATGAGCAGGGGAGGCATAGTAGTTCGAGATCTTGTAATCCTTGCACAGTTTCCTAAATTTAGCATTGTCGAACTGAGTGCATTTGTCTATGATGATAGTACTCGGGATTCCAAACCTGAGCAGGATGTTTTTCTTCACGAAGCCTATCGTATTTGCCTCAGTAATATGTATTAGGGCCTCTGCTTCGGCCCACTTAGTGAAGTAGCCTACCACAACTATTGTGTGATTCGCTCCTCCTTTCACTCAAATCGGCATTGGCCCTATAAGGTCTTGCCCCTACATGGCGAATGGCCAGGGAGATGTAAGGCTTCGGAGCAACTCAGGTCGCTGTCGAATGTCGTTTGTAATCTTTTGACATGTCCTGCAGCTTTTCGAGTACTCATGAGCATCTGCGAATGAAGTTGGCCAGTAGAATCCTTGCCTGAGTACTTTGTGTGCCAGGCTCCTGCCTCCAATTTGATTCCTACAAACACCGCTGTGGATGATTTCCAGAATTCTTTTAGCTTATTCTGCTTCAATTCATCTCTATAAGACCCTTGAGAATCCTTTTTTGTACAATTCTCCATTAATGATGGTATACTTGGTCGATTTGTACTTGGCCCTTTTTGCCTCGAGGGTGTCTTCTAGCCAAACGCTTTCTTGGAGATATCTTCTGAAAGGCATTGCCAAACTATCTAGCCCGATTTGAATCTCAGCAACTATCAGCTTCTCATGCTCAGTTGTACTTGGTCGGGCTAAGTGAGCTACTGGTATTGTTTTCGGTCTTATGCAGGTTATTACAGATGCTAGGTTGGATATCGCATCTACTTTTTCGTTCTCATCACAAGGGATCTGAGTAATTTTGTACCTTTTGAACTGCTTAAGCAATTCTTTTGCTGCTTCCAAATAGCCGATCATGTGCTCATCCCTTGTTTGGTATTCATCCAAAACTTGGTTGACCACTATCTGAGAATCATTGAAAACCTCAACTTTATCTGATCCCAAAGCCACACATACCCTAAAACCGGCTAGCAGTGCTTCATATACTGTCTGGTTGTTAATTGCCTTGAAGTCAAATCTCATGGCGCATTCTACAGAGTCTCCTTCTAGGGTGGTCACCACTAGTTCTGCCCCGCTGCCATGAGTATTTGACGAGCCGTCTATGTTGGGGTTTTTGCCCAAAAGCTTGTAATTTGTAAATGTGAATTGAACATAAATAAAAGAAGTAGTTTATTCATTCAAATTGTCTCATACATTTATATATAACATGTGTACTTAACATCCAAGATTGCTGGATGTAATTTCAAACTGAGTATATAATTGTGATATACTGTTGGATTCATTTTGAAACGAGCAATCTAAAAAGTCTGTAGATAGTAAAAAAAGCTGGGTACTTTGTTTGTGGTTAATCTACAGCTGGGGTCCATTCCGTAATGTACAGTTATCTTATCCTGGATCATTCAAATGGTGATATGAGTATGGAGGCACCTTGTATGATGTGATCATATAGGACTGGGCCACGATCTATATGAATCTCTCAATAAGATCCGTTACATGATAAGATTCATATATATATATATATCGATAAATGATGGCTATATATGGGTGATCTTAATCCTAAGTGTCTTATCGACCCCTTCAGATTAGATCGTGGTTTTTGATATACCATGAGTGAGATCAGAGTTACATTCCCGATCAATATGCTTCGTATGTTGGAATTGCGGATTGGCTTGTGGTTGGGTAGGTTTGTACATAGTAGTGAAATCCACTCCTTCTTACGTGAAGTAGATAGTAGTTCCCTTAAGAGTTGATTCGGGGCTTGAACAATATGAGCGCTCTCCTAATTCCGTGAGGAATGTAGGATTTATTGTTCATTAGAGAATCAATGATACTTAATGGAAAAGATATAAGTAGAGGGGTATAACGGACATTATGACCCAGCTCTAATTATGAACTGCTTGTGGAGAATTATACCATATGTAATGGCTATATCGATTGACACCAAAAGTTATTGGTTTGTGTAAAAACATCTACAGTTGAGAGAATGCAGTTTTGAGTTTTTAGTGGAATAACACCGAAGTTAATAATCATGAAATATTAATTAAAGAGTTTAATTAATTATTTCTAAGAATTATTGGAGCTCGAAATACTGTGGGTCCATTAGGTCCCCTTGCTAGCCCGATTGATTAAAGGCAACAAGAATCACGGTTGATTAATTGGATTGTCCAATTAATTGTGTTACGAAAGTGACACGTATCTATTTGGGAGTTAATTGAATAATGAGATTATTTAATTAAAGATATTAGTGATTAAATTGATTAAATAATAAGATTATTTAATTATATGATTAATCATTAGTTGGAGGGTGTTGATTGATAATTGTGTTTGCATGAAGATAAGATAATTTGATTATTTTATCGTATTTGAATTTAAAACGTTTAAATTCAAAGTTATTAATTATCCTTATAAATATTAGATATTTTAAAGGATTAATTAATGAAAGTTATCTGTTAAACAATAAATAGATATAAGATATTTATTTTGAAAACTGATACACGCATAGAAGAGAATAGATCAATTCTCTCGATTCAATTGCATTGAATGGATTAATTTCGTGAAATTAATAGAAGAGAATAGATCAATCCTCTCAATTCAATTGCATTGAATGGATTAATTGCATTGAATCGATTACATTGCATTGAATGGATTTATTGCGTGAAATAAATAGAAAGAAACCGAGAGGTGTGCGGCTAAATATATATATATATATATAGTTTTTTTTTTTGATATAAGAGTGGCCGAATTCTACACTTAGAAGACAAAAGTTGTTTTCGTTAGTTTCTTCTACCTCCACTTAAGTTCCCGAAACATGTGACGCGCCCACACGCTGTTGCCAATCGCGGGACATGGTCAGAAAGATCTTGTGGTTCAAATCAGGAAGCAAATCGAAAGAGAAAGAATGAGCCTTCAAACGCTGGTATGAAATCGTTTCACCTTCTTTGTTGTTTTCGATTATTACTGTACAATTTGGTTTACTTGATGATTGTATAAAAAATTTTAAAACCCCATTCCGCTGCGCAGTCCAAAAAAACATGGCACCTACAGTCTATATGAAGTTTCCATAAGATGGCTTTGAAGCAACTCTCATGAACTGTTTGTTGGGCTATTTCCACATTTGGCTTGGTAAACTCGGTAACGAAGTCGGCGACCGCTTACCCTTTGTAGAAGATCTTTGGGATGACTGTAATGTCGAATTCGCTCAATTCTATCGATTATTTGGTTAATCTACTAGATACTTCGGGTTTTTGTAGAATTTATTTGAGCAGGCAATTAGTATACACCTATACTCTGTGCGTTTAGAAATAAGGCCTCAGTTTCCTTGCTGCTATTGTTAGGGCGAGGGCCATTTTCTCCACTTGAGAGTATCTTGTTTCTGTAGTTGACAGGGCTTTGCTGGTGTAGTATGCTGGCTTCTGGAAGCCATCATCTTCTCTCACCAGAACAGAACTGGTGGCCAACTCGGTAAGGGAGAGGTAGAGGTAAAGGGTTTCCCTGACCACAGGTTTTGAAAGAATTGGTGCTCGGGCCAAGTATTTCTTCAGTCTCTGGAAGGCATTTTCACACTCTTCGTTCCATTTCAGTCCCTTACCCTTTTTGATAGCCTTAAAAAACGGTGCACATTTATCAGTCGACTTTGATATGAACCTACTGAAAAAAGCTAGACATCCAGTCAACATTTGGACTTCTTTCAATGTCTTCGATGATGTCATACTGGCAAGAGCTTGGATTTTTTCTGGGTTGACTTCGATCCCTCGTTGATGAACTAAAAAACCGATGAACTTTCCCGAATGAACCCCAAAGAGGCACTTGGTGGGATTGAGCTTCATCTTATATCTCTTCAGCACCTCAAAGGTTTCTCTTACATCTGAAGTATGTTGTTCAGCAGTTACACTCTTGGTCAGCATATCATCTACATACACTACCATGTTTCTTCCTATTTGCCGAGAGAAAATCATGTTCACAAGCCTCTGATAGGTTGCACCTGCATTCTTAAGTCCGAATGGCATTACAATATAGCAATACAAACCTTGGTCGGTAGTAAATGCTATTTTCTCTTCATTCGGACCGTGCATGCAGATCTGGTTATACCCCGAGTAAGCATCCATACAACTGAGTAGCTCATGTCCCGCTGTAGCATCCACCAATTGGTCGATCCTCGGAAAAGAGAAAACTGTCTTTCAGGCAGGCCTTGTTCATATCAGTGAAGTCTACACACATACACCATTGCATGTTCTTTTTCGTTAACCAAAACCATGTTTGCCACCCATTGTGGGTATTTGACTTCTCATATTGACCCTACGGCGAGCATCTTCTTCACCTCCTCTTTGATAGTTGTACTTCTTTCAGGGTTAAATAACCACCTTTTTTGGACCACTGGACTTGCTTCTTATGCCACTTCCAGGTGGTGAGATATAACTTTAGTATATATCCCCGGCATATCCTTGTGACACCAGGCGAACATATCCATGTACTGCTTTAGTAAATGGGTCAAACCGACTCTCACGTCTTTCAGTAAATTTATACCTATCTGAACCACTCTACTCGGCTTACTGTCATCCAGTATTATCGACTCAGTTGGCTCAGCCTTTCTTTCTTCGGACTCTTCCCGAGGGTCGAGTTTAAACCCTTCAGGCGCTTCTGCTCGGGCTTTTGTCTAGTCCGATTCCTTACTAACCATGCATACCAGGTGATCTTATTTTTCAGTTTTATCTTTATAAACCGAAAAGTTTTCCCTTCTAGCCATTTCTTGGGATCCTTTGATTACCCCCACACCCGACTCTGTTGGAAATTTCATCATTAGAGCATAAGTTGTTGTGACGGCCTTAGTTTTATTCAGGAATGGTCGTCTAAAAAGGCGTTGTAAGGCCAGTTCTTAGTGTCTACTACCACGAAATCCAGCAACACTATTTTCTGACAAGGTGTTTCCTATATCTTCACAGATAGCTACACAGTTCCAAGTGACCTAACCTCTGCTCCTCCAAATCCTCGTAGCGGGTTAGGTAAATGTTGTAAGTCCCAGCGGTTCAGTCTCAGCTGATCGTACACTCCTGCACTCAGTATATCTGTCGAACTGCCATTGTCGATCAGTATCCGGTGCACGTCTCTATGCCTGATTCTAGCACTAATGATGAGTGCATCGTTTGGTCTGACATTTACTCCGTGAGAGTCGCCCTCTGTGAATATTATTGGGTCTCATCCTTCTTTGATTCTCTTAGGATCAGGCTCTACCGAATTCACATCTAAGTTCCTTCTTGCCTCTATAGCTTCTCAGACTTCCTTCATTCTCTCTCTGTTGCTTTTCCTGGTTGAAGGACCTCCAAAGATGGTGTGTATTGCTCTTTCGTCCTTGGCCCTTTTTAGGCTTGTCTTCCTTTCCTGGTTCCACTCATGTGCCTTTTCTTAGTTCCCTTTGTGATCAGTCTTCTTAAGGACAAAGTCTTTCAGATGTCCCTCCCGAATAAGAGTCTCGATGTGGTCTTTCAGTTGAAAACACTTCCAAGTTTCATGCTCGTTCTCCTTGTGGAAGCGACAATACTTTGTCGTATCCCTACGGGCATACTTCGATTGCCTCGGAGGATCTTTTGACAAGTTTTTCTCTTCTAAGATTGTGAGTATCTCATCCTGTTTCTTACTCAATGGGGTGTAGTTAGTGTACTTGATCAAGAATATGGTCTGATTGCCCCTCTGTTCATTATCACGGTTTCCTCCCTGAGCCTTACCTGTTTGCCTATCACCCTTCTGAGTGGATGAGTTAGCTTTCTGAGTCTTGCTTCCAGCATCTGCGTTCACTTTTGCTTCTTCTAGACGTCCTCCTATGCATAAAGCTTCCGCCCATTGCAATTTCCTCTTCTTCAGCCAGTGCATATCCGCCCACCATATCCATCATATCAGCATAACTAGTAAGACGGGCTCGCCTGAGATCGAAAGATAATCGACCGTTCTACAGGTTATTAATAAACGTTGTTTTTATAGCTTCATCGTTGGCACTGCCAATCTCTCATACTTCCCCGACTAACTGAGTCAAGTATTTCTTTAGTGACTCATCCTTTTCTTGTTTTAGCTGAGAGAAATGAGCCACAGATTTCTTCCTGTAAACATTGTCGAGGAATTGACGAGTGAAGGCCTTACTCAACTCACCAAAACTTCTGATGATGTCTGGCTGAAGTTTCCTCAACCATCGAGACCCTACATCCTCGAGAGTCTGAGGGAAGTTCAAGCACATGAGTTCATCGCTCCTGGCATATTAAGCCATCACACTTTTATATCTCCTCACATGCTCTTTCGGGTCCGTATCCTTTTTAAATTGCTCGATGTGAGGCATCCTGAATCTCTCAGGGAATTGAGTCCTAAGGATACTGCCAGAAAATGGACTGTCCAATTCATCATCTGATAGTTCAGTTCTCTCTTAGCGTCTGACCAAGGCATCCATCTGTCGCATGTTGCTCTGCACTTCTTGGGTTAGCCTCTGTATGAGAACATCCTGCTCACCTATTGGCTCTCCCTTCGGACAATATTTCGGCTTAATGGTGAGTCCTTGGCCAACTAAGCCACTGTCCTGCTGGCGAGACATTTGTGGTGACTCACGCGGTCTAGCTGATCCTCTATGATGTTTTCAACGATGGTGCCTGATCGGACTATTTTATACCCATTTTAGGTCCCTAATTTCCTATCGTTTGTTCTCGTTTTCGAGAGTTGAAAATATACAAAGTGTGTCTAATACAACCTAGAGGGGGGTGAATAGGTTTTAGTTGATTTATTACCAACTTTTCGACTTAATCAATTTTAATAGTCCTACCCCATATTAGCAAACAATCAATCCAATATAAATATGGGGAAAACAATAAAAACACAAGGATTGATTTACGTGAGAAACCCTCCAACTAGGCAAAACTCACGGGCTATCCTTCTAGCCATATACGGTACTCAAATCCACTATTTGAACGAAAGTTTACAACCTAGGTTGACCTCAAGTCACACCTACTTGGTCACTAACCCTTTCACTCTACCCAACGGGCCTTTAATAGTGATTCTAGACCACAAGCTTGTGCACTAACCCACTTAGTCACAAAGCTTAACAATCAATGAAGAGGTTAAACAACCTATGTGAATATGTAAAAGATATTCAAACATGCAATTAATGCTAGGCAACACTAAATGCTTATCTAAGGATTTAAAGATGTCAATGAATGCAAATCCTAGATATCAATATCTAAATGCAAATGCATGAAGATTTAGCTAGAAGGGTAAAATCGTCCTAAATGCTAGCTATCAATGAACAAAGCTCTCAACCAACAAACAACAACTCAAACATGTTATACATGCCAATAAACATAAAGATATGCAATAAAATCATATAAAAGAGCTAACCCTAGGCAAACAAGAACATAAATAAATACAATGAGATTTAGGGCATGTTCAAGTTACCTAGTCAATGAAAGCAAGAAAAATCCATGATGAGATGATGCTTGTAAGATGTTAGATGCACATGGATTTGTGTTTGGTTGAGTAAAGATGAGTTCTTGGGAGTTTCTCTCTCTAAAGGAAGCTTGGCCTCCCAAAAATGGCTTATTGAACTCATAAAAACGAGCAAGGAAGAAGAGAGAGTATATATAAGGGAGCCCTAGTCAAAACAGCGTCGTTTTGAACTTAGGGCACATAAACCCGTCAATACCGCTTGATGGACCGCGTCGCAGGCACGTGTCCAGACCGCGGTACACACAGCAGTGCACCGTCTGGACAACAACGCGGTATAGGGCGTTGTGCATGCAGGTGCACAGGCCGCGGTATGGGCAACAGAGGCCTACTGGACAACACCGCGACTTGGATCGCTATGCATGCAAGTGTACAGGAAGCGGTACAGGAAGCATGACCCTACTGAGGTATACCGCTCTGTATGCCGCGGTGCAAGCATGTCTTGCCAAGCGGTCTAGGCCGCGGTAAGAGAAGAAATTCTCTTTTCAGGGCAAACTCAACACACTAAGTGATGTGCAAAAAGTGCAAGTGTGGAGTGTGAAAAGTGGCATACAAAGCATCATTCGATTACATGAAGATAAGAACATAATGCATGCAAGTGAGTATGTGCAACTAGATCTCTTCAAGGAAAGTTAAACAAGTGAGATACCTTTGAAATGCTCTTGAGAGAGATGATGTCCTTGAAGCTTGATCACACTCAAGAGGCATAATTTACCCTTACAAAGAATAATTCCCAATGTGGTTTGTCAACGAAATAAGCCAATCAAAATATGAGGAACTTACAAGAGTATTTTGTATATAATGTGTTTGTTAAGCCATGTGTAGGTACATATTCCCTACATTTTGGTTTTGAGCTTAAAGAACAGTTTGGGAGGTAAAAACGTGCCGAACCGAAAATATAATGAATTGGAAGATTCAGAGTGTCGCGCCTCACCGTTGACACAGACCGCGACGCGATCTAAGCCCAGTCGTGTTCCACGGTTGATCTGTTACCAATTCAGAATGCGACATCGAGCCCGTGGCAGAACCCCCTCTAACTTCCAACAGCTTACGGAACGAGTGCAAAAAAGAAGACATTCGCGGTCGGTTTGGAGATCACCACAACTGCTGTTTCGACCGCCGTTTCATGGCAGTATGTTCCAGAAGTTCGGCGCCCAGTTCGGCGGTCACACAACGACCGCCATTTTAGTCCAGAAGAACACCAGTAATTTGGTGGTTAGAAAGGCGGTCACCCCAACCGCCGATCCAACCGCTGATCGACCAGCGAGAGGCCAATTCTGGTGAATTTTCAAGGGCAGTTTCATCCTTTCACCATCATTTCCAGCCCTAACCACCCAACACTATATATTCACCTCTTCTCCTCTTCTCCTCTTCTCTTCAAAATATACACAGCCCAAACCTTCATTTCTTCATCATCATCTTCACCAATTAAGAGAGAGAGAAACTCTTAAGCTTCCATGGAGGTTTTCCTCCATGGAAAGCTCACCACCACCATTTCTACCCATCATTCTCTACATTTGTGAGTAGATTGCTAGAGATTAGGAGTGGTCTTTGGACCAATTTTGAGCCAAGCATGGATCAAAGGAGATTGGCACATTTTGGAGGAGTTCTCCACTTGGGTTATCTCATCTCTCTCATCTCTTGTATTTCTTGTTTTCCATTTGTGTAAACCCCCACTTGGGAATATTTGTAAACCTAATTTGTGCTCAATATTATTTTTGGTTGTTTTTATATCTAATTTGTGTTTTGATTCATTCTTGTTATCATTGATTATATCTCTTATCTTGAAATGCTTGTGTATAGAGATTGGAAATTAATATGTATTCGTGAATGAGATTAGGAGTAGATTAATGTAATTGTAGAAGTAGTTGTAATCAAGTGTCTCATTTGTGTGTGTATGTTGATGGAAGGTCGAATTGCATGTATATGGATGGGTTTGAGTGAATTAGAGTTAGGATTGTGCTTTAGGAGGGCCATCCGGGCATAGTCTTGGCTAAGTAGCTAGGAAGAATGAATGAACTTGTTAATTGCCATATTTAAAGAGGTTTGGTTCATTGTTTTTGTTATACATTGGTCTTTAGTTATTTCTTGCGCTAGGGGCTCTAAGTGAGTTATGATTAGAGATACAATAATTGGGAATTCGACTATTTCTTACGCTAGGGGCACTAGGCAAGTTATGGTTGGAGGAACAATTACTCTTTCCATATTCATTAGACTTAACGTTGCCGTTTTACATTACCATGTTAGTATTGAGGCTTAATCTAGCATTGGTTTGTAGAATCAGTTCGCATATGTTGGTTGCGGTTTCGTGTTTGAGAGGCTCTTGACACACTCTTCAACCGTTAGCTCTATGAATGGGTATAAATCAGATTAAGGCAAGAACGAACCTTAACTTAAATTGGATGTGCTTAATGTCTAACAACCCACTTGTGTGCACTTATGTTTGGTGAACTTGTAAACCCTTGTGTGACCACTTTCATGCATCTCTCCTATCCACCATTTTATTATTTCTCACTTAATCACCATTCTCACCCCTCCACATGCTCTTTGTTTTTATATTTTCATTTTCATTTTCTACACACACACACAACACCCTTCACACACCATTCTCACCACCTCTGCATTCTATTTACATGCTTTCCCTAAACTTTAAAACTTGAAACGGTTAACAACACATCCCTACGGAACGATACCCTTGCTTGCACGCTATACTAGTTTTATTTCTATATATGTCTTTTGACTCGCGCATTATAGCGAGGTTGATTTTATAAATTCTTGACGATGTTTTCAACGACACAAAAATTCTTTCGTCAAATGGCACTGCTGGTGCCAATCGCTGTCATCAGAGGACGAACGTTTCCGTAGGCTTGTAGGCCCGTCTGATTAGTTCGGCTTCTGCTCGGCTTGATACTGATCATATCTATATGGGGCTTCATTATTCCCTCTTGCATCTCTCGCTCGTTTCTTTAACTCGGTTTCTGAATGATCTGTTGGGTTGCGGCCCATCCTTAATGGTGCATCCGGAGTAGGGCCGACTATTATGGAATGCAACCTTCCCGACCGACCGTATGTGGTGTACAAATCTCGTGGCGAAGTTAATCCTGCTGTGGTTGTAAGGGCAACCCCATGATTCACGGCATCCGTTATGAATTGTTGTAACGATTCGTGGAATCGACGAGCTATCTCCTTAGTGGTTTATGGGAAACGTTGTGCACCGACAACAGTAGTAGGTTGATTCTCGGCGATAACATTGTCTGCTAGTCCTGTAACATCAGGTGTGATTTGAGCCGTTCCTGATTCATCTGGTATGGTGTGATTGTTCCTAGAACCACTGCCATCTTCATCGTTTGCCATAATTCACCAAGATTCTTCGAAATGTAAATGTAAGTGCCTCACTTTTTGATTGGTTCATTTCATTGACAAACCACATTGGAGATTTACTTGTAAGGGTAGCTTAGGTGATCGTGATTGACAAGCATCTGAACATCTCAAAGTGCTTCAAGACGGTATATTACTTGCTTAACTCTTTGAAGAAATTTAGTCGCACACACACACTTCTCATGCATACTCTATTTATCTTGCATTTGTGTTTATCTTTACTTATGTGGGCACATCATTTACTCATTGCACACACACTTGCATGTATTTGTATCAACATGCATTTATTCTTTATTACTCATGAGTGCATCATTTAAATCACTCACACCACATGTCTAGATCTAAGTGTGCTTGTTTTTTTAGTGTCTTTTGACCATGTGTGCGGGTCATAGTGCGCGGGTCTATACCCGCGCAGTTGCCCTTAATGGGATTTTGATCCCCAGTTCGCTAGTATATTTGCTGGTTGTTCGCTGGTCTGGAACCAGCAAAGTGCATGTGCGCCGGTATAGACCTGCGCAGTTGGTCTTGGTGGTTGATGTTCCCCGGTTCACAGGTGTGTTTGCTGGTCATGAACCAGGGAAACCCATGTACGCGGGTTAGTGTGCGGGTAGGGACCCGTGCACATGGACCCGGGCACTGCGTCAGTTTTGCTTGTCTTTTTGTAAATTTTTCCAAAACGACGTAGTTTCTTTTAGGGTTGTTATATATATATATATCTCCATCACCATTTCGTGTGAAGAGCTTACAATTGAAGAACTCTGAAGGGGATAAGAGTGTCTTGCAAGGAAAGCCACCAAGATCCAATCTTTATTAACCAAAACCCATCTACCCATCTTTCTTTCATGAAACAAACATCATCTAGCTTCATCTAGGATGTTTTCTTACATGGGTCTGCATCAAAGCACATGACTTGGTAAGTAGAACACCATCTCCATTCTTTCTTGTGTTCTAGTTTACCAAGATAACTCTTTTATGACTTGGTTGCATCAAGGTTGAGTTTTTATCTTTTATATGTTATGTTTGTGCTTGTTGGGTTGTTGTATTGTGATAGCTATTGCATCTAGGTTTGCATCTATTTCATATAGCTAAGTTATATGTATGACATATAGCAACATGATATCTAGGATTGTTTAAATCATTCATACATGAATCGATAAGCATAATATGTGTTAACCTAGCATTTATGCATTTAGAATATGTTCATCTTCACATTAGGTTGCATATTTCTTCACTTAAGAGTTAAGTCTTGTATGTGCCATGAGTAGTATACAAGCAAGAGCCGAAAATAACTATTAAAGGCATGCGGGTAGCAAGAACAGATTAATAACCGATTAGGTGTGATGCGGTCAGCCTAGGTTGTAATCGTTTTTGCAAATAGTGAATTTGAGGGTTCGATTGGAGATTAGGCCCGTGAGTTTTTACTCAGTTGGAGGGTTTCTCACGTAAATCATATCATTGTGTCATTTTGTTTATTTTGTATTTTTATTATGACAATGGTTGATTGTGTTAGAGAATATGGGTTGTATGTTTAATGTTGATTAACCAAAAAGTTGGTAATTAATTTGGTTAAAACCTATTTACACCCCCCTATAGGTTAGTTTAATCACTCTTAGAGCATTTTCAATAAATATTCGAAGGTTCAAGCCCCTCATTCTAGCGCCAATTGTTGACGTTGATTTTTAGAAAGTCAATCAGTTAACGTGTTTGTATGAAAACTTGTGAATGAAAAGCAATAATAATGAAGACGAAAGGTTTAACGTGGTAAAATTCCGATGATGGAGAAACATACACGGGTGTCGTTGGGTGACGAAAAAGTATTCCACTATGAAAGAATAACAATTACAGCTTATCCTCTGTACAATGACCATTCGGTCATATTTATATCTTCTATAATCCTAATTTCAGTGGTACATGTCTCTAATTCATCAGATTGAATCCTACCCAAATGCTAGTAGAGTGGACCTATTGTAACTTGTCTCTTGTTTATCGATACATGGTATTTGCTTTTGAACTAACTTCGTCTAATCAGGTACTAGGATATTCCTTCATGTTTAGGACGAGTGAAAGTCTTTATCGAGTGAACCTCAATCTAAGATGACGTGTCGCTTGCTAAGTTCTTAAATCCCTGCATGACACATCAGAGGAGGAATTTTACATACAACAGTTTATATGTCAATATTTATTGAAATGTAAACCACTTTTATATTGGAGATGCTCTAAAAGTAGAAAGTCCAATTGATAGTGTCTACAAATTGGTTTGCCACCTCAGCTTAACATTGAATAACCAAGATTGCATTGGAGAAACATATTTTAACACATTATCTATTTATCCTATTTGTCATCTAATTTTTTTTTACAATCCATAGTAGCATTGGAGATAGGGATGGCAATTTCACAGGAACCCGCGAGTATTGAACTGAACCCGAACTGCATGGATCGGATATGGGTCTCAATATTCGGGTCGCGGATCAGGTCTTGGTACAAACCAAGCAACCCGTATCGAGTTCGGGTCTGAGTCCAGGAAAAAACCAAACACAAACTTGCGGACCCGAATAAATGAATTTGGACGTGAAGCGAAGTGAAGGTCTCGAAAAAATAAACTAAGTTGTATATTTTTCTTTTCTACTATACGACCACTGTTAGCTTGATATGTCTGCAACTATACAATATTTATTTCTTCTTTCAATCTCTGATGTCTCCCTAGTATTTCTTCTTCTTCTTCTTCTTCTTCATCTATCTTTCAGCTCTCACTCACTCTTTTCTATTTTCTCTCTCTAATCTTCATACCAGTTCCCTGTTTTCTTCTTCTTCTTCCTTTATGTTCTTGCAGCTGAATCTCTACTTCTCTCCAGCTCCCTCATTCTTTGTTTCTGTTTCTTTTTTTCTTTTTCATGTCAATCCTGACTTCTTTGTTTGCTGCAGCCTCCAACACACATCTGTCAACTATGTTCTCTTTTGCTGACAAAAACAAGTTAGTAAGCATAGGTCTACAAGTCAAAAACCATCCCCGAGTAAATTCGTGGGTCTATAGGACGGGTCTGGGTCTTCTTAAGACCAGTAGGTCTAAACCTGAACCCGAACCTATGAATACATTCGAGCTTGAGTTTGGGTCTGGGTCTAGGTCCTAAAATGTTCGGTGGGTCTGGGTTTAGGTTTAGTAGGACCCGAACTGAACCCGTCCCATCGCCATCCCTAATTAGTGATGCTTTTAAAAAATATCCTTGTCTTCCACCATTTTATTCTAATCTCTATATCAATTTTTTTTTAATTACTAGATTGAAATATTGTTTCATTTATTTTACACTATATTTGGTTTGATTGAATAAGAGAAAAAGGAAAATAGAGAATATGACTATATGCGTGTATTTTTTATCTCTTGTTTGGATATTCAACTAAGAAGGAAAGGAAATGATAAGAAGGGAAATGAAGGGAATATTCTCTTTTTATTTCACCCAATTTGGTTTCTCGCCAAAATTGGACGGAAAATGAGGGAAATGAATCAAAAGTTAATGATTTTCTTTTTTTTTTTCAATATCTCAAAACTAACCTTATTAATATTGCATGATAAATTTGCTCACGGCAATATTCATATTCATTCAAACAATAATCATTAAAAACACTATCATATCATTTCATCTCCTTTCCTTTCCCCAGTAACTTATCATTTCCTTTCATTTCTCTTCCGTTAATCCAAACGTAGTGTTAATGTCTTAGAAAAGTCACATTTTATAGTGTATCAAACCACATCAAATTTAGGTAATGAACCTTATCAATTTTAGTTTTGCAGTTCTACACATAATCTATTTCTAATTTTACAATGAGGAAATTACACCCAACCTATATGGGGTATAACTATTCACAGGTGGAAACAACTTTTTGAAAAATTGACAAACACCTTTCCCACCATTAGTGTTGACCGTTAACTTTAACAATTAATCAAGTCGAAATAGTAAAAGGACTTAAATACCCCTTACTTTAATAAAATCAAAAGTTTTAGAATATTGAATTAAATTAAAAAAAAAAAGATAGATCTTCCTATCATTGAGATAGATGGTGAAGATAAAATAAAATAAAAAAATAGATAAAAAAAATACATAGATGGACCTTCATAGTAAAATCTTAAAAGATGAAAGGTGGGGATTAAAATAATAATAATAAAAAACATCGAAGGTGATGGAGACCTGTCTGTCCATAGGGATGGATAGTGGTGATCCATGAGGATCACCATAATGTCCATGGGCGACGGAGTCCCATCTACTTTTTAATATCTTTTTTAGAAAAAAAATTCTTGATACATTACTCAGATTTAGTCAACCGAATTTATGGCAACCAGTTTGACAAATATTAAAAATTCAAATTTAAAAAATGAATGTATGGAATCCAAATCAATTAATTTCTTCTGGATCAATTCTGTGGGCCTGATCTGACAACATTTAAAATTTGCTAACTCTTAACACTAATGCCAAACTTCACTTGACTCTTTGGTATTGTCATTTGTCATTAAAGTTGTAAACAATTTTATTTCCTTTTTCTTTTTGTTTAAGTTTAATTTGCTTTTACTTAAAAAAATAGATTTTAATATCTTTTGAATAGAGCTAGCTATTTCTTGGAGTAAAAAAAATCCAAAAAAAAAACCTGTAAAGGTTTGAATTACTTAGAGATAAAGATACAGTAATGGTAGGTTTTTTAAAAGTTGGGCGCATACATTAATACAATTTTACACTATAGTGACAAGCATGGTCCATCACTCCATCACCATCACCAAGTCCACCAGCCACTGGCCCACCCTTACTATCCTAAAGCAAACCCAAAATTCTTTTAATGGTATTAGTGGTTAAACCAGTTGCCTTATATCTCACCCCCAACTTACCTCCTCATTATTATTATTTTTCAACATATATCCCATTTTCCTTATGAGATGAGATTTTATACGCTATAAGGTTGCAGATTTGATTCTATCCCCCTGAATTATTATAATATTAAAATTAACCTTCTTCTGGATGAAAATTTAAATAAATATCTTGAGTTGAATGGTTCAACTCTAGGGCTCCCCACTTTCTCGATAAAGAAAGAAAAATGTGTAGAACACTCTCATTGAAAATGACAAATGATACAGTTACGGTTACTTATATTCAACCAATTATATATGGTTTTAGGACGATTAAAAGTCTTAGGTCATATGTTTGGCACACTATTCAATACGTATCGTATTTTTGTATAGAACTAGATTAAATTTAGTATTATGCGATGTTTGATATTAGATATTAGATATTAGATATTAGATAGTATAAAATTCTCAAACGAAGAATGCAACCAACATCCACGAAAGATGAGGCAACGTGGTGATGTGCCTCCTTTGATTTATGTGGCAACCGACCTTCGTTTGTGAAGGAGAGGCCAACTGCTTAAGAGGATGCCACGATGAACACGGGTTGAACTAGACATGACACTGGTTCCGGTTCCGGTTCTAAACCGGCGGTTCAGGTTCCTGGAAGAGGGGAATCGGAACCGGAACCGGAATCAGAACCGAAATCGAAATCGGAATCGGAACCGGTCTTAGAAGGTTCCGGTTTCGGTTCTAGAACCGCCGGTTCCTATTCCGGTTCCGGTTATGAGGTTTCAACGGTTCGGTTCTCAAATTTTTATTTTTTATATTTATTAAAAACCCACTGCTCCACTCGTCTCACACTCTCACTGTCTCAGACTCTCATTTTTTCCTCTCAAAAGTCACAAATCAACACAACAGTACAACACAGATAACATATCTTCATCACCCCTTCTCTCTCTCTCCCAAATCAATTCATATTTTCCGGCGATTGGATCGATCGACGATTATCATCTTCTTTCTTCTTCGTCTTCCTCGGCTTCTTCATCTGTCATTTTCTTCAGTTCTTCTTTTGTCTTCGTCTTCAGTCTTTTCTTGCTTGGATCGATCGATCGAGAGAGATGAGATCGGAGGTGGTGCCGTGGTGGTCGACGGTCGGTGTGATTTAGTTTAGGTGGTGGTGGATTTTGGGTTTGTGGTGGTGGGTTATGGACTCATGAGTCATGGTTAGTTGGTTGCTTGAGCTTGATTGGTTTGGATCATTCTTGTTCGGATTTTGGGTGTATCCTTGTTCGGATTTTGGAAGAGAGAGAGGCAGAAGGAGAGAGATCTAAGTTTGTGGTAGAGAGATGAGAGATCTGGGTTTGTGACTTTGTGGTAGTCTGGTAGAGAGGAGAGATGAGTGATCTGGATGACTGGATCTGGGTGTATCCTTGTTAGGATTTTGGAAGAGAGAGAGGCAGAAGGAGAGAGATCTAAGTTTGTGGTAGAGAGATGAGAGATCTGGGTTTGTGACTTTGTGGTAGTCTGGTAGAGAGGAGAGATGAGTGATCTGGATGACTGGATCTGGGTTCCACGAATTTAAAAAAAATAATAAAAAATTATTGGAACCGTCGGTTCCAGTCCGGTTCGAACCGAACGGTTTCTCAAAAATTAGAACCGGATCCGGAACCTCCCTGGTATCGGTTCCGGTTCCGGTCCCGGTCCGGTTCTGGAACAGTAACAGAAAACTCGGTTTCGGTTCCGGTTTTTCAATGGCGGTTCTGGTTCGGTTCTCCGGTTCGAACCGAACCGACGTCATGTCTAGGTTGAACTCACTTTTTTAAAAAATATATTTTTTATGTTATTGCACTTTAGGAATTCTGAAGAGAGGAAGGGAACTTAATTATTGATTCTTGATTCCTTTGTTTTTTTAATGGCGGGTTTGCTAATTAAGAATCCTATTTAGGAAATGGAATTAAGTTCCTGATTTTTCAAATTCATGTGCTTACTAACTTTTTTGGGAATTAAGTTCCGTCGACCTCAAAGGAGGATGCCATGATGAACACGGGTTGACCTCACTTTTTTCAAATATATATATTTTTTGTTTTATTGCACGTTAGGATTTCTAAGAGCATCTTCAATGGTATAAGCAAATTTGGATCATCAAAAGTTGTCACCTCAGCATATGAGGATTGTTTTTAGGAATTGCTAAATTTGATGATGTGTAGTCCACAATGGTACACTTTATCTAAATAAAAAATCTACTTTATCTAAATCAAAAATCTAATCCCGTCTCATTTTTCCATGTTCTTGTTCATTTTTATTTCAAAGGTAAAAAAAAATAAATAAAAAAACAAAAAAAAAACTATAACACTATGTTTGGTTTGATTGAAAAGAAAGGAAAGGAAATGATAAATTAATGAGGAAAGGAAGGGAAAGGAAAGGAAAAGATAATATTTTTAATGATTGTTGTTTGGATAGATATGAAAGGAAATGAAAGGAAAAGAGAAAAATAAAAATAAAAAAAATAAATAAATCTTAGTCTATTTACAAAAATACCCTTCTTTCAACAATATGAACAATAAATATATATTGTTATATAAGGTTACTTTTGGGATATTGAAAAATATTTCTCATTTTCTTTTCTTTCCTTCTATTTCCTCCCAAATTTGGTGAGAAACCCAATTGAGAGAAACAAGAAGAAATTATTAAATTCCTTTCCTTTCCTTTCCTCATTTTCCTTTCCTTTCCCTCTCATTTAACAATCCAAACATGATATTAGAAATCCACCCAAATCATTTCCTTTCCTTTCTCTCCAATTCCATCAAACCAAACATAGTGTAAAAGACGAAGAGAATGTATATGATATGGGTATTGATCCATTCATAATGAAGAGACGAATTTTACTTGATTGAAATTTTTGGGGTCGAACAATGATAAGATACATAGGTGATCAGAAAAAAAAAAGAGAAAAAAAAAGTCACAGATGAGAGAGAAATGATAAAATTACAACAACATTTATTTTGGGTTAAGTTTGTATTTGATGATTGAAAGTCAATCTTCAAATTTGATTATTAGAGAAGTAATTTGATTATTGATAACTGCTATTGCTAAATTTTAGTGACACTGTTGAACATTGTTTTTTGGAAAAATAATCAAATTTTGATTACTCTCCAATTTTTGAAGATATCATTGGAGATGCTCTAAGGAGAGGAAGGGAACTTAATTATTGATTTTTGATTCCTGTGTTTTTTAATGGCAGGTTTATTAATCAGGAATCCTATTTGGGAAAAGGAATTAAGTTCCTGATTTTTTCTAATTCATGTGTTTACTAAGTTTTTTGAGAATTAAATTCCGTGAACCCCATAAACATATCAGGAATTAAGTTCCTGATTGAAAAAGAACTTGATTCCCCTCACTCACCCTAGGAATCAAGGTGGCATTTGGTTACCATGGTGGAATGGTAATTGGAATGGTAATATGAATGAGAATTTGAATGGAAAACTGATTTCTTTGTTTGGTTGGGACTCTAGAATCAGTATATGAATCAGTATTATTTTGTTTGGTTAACAACTGAATGTAATGGAATTAACTTTATTTTGACCAAAATACCCCTAATTACAAAGCATTTATAATAAAATAGAATATTATGGATAATAATAATAAAATATGAAAGTATATATATAATATTATATATATATATTATATATTATAACATATACCATATTATATATATAATATATATATATATATATATTATAATATGTATATATATATATATTATTATAATGTAATATATATAATATAAACAATATTATAAATATATATATATATATATTATATTATATATATAATATAATATATATATATTATAATATAATGTAATATATATATAATATAAACAATATTATAAATACTTTAATATATATTTATATACAATATAATATATATATATATATTATGTTAGTAATATTAATATTTTTTTAATGGCGGGTTTACTAATCAAGAATCCTATTTAGGAAAGAGAATTAGGCTCCTGGTTTTTCGAATTCATGTGTTTACTGACTTTTTTGGGAATTAAGTTCTGTGGGCCTCACAAACATATCAGGAATTAAGTTCCTGATTGATAGGGAACTTGATTCCTCTCACTCACTCTAGGAATCAAGTTCTCTTTCCTGATTGAAAGGAGAATTCATATGTTTTTACTAAAATATCCCCACTTATTTTTCAAAAATAACTATATATATATTTATATACTTTGCAGTTGATTTTTACTTTATATATTGTTAATTACAAAAAATAAAAATTGTTTGATGAAAATCAAAACTCTATACTAACGGAAAAAAAAATTGTGAATTGACATGAATTCATATTGCTTTTGCTTTGGATTTTTTTTTCTTTAAATATAATTTTTTTTATTAGTTACAATCATACATCTCATTCATATATATATATATATATATATATATATATATATTTATTGTACACAAGGGTATTTTTGTAATCAATTTTGTATAAATTTGATTCCATCTCTAATTCTTAGGAAGTTAGTAAACATAGTATTGGAATTTAGTAACTTAATTTCGATTCCCTTTTATTCCCTCTCTGGTGGAATTTGTTTCCGATTAGTAAACACGCCCTATGATCAGTTGAGAATCAGATTATGTGGATCAGAAATTAAGTTCCGGCCAACAAGGAAACTGGATTCTCTTTTATTTCATTCCTGATTAGTAAATGTCGTATTAAATATTAAATAATGATACTTTATCCAAATTTGATGTCCAAATCTGGTTCTTAAATGATGTGGTAACACTCTAATCCATTCATTTAAATCATAAAAATCTAATACAATTTAAATGAATTGATTATAGTGTTGCCACATCATTTGAGCATCAGATTTGAATACCAAATTTGAACAAAATAGTATTATGGTAAAATATTTAATCTAAATCCAAATACGATCGTTAAACACCTCTTTCAACCGTATATAATTAAATACGGTTTATAAACTCACCACAATGTACTATTTAATACGTTACAGTTTGGTCATAGGTGTGGTTTCCATTACGTGGCCCATATTTCTTTTCTTGAGTGACGGCGTTATAGCGAGGTCATATTCAGTCCAACCGAGTGGTGTCTCACAAATATATTCTAAACCAATTTTATGATAACAGAATGTTGTCTGCAAAATCGGATATATAAAAAAAGGGAGAATAGTAAACAACTCTATGATATTTCATTAAATGCTAAATCAAATCCTATGGTTTAAATAATTAATAAAAAAACCTTTTACCATTATTATATAGTTAATTGATTATTAGTTAATTTTATTTAAATTAAATATCGTTATCATAAACCGAATAAAGAAGGAAAATATAATAAAAATATATACTAATAATAATAACATCAATTTTTTTAAAGTAATTTTTATATCATAAAATAAATAAAAATAAAATAAAAACAAAATAATATTTTTTTGAGAGAAAAACTAAATAATATTTGATATAAGAAACAAAAACTATAGATAATACAAGTGCATTATCAAGATGGATATGTGTCTTTAGACATCTTATCCATCTATTTTTCATATTTAAAAATAATTTTGTTTTTATTTTAATGATTTTATTGCTGTTTTATAATATATTTTTAAAGGTCAAGCTAAATCCACTTAAATTTTGACTTAAAATTTTGACTTCAATATCTCAACCACTCATGTGCTCTTAATCCAATGGTTGAGATTTGAATGCATTTATAACTCTTAAATAAAAGCATATGGGTGATTGAAATGTTAAAGTCAAAATTTTAAGTTGTTTTAGCCTGACCCTATTTGTAAATATTTAATTTTTTATTCTCAAAAATATTTTTAGTATACATTTTTTTCCTTATTTTTTTAATTCAATTATAAAAAACAAATAACTTAAATAATCATATTTTATTAGATTTAATTAAAGCTAAATAATGGTAGGGGTTGTTTTACTGATTGTTTAAAGTAGAGGGTTTAATTGGCACTTGATCAAAGGTGAAGGGAGGAGTTATTTACAATTCTTCCTTAAAATAAAAAAAAGGTGGGTGATTTTCTCGGTGGATACTAGGCTGTCGATTTTAGCGACAATGTATGCCACGTGGCAAGATCCGGTTCAGTAAAAAAAAATACAAGTAAAAGCGTTCGTTCTTCAATGTGCTTGGTCCGACTTGTCTGGTTGGTTGTTGATACACAAACGACAGTCTCTCTCTGAGGAATCCCAAATAACTACAACAACTACAAGTCTACAACTACAACAACAGCTACCAGAGACAACTCACCACACAATAAATATCCATTTCACTCACTCACTTACACACATTCGCTTGCTCTTTTTTTTCTTTGTATGTAATTTTATATATTTCAGCCGGCGCCGGACGAAATTGCCGCAATGGGAGACGAATATCTGCGGCTCTTCGTGGAGGAGACGGCTCTCTACAACCGCATTGTCGTGGGTAATCTGTTGCCGTACGGATTGTGGGTCCACCTCCCGCATTATCTCCAGACGTGGCTCCGCAACTACATTGCCGCTACTTTTATCTATTTGGCTTCTGGGTTCTTATGGTGTTTATATATCTACTACTTGAAACGCAACGTCTATGTTGCTAAAGGTACCCTCTTTGCTTGTTTTTTGGTACGCGTGAATACGTTTTTGAAATTTGTTTGGTGGGTGTTTTAGATTGATATCAAATGTGTTTCGAAAATTGGTTGTTGATTTTGAATTTGGGTCTATTTTGTTTCCACTCAATTTACGAATTCCATACGACCCTTTAATTTTTTTTTATATTTTTTTAATCTGCTCATTACAGTGTTGTTTCTTAATTTATATTTTATCGATTTCTGATTTTGATTAGGTAATGCATATTTGAGATGAGATGGATTGCCTTCAATTTTTGGTTTTTTTGACTCATATTTTTTATATGTTTAATGCTGGATTGGTTCTGATCAGTCCTATTGACAAATCTTTCTTCATCTATTCAAGTGAAATCTATTATAATATATGTTGCTTCTGCTCAGTTGTACAATGCTACATATGTAATTTAATAGTAGTACAATACTGTGAGATTGATTTTGTTTAATTCTTATTTTTGATTTTCTAATTTTTTTTTTTCCAATTAATTGATGGTTGTACTATTATGATCTATTTTCATGTTTCATCGATGGGCACATAATGGGTACCCTATCTTCATTTCATTGCCATTGTCTTGATTTTCATGCAAGCATATAGTTTGACAATGGATCATTTGTTATACACGGTTTATCTTTTTCCAGAGAAAGCCCTCTTGTCTTGTTTCAATGAAGAGTTATGTACTTATGTTCTACGATGGTTATTAAAGTCGTGATAAATTTTGTAAGGTATTGATGACTTACAATTAGTTTTTGGCCTTTGGAACATGCCTTTAAAGACATCAAAATGTTGTAGTTGCTTTGGCATTCCACTCGAGGACTTAAGAAAATGTTGTACTTATAATACCTTTTTGGCTATGTTCCAGATGTGTGTGACGCACTTTTCTTTTGCCATGTGATCGAAATGTTCATTGCAGAATGCTTTTTGACTGAGCTTTGAAGGCTATCTTCTATATATGATGTTCAGGATCTGGCTGATAATCTAAAGATTGCTTCTGCGTTTACATGGATTTCTCATCTTAGATCAATTAACTATCAACTTGACTACTAAATGATCTTAAAAGTCATAGTGTGTAGACAACTTCCTCACTTCTATACTCATTATTTACTCAGACTCTCAGAGCATGTATTAATATCTCTTTTACCTAGGTACTTTGGTAATAAAAGTTAAGAATATCTGTGTTAAAATAGATGCGGTGGGAGATTTTGTTCGATAAACTGGCCATCAATAATCTAACTAGCGTAAGTAAATCGTGTGATGTTTATGTGGGATTGAAATCCTTATGGTCTTTTTTTTTCTTTTTTATTTATTTAGTACCTCTCTACAAGGCTTAAAATAAAGCATTTGCTTATACTCTCATTGCAGATTCCATCCCTTCTAGAAAAGCCATGATGCTACAAATATACGTTGCTATGAAGGCGATGCCATGGTACTGTATTCTTCCAACTCTTTCTGAGTATATGGTTGAAAATGGCTGGACAAAATGTTTCTCTAGAATAAGTGACGTTGGTTGGATTGGTCACCTGGTCTATTTAATGATTTATCTTACATTGGTGGAGTTTGGGATTTATTGGATGCATAGGGAGTTGCATGACATCAAATTTTTGTACAAGCATCTTCATGCAACTCATCATATCTACAACAAGCAGAATACTCTTTCTCCATTTGCTGGTATGTTCTTAGCCTACACACTTCCATTTCCATGGCTTATGTTTTGGTTGGTCAAGTTGAATAGTGTTTTGGATTTAATTAATAGGCTGAACCACATAAAATCTGTACTTTCTACTCGCAACGTGCATTCTTTTTTGATGGGATAAATTATAATGTCAGAACAGAGGTACACAATGATTAGGGTAAAGATGGCATGGGTTATGTTTGCTGTAAAATACCAAACTTCTGTAAAACACACAGCTTTTAGAATTGGAAGTGGGGGAAAACTTAAAAAGTTGAACCAGTTATTAGCTGTAATAGCAGGCATAATGCCATACTGCATTTCTACGAAAACGTGGACTTAGACCCTCTCTGTTGTCGACTTTGAAATTTTTGATCAAAGTTTATTGACACAATGAGGACATGGCCATAAAAGTTCCATTTTTTTTTTGGTCAATATTCTTTATTTTCTATGTTAATGCTTCTTTTAAGTCTCAAGTCTTGTGTAGTTCGGATGCATCATGTGCATGCATTTATTTAACAAAATGGGAAAACAAAAATAAGATACAATCTCCCACCTTTCTTGTTACCCTTCAATTTCTCAACTTAGTTGGTGAACTGACCAGTATGTTCTATTTTTATCTGATGAAATATGATCTTATAAGTTGATAATGTCATGTGATGTAGAGATGAGTTATTTGGTGAATTTTGGACCTGTTGACTAATAGCATCTCCTTGGGTGTGAACTTAATAAATCAAGTTCAGAAAAAGTAGAGAGCAAAAAGAGAGACCAAGACAGAGAGTTGAACAATCAATTGATACACAAAACTATATTTCACAATACTAAGAAGGTACTGGAAGGGGGTTTATGTAGTTGGTAGTGGTTTTAGCTTTAATCAGTTTCTTAAATAGCATCAGCTCAGTCCAATAGCTTTAAAATGGTTTTGAAGCTCGCTTACAGTCCTTAACTGGTACAATCATTGTAATGGCACGTTGTCCACACTAGTGTTTTGAAATCTTATTTTATTTAATTTATAATGAAACAAATTCAATTATCAAGTAAAACATTTGTGTAACTTGTCAATTGAAATCTCTAATCTCCTCTGATTAGGCATTCATTCTTGTTGAAACTGACCGTACCCTCCTTTTGTTGATGTTTGGTTTCGACCTAGAAATATGGCGTTTGATCTCAAATAATCATCCTATGGAAGCTGAAATGGAATTTAACGTATTTTTTTCATTTTGCTAAGGTGGCCAGTATAAAGATCAATAGAAGGAAAATATCTATGCAGTTTTTACTGCAAGTATGAAGAAGAATGCAAAAGTTAGTAACAGGAAAAGGATGGTTAAGATACTGCTGCATATACATCTGATTTATTTCTAATATGCATATGATCAATTTTGTTGAACAGATTCCTAGTTTGCCATTTCAAGCTTCCCTTTTTCTCTTGAAAAGTTACTTATTTGTTCTAGACATGGGCTGACATGTTGAATTCTTTCTTCCAGATGGCTTTTCAATTCATTTTGGCCTATGATACTAAAAAAAATATTTCTTTACTTCAGGTTTGGCATTTCACCCACTAGATGGTATACTGCAGGCTGTGCCGCATGTTATTGCACTATTTATTGTGCCAGCCCATTTTACAACACACATGGGACTCTTATTCCTTGAGGCCATATGGACAGCAAATATCCATGACTGCATCCATGCGAACCTATGGCCTGTGATGGGTGCTGGCTACCACACCATTCATCACACAACATACCGCCATAATTATGGTCATTATACTATATGGATGGATTGGATGCTCGGAACCCTTCGCGATCCTGGTGATGATGCTTGGGGGAAGCTGATGTGAAAGCACATTGCTTAACTTGAATTGTTTTTAGGAAAAATCTGGTAGTTTTTTTCAATTAGACTTGTAGTTTGGTTGTTTTTTTTTTCTTATGATATATTTGGTCTTCTGATTGTAAATGTTGATTGTTGGTTGCTCCAGATTCGGATGACTATAAAATTGGTTCTACAGAAGAAATAAGGTTCCTGGATGTTAAAAGAGGAGATTCCTTCCCATGATATTCTTAGGATTTCAGATATTTGGTTTGGGCGTAGTCCTATAAGCTCCCTGCTCGTGGGCTTAATCAATTATATAAGTTTTTTATTGTACATTTGTGGGGCATATTTTGAGTGCATATATTTTTCTGCTAATTGAAATTATGTTAATAAAAAGATGTGTTGAAAAGAAGTTATCTTTCCTGTCTTCATTGAGCATTTGAAGTATATAGTCTGTTGCTTAAGAGATCTTTTTAGTGCTTATAATTGCATGAGTAATCATGTAAATAACTTTTAAAAGGTGTGAATCAATCTGAACACAAATGCATGTTCAGTTTGACATCTCCTAGGATTTCTGAGTAAAAGTTTGTGCGATAAAGGTCAGCCTTCGTATCATGCATTGTATCTTTCTGTTTGTGCATTCATAATTCACTTCTCGGGTTGTGGTGGATGGTTACGAAACAAACTAGTATCTTCTGGTTGAAACTGCGACTTGATGGTCTTAGAACGAAACGGAAAGTCCCTGTTTCAAACCGTTAGGTTAGAGCATCTCCAATGCTAATGTGAGTTGTGAAAAATTAAGATGACACGTAGGATGGACATCCACTTTGTTAAAAAATCCATCTCCAATGCAACCTTTCTAGTACAACTTCAAGCTGATATGACAACTTTTTTTTAGAGGTCGTCAACATGACTCTCTGATTTCAGACGATCTGTTGGACAACCATTTTGTTGGCCCAGTCAGCAACAACTTTTGTCTTCTATTTTGTTTTATTCAATAATTCTAAAGTACATTTAAATAGATCAATAATAAATTGACATGCATTAAAAACATTTATTTTACAAGTGAAGCATTGGAGATCATTTTTTCATTTGGATGTCTATAAGTTTAGTTACATACCACATAAGAAGCAATTGGCTTGACAATGCTGGCATATCATTAAACTTTCAAATGCAAGCCACATTACTATTGAAGATGCTCTTATAATGCTACGAGGAGGTACGAGTTATGGTAGCAGAACGTAACAAAAAGTTTTATGTTTGCAACTGCTACATGTGTGACACAATGTGCAGGTCGCACTGTCGCAGTATCAGAAAAGAAGTTTGTAACTTCCCGCGATGAGGGGAACACAACGAGGTTGTTGCGGTTGTTGCTCGCACTTGAGCATGTTTGCTTAGCACGACATCTAGGTTGTGGAGCATGGTTGCGACATACTCTAAAGACATGTTCTGAAAGCGATTGTTCAAGTAGCTTATAAATAGCTCTCTTTGTTATTTGAAACCCTAAAAGAGAAAAATTAGAGCAGCTACTAAGAGCGTGTTTGGTATTGTTTTAAAAATAGTGTTTTTGAAAACTATTTTTGAAAATGAAGATCATGTTTTAAAAATGTAAATATGTTTGATAACTTTTTAAATGGAAAACGATATAAATGTGTTTGGTATTGTTTTTAAAATGGGTAAAATAATTGTTTGGATGGGAAAATGATGGTTTGTTTTGAAAACAGTGAAAATCAAAATTTTTTATTTTATTTTCAAAAACACATTTTATAAAACGTTGACCAAACAATTTTTAAGTTGTTTTTGTTTTTAAAAACAGAAAACAGTTTTATAAAATGGATCCAAACACCCCATAAAACTTCCAAGAAAAAAAGCTCACAACCTCGTTCTTTCTTTCAAACCCTAGAACCCATATGTGATAGGGATTCACCATGTGTGCTTGAATCTTTTTGGGTCCATTCTTCATCTGTGTCTCAATATAAAGCAAGTATCTTGACTTGTCTTTGGTTGCCTTAGATTACGTCAATTTACTTTGATTTAGATTTTATGTCAAATACTCTTTAGAGATTTTGTTGGAGATTTGGGTCAGGTTTGTTTGTGGCAAGGTTTTTAGTTTAGAACTTTGGTTGTATAGTCTTTGTAGTTTACTCTTGCATTCAACATTACCTGTTGTATTGAGAGCATAGACTATTGTTATTCTCTTTGTTAAGTTCAAGTCTTGCTATCCGAAAGTGTCCGATTGAGGAAGGATTGATGTGTCAAGAGTCATTATAAATAGCTCGCAAGTAGATAAATTTAGGTTATAGTCCAAGAGTGATGTAACTAGATAAGTCGACTTGAGGATGTAACCAAATTATCATATAGTTGATTTCTGTGACGAAAGTAGTCAAATGTGTTTTGTCTCTTATTGTCTTCAATCTCTCTATCCCTTTTACTTGATTTTATTTGTTTATATTCCTCTTAGTGTATTCAAAAAATTAAGGGGGGTGTATTCAACCTGGATTTCGTTGGAATTAGATGGATTTGTTTTAAGTGATGGATTTTGATGGAATTCATAAATCCCACGGATTTTATTAGATTTTGTAGGAATTGTGTAAAGAGTTAGTTAGATTTCGTTGGAATTGGTTGTGTAGAATTGGATGGATTTGAATGGATTTGTAAGGTTGTCTTAACAAATGATTTTCAACATTTTAACCAAAAACCATTCCCACCAATCAGCCAACAGCCATTCTCATCACCAACTAAACAACCCAGCAGCCCTCCAACCACTTGGGTGCGACCATACCGTCGCTAATGCACCGGATCCCATAAGAACTCCGAAGTTAAGCGTGCTTGAACGAGAACAGTACTAGGATGAGTGACCTCCTGGGAAGTCCTCGGGTTGCACCTTTTTTTTTTTTTTAAACAAAGCCCTCCTACCGCCAAAATCGAACCACAATGAAAAATATATAATCATTAATAAGAAGAAAAAAATTGACTGATGTTTCATAGATCTTAACTCAACCCAGATCATCCATTGTTGCAGCCACCACCACTCCATCTTCGCCACCTGGAAGCCGCCTCTGCAGCCACCAGTCCATCTCCGCCACCTTCTCGGACTGGGTGATCTCTACCGCGCCACTACCCAGTAGCTGAGTCAAGCACTGGTTCGGCTTCTAACCAAGTCGCCGGAGCAGGATGGAACCGAGCGAGCCGCCTCGATTCAGCTCACCACCTCCACCTCCACCGCCGCTTGAGTTGCTGTGGGGGAGGAGGGTGGAGGTAGGAAATCGTTGGCTGGATCTTGCATTTTTTGTGTGGATTGAATTTGCAAATGTGATTTTTGAAGAGAGATTTTGAGGTTTTTAATGGTGAGATTGTTTTTAAAAAAACTTCCTAGATTGTCTGCACTTTAATGGTGAGAGAGAGATTGATGGAGAATGGGTGGTGTTCTTGAGCAGAGAGGAAAATTGGATTCAGAGCAAATCCATTCAAATCTTTGCATAAATGGCAAGAATTGTGAAATACCTCCCTATTTATATTTTTCCTTTCCAAATCCAACCAAATCCATTGTTTAAACAAATCCATCCAAAACCATTAGATTTTGAATAGACCCAGATTTTATTGGATTTGTTTGAAATCCTTCAAAGTTGGATTTGAAACAAATCCAATAAAATCTGAGTTGAATACACCCGAATTTCTTAAATCCAACAGAATCCAATCAAATCCAATAAACTCTCAGTTGAATACACCATATAAGTGTAAACCTATTAACTCCCACTATAGGTTCGTAGTATATTGTTTGACGCACGCACTCTCAAAGGAGATTGGATCTTCTTTCTTATCCGTCAATTTTCTAATCTTATCCATCGGAAAAGTAATTTTTAAAAAATAAAATCAAAATTTTCCTTTCACTTTCTCTTATGCTTTCTCATCAACCAAACTAAATAAAAACACAAAATAAATATATTGAATCACTCAATTAAAGATCCAAATTACAAATATTTAACACATGAACAACATCTAAACCAAACCCAGAAAAAAAATCTTAAGCATTAAACTCCAAAACCAAGCTAGCATGAAAAACAAAATAATTTTTTTCTAAAATAAAAAATTATAATAAAACAAAACCTCAAACTCCATTGGTCCACTACCAATGGATAGCTTCTCCTCTAGAAACCGATGGAGCCTCATTGCCGGTGAATATCAACTTTTCCAGTATTTTTTTAACGGTACCTATTTTTTAATGCAATTTTCTAACTTCCGGTCATTTGTTTGTTTATCTTTATTATTAAAGTTAAAAACATATCTCGAGTTTGAGATATTAGCCGTTTTGGTCCCTCTAATTCCAATTTTATCTCTTTTAGCTCGTCTCTTGACATTTCTAACGAAAATACTATTTAAACCTTCTACTAAATATATAAATTTTTTTAAAATAACAAAAAATTAAAATTTAAAATTTAAAATGGATTTGGTGGAGATCCATATTGGATCACCACTGTCCATCTCATTAAATTCATCCCAAACCTAGAAACCCAGAACACCTCACACAAAAACCTAGACCACCACCACCACCACCAAAGACAACTCATAAACAACCTCCAGACCACCACTAAACACAATCAGGCCACAACCAAATCCAAAATAAATTATTTTCAGAAACCACCATGCCCTCACACAAATCACTAACACCAAACCTAGAACCTAGAACCTAGAACCTAAAACCGAGCCACCACCTCCAAGCTGCCGCCACCAAATCCAACAAATTGCCATCATACCATATTCACACAGACCACACACACGCACGCACGCACGCACGCACGCACATACACACACACGAACGAATTCCTGATATTCTTACTCTCTCACTAGAATCAGCGAATTCGCAAATCACACAAAACCCCCTAATCAGTGAATCAAAAACACCTAAACCCAATCAACTACCACCTGCAAGCCACAAACCACCCCCAAACCAACATCAACCGTTGGGGAGATAGAAACAGAGAAAAGAAAGAAAGGAGGCGGCGAAGAGAGAAGATAAGAAGAGAGAGAGTTAGGGTTTGATGAGAGAAATTTTTTAAATGAGTGAGACATAGATAGATCGATGTTAAGGAGAGAGAAGTGAAGATTTTTATTTTTTAAATTGTTTTCACTTTTTTATTATTTAATTTAAATATATTTATTAATTTTATTCCTCATTTACCATTACATCCTTCCATCACCGTTAAAAATCTAACGGAATTTGTCAGTAGGGACCAAAACGGCGATTATTAGTAAAGATTTGGATCAAACAAGACTAAACTGAAATTAAAGGGACCAAAATGGTTAATACCTTGAACTAGATGGAAGTTATTATTTTAACCCTTATTATTATTACATTAATTGAATGTATTTGAGTTCCAAAATAAATGAAAAAGTATTTTCAAAATAAATAAATAAATAATAAAGTAATAGCAAAATAAATGATAAAATAATAATTATGAGTAGAGATAGCAGCGGGGCGGGTCGGGGTCGAGGAATGATTTTCCATCCCTATCCCCACCTCTGAAAACCATCACCATCCCCGTCCCCATCCCCGCATTAAGAGAAGCTCATCCCCGCATTAAAAGAAGCAGGGCCGATGTCGGGGATTCCCCATTGGAGGTGCATTCCTCATACCCGCCCCATTCCCCGTCAAAGATTCTATAAAACAACCAACTTCTAAAGTTTAGAATCTAAACATATGTAAAGATAGTCGGGAGATGAATAATATTTTTTTTAGTAAAAAAAAAACTAATATGTTTAAAAAATTAATATTTAATGATCTTTAAAAATCTAAATAGTATATATTATATTATATATATATATATATATATATCTGGGCGGAGTCGGGGCCCCGCCCCCGTTTCACTTTCGGGGACAAGACTTTGTCCCCATCCCAATCCCCGTCCCCAAATATTATCCCCCATACTGGCCCTAATCGAGGCAGGGGCCCGCTGAGCCCTGGCCCCATGGGGAATACTGCCATCTCAAATTATGAGCATTTTAAGTTTTATCAACAAACTAGACAACTAAAGATATTGAGGGATGCTAAAATCACTCTTAACAATACACTCTCTTAAGACACTCACCCTTCTCATGTTAATATGTGTCTACTTCTTGCTTTTTACTTTAAACTTAGAGCCATAATAAATGAGCTGGTTTTACATGTTATTTTCAATTCAAACCAATAACATCTTTCCAAATTGATATTTCTTGATATTTATTATTATTATTATTATTATTATTATTATTATTATTATTATATACCTCTTTTATTTAATTTTTTAAATGTCATTACCGAACATAATTTATACTCATAAAGCTAACGTTTTTGTCTATATTCTCATAAGTTCATCATATTTTAATATTTTATAAAGTAATCCTCATTTTGGGTTTTGAAAATTGTAGTTAAAAAAAATAAAATTTCAATAAAATAACTAAACAAGTTTTACTGTATTTTAATAATTTTAATAATATCAAAACTCAAATGTACTCAAAATGAGGGGTGTCAAGTGTTTATTGTATTTTAATAATTTCAATATTTCTAATTACATATATATATATATATATATATATTTACTAATTTTTATTTTAAAATAAATATAAATAAATATAATAAATATTATTCAAACTACTACTTTTAATTCTTTGAACTTTTTTTCTTCTTATCTTTGGTAATGACAATTTGGGAAGATGTTATTGATTTGAATTGAAAATAACATGTAAAACCAGTCCATTTATTATGGCACTAAGTTTCAAGTCCAACACGAAAAAGTAGACACATGTCGACATGGGGAGAGGGTATCTTGAGAAAGTGGATTGAGAGAGTGGATCTAGCATCTCTCAAGGTTAAAATTAACAGTAGATCTTGACCCCTAACAGCAGAAGTTGTTTGTGTAATGTTGGGAAAAGGTTACATATAGGGGAAATTACACCTAAATTCGAGGATGTTTGTGCAATGTGCCTTTAAAAAAGATAATTTTTTTTCTCTCATAAACTGTTAGAAAAAATTATTTGGATATTTTTGTTGAGACCAGTCCAATCTGTTTAATGTTTACCATTCCGTATAAATACATATGGATTTATGTCATGTTTGGTTGGGTGGAATAGAATGGAAAGAAATCATTCAGAGTTTATGGTTTGCTAAAATATAATGGAATGAGAATTCCATTGGAATGTTGATTCCACCATTTTGGTGGAATGAACATTCCATCCAAAAACCAATAGAATGCCCATTCCAATTTCAAACTAAAATTGGTATTCCATAAATACCCTTCAATGCTCCAACTCTATTCCAAAAATACCCTCCTTTCCAAAAATAATATATTACTTTATATATATATATATTATATAATTATAATATATATAATGATATATAAATATATATTATACGATTATATATAATAGGCTCACATAAGTCCTATCTTTTCGATGATTTATCACCTTTATAAATGTCTTTCGAAATTCATCACTTTAGTCCTTACTTTAGTCAATTTGACCAAATATGTGAAGGTCAACTATTTTAAAACCCAGGAAGGTACACTTTTGCCCTTATTACTATTTAATTTAGTTAAAATGATTATATTAGCTTCAAATTAAAAGGAAAAATAATAAAATTCTCAATAATAAAATCTTAAATACATATATTACAAAAAATATTAAATAAATAATAATAATAAAATCCATTAATTTTTTTTTTTGTCATAATGGATCTTTATTTAGCTAAAATGATTATCTTAACTTTAAATGATTTTTCAAAATCATTTAAAGCTAAGATAATCATTTTAGTTAAATAAATATCCATTATGACAAAAATACAAAAAAAAAGAATAATGGATTTTTTTATTATTATTTTTAATATTTTTTTTGTAATATATTTATTTAAGATTTTATTATTGAGAATTTTATTATTTTTCATTTTAATTTAAAACTAATATAATGATTTTAGTTAAATTAGATAGTAATAAGGGCAAACATGTACTTTCACAAGTTTTAAAATAGTTGACTTTTACATATTTGGTCAAATGAACTAAAGTGATGAGTTTTGGAAAAAAAATATGGACTAAAGTAATGAATTTGGAAAGACATTTATAAAGGTGATAAATCACCGAAAAGATAAGACTTATGTGAAATGCTGCCTATATAATATATATATATATAATATATATATAATATTATATTATTACATATATTATATATATTATTATATATATTATATGTATTATAAATAATATATATAAATATACATATTATTATATATATATATATATTATTATATTATATATGTGGTAGCCAAAAACGGTTCTGAGGCCTAATAATAACCTTGCAAGTCCTGGATTAGGGCTAAGTAGATTCGGGTCGACCCATGTTGCTTTACCAGAAATAGTTTGACTTGGTCTATTTGTAAACAGACTCGTTATCATGTTATCATTTTATTTGAACTGATGAGATCATGATCTCGAGAAATCCGGTCTGGATTTCAGGGATTCACTCCCAACGAACTACGTGTAAAAGCTTTTCTACGCCTATAAATAAGACTCTCTTCAACGAAAAAGGGGATTCGATTTTCCATTCTTCTTAACGCTGTTAGCTAGCCGAAACTCTGCCGAAATCACTTTTCCGATCACCAGAACTCTTCTCAGTCATTTTTCTACTATCAACGCTCAGCCCAAGCGAAACTAAGGCCAAAATTCGTACCACCACCATTGTTTTTCTTTACTGTTATTGTTGATGGTGATTTTTCGTCGTCACTATCAACGAACTTGTATCAAGCGAAAATAAGAACAGATAAGTATAATATCGCAAGAAAATAATAAATCAAGAGACACAAATACGTGGTAAAAACTCCTTTTAACTGGAGAAAAATCCACGGGCTGTTGCTTGAGCAACAAAGTCAAATCCACTATGAAAAACTCAATTACAAAATATTTCTCTCTGATTTCTCCTGTTAATTCTCACCCCTCTTTATGTTTCTTACAGGGGTATTTATACATGTTATTGCTAGGGTTTATGGTACTGCTAGGGTTTGGTGTTGTGATACTCGTATTTTGTGTGATTTCCTAGTTCTAATTGAAGTCTGTCTCTTTCTGGAGTTTATCCTGTTTCCTGTTTTGACTGAGTCCGAATCTGCGTCGGATTCCTCGCCCTTTATCTACGGAAAATTTGTTTGCCTTTCAGTTGAACTCTGATAGTCGTATCGTTGCTTATTGTGGAGTTGCTTGCTGCTGATTCTGTCCATATGTTTGTGAAGTACTCGTCTTCATTATCTGATCTCGAGCATGACCGAGTATGCCCGAGCCGATTTCTTCGTCTGTGGTCGGGTTGCTTTGCTCTTTGCCGAGTAAATTCCCTTGGGGAATTTCTGCCCTTTAACGCTTGACTTTCCTCGACTTTGCTTACGTGGCCCCTTACAGTAATGACGTGTCCTTCATGATGATTTTTACCTATAACAATACCCCCTTAAATATTTGAACCGAATGTATCCTGCTTACTCGGGATAAATATTTAACTCTTTCATGACTTGTTCTCGTTTATCTTCTTCTTCATCAATGTCGGATTTCAAATTCCTCGTTCGTTTCGAAACATTAATGGCGTGTCTTAATTACGTCTGCACGCGTTTGATTCTTTTCTTATTCGAAGATCTTTTGATGGTGACTGACTGTCTCTTCGACGTGTCTATTTCATTTCATTTCCATAGCGATTCACTCAACATAGAAAAACCGCTTTTGGGAATGTAACTAAAGTCAGCTCTAGTTTTTTATGAACGACCTCAGTCGAAGCATCTTTCGATCTGTAGTCGATCGACTTCCCCTTGCCTTTATCCTCTGTAGTCTTCTTCCTCTTTGGTGCCCTTGAAGGATCCATCTCAGGGGAAGACTCCAAGGGTTGCTCTACAATAGGTACGATCGACTTGTCCTTCGATGTGGCCTCAACACTCTTCTCATTTGCAAGAGCAGCCGCTCTTCTCTTGGCCATAGCTTCTTTCTACTTCTTCAAAGCCTCCTCCGAATTAGGCATGGTGAACTTCATGTTTGATAGTGATTTGGCTGCGCAACGACGTTCAACATCAGTAATAGGAGTCAAAAATTGTGTACCACAAAGAATCTCAATCCCTCTCCTAATCATTACTAACGACACTAAGTCTTTCATCAAAGGATAAGGAGTTCGTGGCATATTCCTTGTTGAATGAATCCAAATGGTACTAGGCCTAAGGTTACCTACGGCAATCAACACTTTCCAACTTCTTTCTTCAGCAGGAATTCGCTAATACTCTCTGCGTACGACTAACGACATCGTCGCATTTAGGTTTACTCTCCGCATTTATCAACTCTACAAGGACAAAGATTTGTCAAAACTTAGTAATACTTAAATCAATCTAAACGACACTAGAAGGTACACTCACCATAGCGATTCCATACCCTCTGGTAAGCGTACATCTCTTTCCCAAATGGGCCATCAATTAGTAGACCATTTGCAAAAAAAAGAACGTATCTTTTGTTGGGGTTTATGCCCTAAAGATGTAATTTGTAAATGGATTTATGAAATAAATAAAAAAGAAAAGTTCAATTCATTCTTGTTGTGTTGTTTATTTTATAACTTGTGCTGTTTATTTTATAACTTGTGCATATATTAACATCCTAGATTGCCTGATGTAATCTCGAACTGTGCATATGAGTGTCATATACGGATGGATACAGTAAGAGACATGCAATCTAAAGAGTCCATAGATAACAAATAAAGCTGGGTACTTTATTTGTGGTTAATCTATAGCTGCGGTCCATTCCGTAATGTACGGTGATTCTATCCTGAATCATTCATATGAGATATGAGAATAGAGGCACCTTGTATGATGTGATCATATAGGACTGAGCCATGATCTATATGAATCTCTCACCAAGACCCGTTTACTGATGAGATTCATATATATCAACTAATGATGGCTATATGTGGGTGATCTTAATCCTGAGTGTCTTATCTACTCCTTCAGGTTAGATCGTGGTCTTTGATATAGCATGTGTGAGGTCAGATGCAGTTCCTGATCAATATACTCCGTATGTTGGGATTGCGGTTTGGCTTGTGGCTGGGAAAGAATGTACACAATAGTGGAATCCACTCCTTCTTGTGAGAAGTAGATGGTAGTTCCCTTAAGGGTTGATTCGGGGCTTGGACAATATGAGCACTCTCCTAATTCCGTGAGGAAATAGGATTTATTGTCCATTAGAGAATCAACGGTACTTAAAGGATATATGTAATTAGAGGGGTATAACGGACATTATGACCCAGCTTTAATTATGAACTACTGTGGAGAATCACACCATGTGTAATAGCTATATCGATGGACACCGAGTTGTATCAGTCTGTGTAAAAACGTCTGCAGTTGAGAGAGTGCAGCTTCGAGTTTTTAGTGGAATAACACCGGAGTTAATAATCAAGGAATATTAATTAAAGAGTTTAATTAATGATTCCAAAAATTATTGGAGTTCAAAATACTGTGGGTCCATTAGGTCCCCTTTCTAGCCCGATCGATTTAGGTAACAAGGGTCACGGATAATTAATTGGAAAGTCCAATTAATTGTGTTATGAAAGTGACACATATTTATTCGGGAATTAATTGAATAATGCGATTATTTAATTAATGAATAATGGTGATTAAATGAATTAAATGATAAGATTATTTAATTATGTTATTAATCACTAAATGGAAGATGTTTGTTGATATTTGTTTTTGAATAAAATAAGATAATATGATTATTTTATTTTATTAAATTATATTTTGAATTTTGAATTTAAATAGTTTGAATTCAAATCATATTAAATAAAATAAATATTAATCAATATCTTTAAAGATATTTGATATCTTAAAAGATTAGATTAATTGGTTTTTGATTAAAATTGATTTTGAATTAAAAAAAAAATCAACACATGTTTTTTTTAAAAAACAAGAGAAACACAAATAAAAAAAAAGTGTGTGCATTATTTGTGTGTGCAATTTTTTTGTGCTGTGCGTGAGAGAAAAATTAAAGAGAGAAAAAGGTGTTCTGCAATTGTTGCACTATTGAAAAAAAATAATATATATATATATATATATTATTAATATATTTTTTTAGAACTAGAATTGTTCTAGTTATTATTCTCTTAGAAGAAATTGTTTCTTCTTCATTCTCTCTACATCCTCCTAAGTTCCTGAGTACGTGACGCGCCCGCACGCAGTTACCAGTTCCGAGATATAGCTAAGAAGATCAGTGGTACAGACCAGGACATATCGTAAAGTGAAGGAGCCTCCAAATGTTGGTAAGTTTCTATATATTTTTATATTGATTACAATTTCCTGAGTTTACATATTGTATGTATTATTAGTTCCGAAAAAATAATTACGGTCTCAAGTTCACTGGTTCCAGATCATTTATGATCTGTATTAAAAAAATTAAAACATATTTCCGCTACGTTACCAGTGAACGGGGTTCCAACATCTTTCCACCTTCGGTCGTTCGTCGTGAGGTCTGTAATAATTTGCTTCACATTCGACCTCAATATTAACGAATATCGATCTTTTTCATGTACGTGTTCCTTCAGGTAATAGTTGTGCAAGAGCGAACCTATCCCGAAGGGCAAATTATATTTTTCACGTAAGATGGAAAGACTTATAAGTATTCTCCAACTGTTTGGCATCAATTGGCTAGAGGCTATGTCGTAATACAGTAAAAGTCGTCGAGCTAAAGAAGGGATAGGAAATCTGAACCCCTGGCGAAAATTATACTCATAGAAGCAGGTCCAACCGGGGATATCCCAGTCGGCTCGCTCATGCTCTTTAGGGGCACGCAGGACGACATTGTCTGGGATCCCATATAGCGTTCTTACGCCATCCATGTCATTTTCAGTAAGCACACTTCCTAGGTTATTGCCAGCCAAGATACCTAGTGGTCTATCAGAACATGATGGTTCCTCGACATCTATATATTATGGGGACTCAGCTCTTTGCACAATAGTACGCACAACACCAGATTCTAACATACTGGATTTGTCTATTACTATTTCTGTCAGTCTCGCTATCGTTATTTGTCAATCGACGTCTAACGAATCAGCCTCGACTCCTCCTCCAACTTCATCTTTCGAATCACTAGTTATCTAGGAAAATGATGGCTCTGAGGTCGAAGATTCATTCGACATATCTCCAAAAGCTGACAAATGCAGATAATGCAAATCAGCAAACCAAAATCTAAAACCACAACCTAAGATCTAAAAGATCAAAACCTAGGGTTTTATATGTTCTATAGACCTAGGGTTTTTGTGGATCTATCAGTCTTTGCTAGACTAAGTTGATCGAATGAAAATCTCGACCGAAGGGAAACGACAATAATAGCGACTTCAGAACAGATATGTTTTGCAAAACAAAGTGTAAAACAAATCAAATCCATCATCAAAACAAATTTTTATCAGATAAACAAGAGCAACGAAGAGGCATATAAAAAAAAAGATTTCTGGGTTTTATTTTACTAATGCCCTAAAAACGACAAAAATTAAGTCTCATATAAGCGAAATCAACGGAAAAGGGGAAATTTCTTACTTACCTTGAAGATAGATTCATAGAATATAAAGATTTAACAGAAGATTGCCTCTGAGTGAGCTTGCAAATTTCTGGAGAAAGTAAGAAATTTTCTTTTGAGGGAATATGAAGTGATGAGGTCAGAGGCGATGAAATGAATGTGTTTATAACTTACGTTTAACCCACGTCGCCACGTGTCATTATCATTGTGGGAACCGGTTTAACCAAGGTAACTGCAAGAGTATGTTTGAAATTTAATATTTTCGATAAGTGCACCCAACATTTGAAATCGCGCTAAAAGTTATGTGCCATGTCAGCCTTAAGAACTGAACGCTTGAAGTCCATCGATTTAGCTTCCCAAGGATAACGAAGCAGCCGACTTAGGGTTTCGTCGATCGACGTATTGTTGAGTCTACTGGTCGACTCCATCGACATAACACTCTCCAAATCAGAAACTTTTTTAGAGAGTGGGGGACAAATTGTGGTAGCCAAAAACAATTTTTAAGGCCCAATATTTGAGGCCCAATATCTGAGGCCCAATAATAACCTTGCAAGTCCTGGATTAGGGCTACGTAGATTCGGGTCGACCCAAGTTGCTTTACTAGAAATAGTTTGACTTGGCCTGTTTGTAAACAGACTCGTTATCACGTTATCATTTTATTTGAACTGATGAGATCGTGATCTATAGAAATCTGGTATAGATTTCAGGGATTCACTCTCAACGAACTACGTGCAAAGGCTTCTCTACGCCTATAAATAAGACTCTCTTCAACGAAAAAGGGGATTCGATTTTCCATTCTTCTTAACGCTGTTAGCTAGCCGAAACTCTGCCGAAATCACTTTTCCGATCACCATAACTCTTCTCAGTCATTTTTCTACTATCAACGCTCAGCCCAAGCGAAACTAAGGCCAAAATTCGTACCACCACCATTGTTTTTCTTTACTGTTATTATTTCCATCTTTTTTACATATTATTCATTGGATAAGACGAGTCAACGAGTTTGACCAAACCAGCAGGCTGAGTGGGCCTACCTGAATTCGACCCAACCCACTAACCGTAGAACGACCGCTTACGATATATAATATAATATATATATATATAATAAAACGTCACGTTAGAGTATGACCATAAACTATATTAATGGATCTCAAGTTAACTTCCACAAAAAATGTTGGTAGTTGAATATTAAGATTGCAAAATAAAAAAATAAAAAAAATCAGTTCAATTGAGTAGTCCACCAGTTCATCACTCATGCTTGCTACTATCTTCCTCTCCTCTCCTTGTCCATCCAATTCCCTCCGATTCCACTATTTTTCTCCGGTTTCTTCTTTAAATCCAAACCCAAGTAACCCCAGAATCCTCAAACTCATCAAGAACCCTGAGATCTCACCCTCACAACCCAATGAATCCGCCATTAAAATGCCCACAGCTCCATGGATGCGGTCTCCTCCACTCCTCCAACCCCATGGAATCACCAACAACCCTTGGAAACCCACTACGGAGAAGGAAGTTGAAAAAGCGGACCGGGCATTGACAGACAAAGAGAGCGGTGTTAGAGGGAATAAAGCGATGAAAAAGATCATCAGGAACATCGAAAAGCTTCAAGAGAATGAAGTTTGTGAGAATACCCAGAAAGATTTAGAGCCATTCGAGTTGGGGAAATGTTTCGAGAGGATTGGTGGTGGTGATGAGAAGGAGGATGTGCGGGAATTTGGCGGGAAAATGCCGTGGTCGAAGGAGGAGAGGGTTGTGTTCAGGAGAATGAAGAAAGAGAAGGTTGAGAGGAGAGCGGAGACGGTTGTCGATAAGGATTTGCTAGAGAGACTGAGAGGTGAGGCTAGGAAGATGAGGAGGTGGGTCAAGGTGATGAAAGCTGGAGTAACTGACAGTGTTGTTTATGAGATTAGGTTGGCTTGGAGGAGGAGTGAGCTTGCTTTGGTTAAATTTGATGTCCCTTTGTGTCAAAATATGGAGAGAGCAAGAGAAATTCTTGAGGTTTGTTTTTCTTTTACTCTTATTTGTCAATTTGTTCATATATAAGAATGCTTAAATGAGTTTACCTTTACATTCGTCACGCTTGAATATTTTTCTGATGCCATATATTTTGATGATTGACTCTGTTTAACTTCAATGCCTAATATTATTTGTGAGCGAAAGGTTTGTATGCATTTGCATTTAGTAGTGATTAGAATGTTTTTTTAATGAAGCTTTGTTGTATACTATTGTTGTTTCTCTTAAATTCTTTTCTTTTACACAGCTGAAGACAGGAGGCTTGGTTGTCTGGAGTAGGAAAGATACTCTTGTTATTTACAGAGGATCCAGTTATCAATTGACTTCCAACTCTTCTAATAATATGCATTCATGGCTTGCTGGTGGTCAGGAAGCACCTTCGTCAAAATTAAGTCACTTGAGTTTAGAAAATAAAGTAGGTGTTTCTCGAATAAAATCTAATGTTACTACTACTGTAGATGAAAACATGAATAGAAAGGATGTAATAGAGGACGTTGTACCAAGAAGCATCTTTATGGAAGAAAATTTTGGAAATAATCCAATAGATAGGTCACTGTATGAGAGAGAAGGTGATAGATTATTAGATGGCTTAGGTCCTCGCTTCGTTGATTGGTGGATGTGGAAGCCATTGCCAGTGGATGCAGACTTGCTTCCAGAAGTAGTTCCTGGATTCAGACCTCCGTTCAGGCGTTGTCCACCAGATGGTAGATCAAAGATGACAGATGAAGATCTGACATACTTGAGGAAGCTTGCTCACCCTTTACCTACTCATTTTGTCCTTGGTATTGCCTTGCCAACTTTTAATATCTTATGTTAGTAATTGGTCCATGAGGCACAATAACATACATTGCAAACATTTTTGTTAAGTTTTGAGAATTTGCATGATATATATACTAGGATATGCACAATGTATACTGTGTGTGCTGGAACATTTGTCTATTAGAGGTTTCTTGGTTGAATGCATTTTTATTTTTTGAAGGGAGGAACAGGAAACTTCAAGGTTTAGCTGCTGCTATCTTAAAATTGTGGGAGAGAAGTCTGATTGCTAAGATTGCTGTGAAATGGGGTGTTCAAAACACCAGCAATGAGCAAATGGCTAATGAGCTTAAGGCAAGTTGAAGTGATGGAAATTTGTTAAATTATCAACGCATGACATCCATGACCTGTAGAGAATTATTTGTTTAGACTCATCTCAAGGCAAAGTTAGCCCATTTTTGGTGTGTAGGCAAGCTTCTTGTGTATCACTGATCATTAAGTAGCATCAGGCGCATATTAGTCCCCCATATTCTGGAACAAGGTGTTCCTGCCATATTTTAGTCGCTTGAATGCCATCTTGATTTAGCACCACAGTGCTATCTTTTTCCTTGGAATCACCATAGTATTACCACAGTTGGTGTAGTGGTTGTCATGAGACTGCTACTGTTATCTGACCGCAACACCACCTCTATGAATTGCTTTCAAGTTTGGAGATTTATGCAGTATCGATGGCTGATTCTTCTACAGTCTCTTCAAAATCTTATCCTTGTTTCTGTTCCAAATATGTTTACCTTAGCCTCAACTCTCAAGCTCACTAAAACCATTTTTCTTTGATGGAAATATCATATCTATCCACTCGATGTGGGCCAAAATCTTTGCCCTTTTATTGATGGATTGTTTTCTTTCCCTTCTTCAATTGTTTTGTTCTTATAATGTCTCGGAAGAGTCAAACGGTAGGCTGTCATGTCTCCTAAGCCCAGAATGCTAGCCCATGCACCTAGCATTTTCTAGGTTGCTAGTCTTGCTTTGTATGTATGCATCCATGCCTGTGATAAATTTCTTCTGAAATTAACTAATTCTAACAATGATGTGTCATTGGTACAGTGTCTCACAGGAGGAGTTCTGTTGCTGCGCAATAAGTTCTTTATAATAGTGTATAGAGGCAAAGATTTTCTTCCTTGTGGAGTTGCAAAGTTGATAGAGGAAAGAGAGAAAGAGCTTAACAGATGCCAACTTCAAGAAGAAGGTGCACGGCTGAAAGCGATTGAAACTTTTTGTGTGCCTGAAGAGCCACCAGAAATTACTGGCAAAGCAGGAACTTTATCAGAATTCCAGGATATCCAAACTGGATTTGGAGATCCTGAAAAGGGTAACAGAGAGTTTGAACTTCAATTGGAAGCTGATAAAGAAAACTTCGAGAGGGAACTGAGAAAACAAGAGAGAAAGCTTTTCATTGTATGTTCAATATATCTTCTTATTTTATGATCCACAGCTGTCGTGAAGACACTCATTTATGAATTTTGCAGCTTAACATGAAAATACAGAAGTCAGCAAAAGAGTTATCAAAGTTGAATGCTGCATGGAGACCTAGTGAGCTGGATGCAGACCAGGAAATGTTTACAGACGAGGAGCGAGAATGTTTCCGTAAAATAGGACTGAGGATGAACAGTAACTTATTGCTTGGTAAGGAAATTTTTTCCCTCTCCACAGGTTAAGTATTCTTAATTAGAAATTAAACAAGTGACATTATCTCTCGTTTGACTGTCTAAACAACTGAGTGAAGTTATAACTTGTGATTGTTCTACTTTTTTGCATTATAAATGTTTACTCCATGATAGGATTTGTGTACAATTTTTTTTTTTTTTTTTGGGTACGACTTTCTTTGGCTGTCTTACAACATATTCTCCTGACACAAACATCCACAGCCACATCAAGCATATTAAACTCCATATCTATTCTACGAGATTACGTGGTAGACACATGACACATCACCTATTTAACGTGGTCTTATATTAGTATATAAACTGCTATAGCTGTCCTAGTTGCTACTCTTCTTGATAGTATAACTAGCATTTGGATGAAGGATAACTTCAGAGCCTTGTTCATTACTATTATCTAGTAGATTGACTCTGCAATATGGTATACTCCCTGTTTGCAGTCTGAAATCAACATCAATACCTTACAATTCATTATCAAACAGGAGCGAATTTACGAACGTAAACCTATTCTTGGAAGTCTTAAAGTTTGAATTGGTGGCTGTTTATATCGTGAATTTGGATCCTTTTTTCATCTCAGCTCTTCCTCACTTTTCAGTGATCTCATGACACATAAACATGACATGACAATGAATGGTTGGTTATCAATATCCAATCACATGTTTTAAAAAAGGTGAGGAAGAGTTGATGTGAGGAGAAGATCCATGTCCTAACTTAGCATTTGCAACAAATTTTCTCCCTGGAATTTCTGCCATCCTAGGTTACTTTGAATGTATACGCCACCTTATCGTTGTTATATCTATGTTTCAACGACTCCATTTACAGTGTTTTTGTTATCTAAATCTTCGCAATTTAGGATTTTCTGTATGTTCCCGGAACCAGTTTTAGCTCCCATTTACCATAATAAAAGCATTTCTTAATTGACCTCTACCTACTTTATAATTTTTTGGTATCAAAATTTGTCCTATAAAAATACTATCAAAATTTGCACTACACATGATCATTTTTAAAATTTTTGTATCAACATGACCCGGTCATTTTGTTTTTCAACGGGTTAAATATCCATTATAGTTACAATTATAAGAATGGGGGATGCAACGGATTCCACATAGTGGCGGTTGAAGAAATAAGTTTTGGGTGATGACACATTGGCTTCACATTTTGGTTGATGTAAGCTTTAATTCCATGAAAGTGGACTTGATTCAAATTCTAATTGTGGTAACTGGGTGTTTTTCTGTAATGCTATCCATTTCAACAAGTAATCATAGTTGCTGCTATAAACTATTGCTTCGTATTTGTCTTAAAATGATTTGGTTTGATATTGGCTGCAGGCAGACGTGGAATCTTTGATGGTGTTATAGAAGGCCTGCATCAGCATTGGAAGCACAGAGAAGTTGCCAAGGTGATTACCATGCAAAGATTGTTTGTTCATGTCCTTTATACCGCAAAATGGCTTGTAGCAGAAAGTGGTGGGATACTTGTTTCAGTGGAGAAGTTAAAAGAAGGTCATGCTATCATTATATACCGTGGCAAAAATTACAGACGGCCTATAAAATTAAAGACTGACAATCTTCTAACTAAAAGAAAAGCATTACTGAGATCGCTTGAAATGCAGAGACTTGGAGTAAGTAGAAATCTTCTCATAACTTCATTACTCTTGTTTTACTTTGCATAAATTTTCTTAACAGTGTTACTATTGTTGATTGAAGGTTGATACACTTCTTTAAATTATTATAATTTTTCTTTTTCTTTTGGTGGGGCTGTTACTGTTACAGTCATTGAAGTTTTTTGCATATCAGAGACAGCGGGTAATCACAGATTTGAAACTCAAATTGGTAAGCCTTACAACTTTGATTTAGCATGTCATGAGCTTGGTGAAAAGCACAACATACCAATTCTATTTACATTACCATTATTTTTTTGGAAGGATTTTACATTACTAATTGAATGTTCAAAACTGATATATCAAATTTAGATTCGGACATGCCTTATGTGGTTCAGGAATTGCCTTAATGTCATTCATAGACACTTCTGTTCGGTCCTTGATCAATTTTGGCTAATGAATTTTGCAGGCAGATCTGCAGATCGCAAGGAAAAGAATCTGAAAATTACGGAGCTTGCAGATGTATATACCTCATGAATTTTCGGCTCATGAGTAGGAGAAAAGATGTTGATGTGGCATGAAGAAGGATTACCTTGCTCGTTAATCACCATATTGCTGTGCTAAACAGGGTAAACTTTGTTGGACATGAAGTCATTTACTATACAAATTGAGTTTTGGCGTAATTTTTCTTCCATCACCGTATGATTGTGGTTTACATGTATACAGGCATGACCAACAAAATATGTTTGAGAGATGGTGAGTGGTTATGTGTGAAGCATAAGCAAGCTTTGTCCATTACCTAAAGGGCTCTTCCTTACATGATAAGTTAGCATAAATGTTGTAATGTTCGAAATCTAATCTGATTTCTATTTCAGTCTGATGGGTGTTGAAGTTAGCTTAGCGGTTGAGCTGCATTACGAACTGTAGGAGACCGTTCTGGTGACTGAGGCCAGGATTTTTTTCAGCATTTAACATGGGTGTTAGTCAAGGTGTGACTTGTGAGTTAAATTGTATATAGTGAAGCCTAATGAAACGATGTGTTCCTCAACAGCATTGTCTATTAGCAAGCTAATGTAATGTCCAAAATCGATATTTCGAAGTCATAAGACCTGAAGTTGAACGGTTATACTGATGTATAGTGTTATTGTACCTGAATTACAATATCAACTATTTAAAGGTCCCATGAACATTTGTAGATCAATCTTCAAGACTTGTCTTAAATGTCTTCTTGTTTAAATAGTTGACATTGTAATTCATGTACAATGACACTATACATCAGTAAGTCTTTAAGACATGTTTTTGAGGAGGTCAACGTTGTTTATAGTGGAATCAACGTTGACAAAGGAGGATTTGACCTCTTTTGTGGATGAAGGAGACGATTTCAAAGTTGTGGTCGGAGACTCTGCAACGGCGGATGCCTCCATCATCAGCAATAGTGGCCATCAACTACTCAAAAATTTATTTCATATTTTTAAATTTATTTAATAAATTATTCTATTTGAAGGTTATGAGGACAATATTGTTTTTTTAATATAAATAATGAGGGTAGAATATGATTTTCATAATTTATGGAAAAGTTTCAATAATCTGTTTCGAAAAAAAATCATCAACCAATTTATCAAAATCTGATTATGAAATAAGCAATTTTTAAGGACATTACCAAACATCTTTTTCCTCTAAACCTATGAAATAAGTTATTATAATTTATATAGAGAATTTGGCTTCCTTTTAGCAAGATGATCCAATCCAAACAAGAAAATGGGTTTACATCAATAAACAAGAACTCATGGTTGCCAAAATTTCCATAGAGATGAAATTCCAGTCAGATCTATAATACACAAAAGCAAAAACAAATGATAACTCCTTATTGCAACTAAATAAAGCTGTAATCACATCAATATTTTCTACTTTTGTCCTTGGTCTCGACTCTTGAGGATATTTTTTAATTCCATTACATAATATTCTGATTAGTAGCTTCAGGATTTCAAATCTAGATTTTGGGAGTTGGGATATGTAATTAAGCTTAGTACATGAAAAAAAAGGAATTAAACTTTTGAACCGGTAAGTATTAGATAGAGGAATTATGCACGTAATGTGTGTATGTGTAACGTATCTGTATTGAGACGTTTTTTTTACGGTATCTATCTATCCACATATAACGTATCTAGACCATGTATTTCTTTGAAGCTTTTTGGCATTGGTAGGATTCGAACTGCTGATTTGAGAGTCATTTGTTCAAGTCCCAAACTCGTCCATCTACTAGCTGAGCTACGCCTTAGGGGCATCAGTGTTGGTACTACAACATCTCATCAGAGTTGTAGATAACTTAAAACAAAATCTCATAAAAGGAGAAAAAATATTTTACAATCTTATTATTAATTTCATATATTAAGAGAATAAGAGGTAAGAATATTAAAATTTAAATAAAACATTTTAATATTTAATACTAAAGGCCTGGTTAAACATATTCGCCAAACACATCAAATTATAAAAAAAGATTCTTTTTTAAGAGATTATTCAGAAGATTCACAAAATTGAAACTAGCCAAATTTGAATTTCTCTTTCTGATTTGATTAATTCAAACCAGTATTTGAGAAAGAATTTTTTTTTTAAAGTTATTAAAGAAAAAGTAAAATATAAATGTATTTAAATAACTTCGAAAATTATATACCTGAGATTGTAACTTATATAATAGAAAAACAATCCGTTGTTGTGTTTATGAAAACAAGTTGAAATTATGACTACGGAAAAAAATAAATAAATAAAGTAGGGTTAAAGTTAGAAAAGGAAACCTAATGAAAAAAGGACATTTAGAAGGAAAGTAATCGTAGAATGACAATAGGTAGTAAAGCCCCTCACATCCACACAACGATTTTATGAGTTCGAGTCTCCCCCACTTATTTATAAAACCCTCGATTATTGTAATATTTCAAAAAGAAAAATTTGTAGAATAAATTAATTATATTTAAATTTTTTTGCTTTTGAAGTTATAGAATAAATTAATTAAAAAAATTTCATTATAAAATTACAACCTGTGTACGCCTTACAATGGTAAATTTTTTAATTTTTTTTAGAAGGTAAATTTTTAAAATTTTAACTAGGGGTGGGTTTTTGAAAAAGTGAACCGATCCGATCAACTTAACAATTATGAACCGATCAAAAACCGATTAAATTTGACCGGTTCGGTTCGGTTCGGTTTTTTCGGTTTTGGGCCAATTGGACCAAATTTTTGGGTTTTAATTAGTACACATATTTTCATATTTTAATCTTTTTAGGCCTTTGACCAAATTAAATTATGAGTTTGAACAAATTATAATACTAGTTTAAAATAATATTCATAATAAAAAACTAAGAAAAAAATATGATGCGACACACTTTCATAGTTTTATAGTTTCATGGACTATTAAACATTAAAACTAAGGTTATATATATATATATATATATATATATTGGATCTCGGTTCGGTTTTTCGGTTTGGGATAACGAACCGGAAAAAAAACCGATCCAATTGGTTTTCAAAAAAATGAACCGAACCGAACCGGTCAACATAAGAAAACCGGAAAAAAACCGATTGGATCGGTTCGGTTCATCGGTTTGGTTCAGTTTATTGGTTTTTTGCCCACCCCTAATTTTAACATTGACATTTAGAATTAAAAAATCTTAATTCAAAAAAATAATAATTAAAAGATGAGGTGGGGAAAGTAAAAATCTAGTGGAGGGGGGCAAGCTTCATAAGAGTGTCTAATTATAAGAAAAGCATTGAAAGAGAGATTAAAAATTTAAACTTTTCCATCAGCCTGGGCGGGTACTAACTACTAAGCTCCGTCATTGTGTTTTCAGATGGTATTTTCAAGTTGTTCTCAAACACACTTTAAAGCACATATCACTATGTTATGGTCAAACTTCACACAAAACTAATCCAATTGAACTGTATTAGGGACCATAAAAAAATTACTCGAAATGGTAAACGAATCTATACCCTGATTCAAAACATATCAAAATTGTTACAATCTTGTGTCAATACTCCAAGACACATACACACACAAAATGTGATTCTAGAAGAAACAATATCACACTTGTCTTGAATATCTTTACCATTTTCATTTTTTTGCTATGCGAAGCAAGAGAGAAATGGCTCGTAAACCCAACAAGAGGTTCCTGAGTTCTTCAAGTTGCATTCACCATAAAACACCTCTCATAGATTGGTAAGTAACTCTCTTTGTTTCTGCTTTCTTGATCATCTAGGTTTTTTGCTTACTTTCTCTCTAACTATGTATATTTAGACAACATTTTGTATCTTATTACTCACAAAAGAAAATGTGAAAGCGTATAGTTCCATAAAGAAACACATTTTAAACAATTTTCAAAGACTTTTAGAAATTTGTTACTGATTTGCATATACTACTTTCTCCTATAGCACATCCCTGATGATTTTGTAGGATTCTGCAATAGACTCTTGCTAAAGAAGGTTGTCCTAAGGAATGATATAGACAAACTGTATCATGTGGATGTGAATTACTTTGACAATAAGGTGTTTTTTTATGGATGGTTGGTGCAAATTTGTAAGAGATAATTCTTTAGAATGCGGAAATTTGTTATTTTTTGATATGACGGTCATTATCCATTACTTGTACGGGCTGAAGCTCGTCGTTAAGACCGACAATGTGGCCATTAGACACTTTCAATCGTAAAAGACACTCATTATTGTCACTTATTGGCAGGCCTCAACTATATGCTGAAGTACAGGCCCGAAAAAGTCATTATTGTCGCCGATATACCTAGTATAAAGGCAAAATTAGACGCTATAAGCAAGTTCCAAAGGGAGTTGTTTGACTTGATCTTGGAGGGTATGAAGCTTGAACTCTAAACAACTGGTGGCGCTGATAAATAAAGGCAACTCAATAAGGTTTTGGGTAGAATGGTCTTTTCTACATTAAAGGTGTCGAGTTTGTGTGCCCAACTGTGGAAACCTCCGGCGAAAATTGATAAATGAGTGCCATGACATGAAATGGGCAGGCCATCCAAGACAAAAGCACGTATTGCTAGAGACAACGTATGCAATAAAAAGTCAAAATGCATGTGAAGACATGTCTTGTGTACCAACAAGAAAATGCGGTCAAATAGGTCTATTGAAGCCTTTTCCCACAATAGAAAGACTATTGGATCGAATGTCAATGAACTTCATCATCTCATTGCCAAAGTCCGAATGGAGCGGCACGATCATCATGGTCGTTGATCAACACTCAAAGTATGCAACTTTCATTCCAGAATCTAAGGGATATTTGATAGAAAACAATGTACGTCTATTCTTCAAACTTGTGGATAGGGCGATACCGGTGGGGACTAGTAGTCGCTCTCCGACGTTCAAATCAGAAAATAAAGGGTTTTGTAGTAGCGGTTTCATAGGGACACAACCTGGATAATAAAATAAGAAGAGTGTTGTATCAAAAATATCTTTGTGTATTCCATCAATTAACTGTCTTATTCGTTAACCAAACCATTACAGTCCCTTTTATTGACATTGACCTGAATGGTTGGGTCGATTGCCGACCATTATCCCACCTCCCACCATGAAGGGCGTTCCCCCTCGTGTTTGGTGGTAACTGGGCGATATGGATTATTAGACATTTCATCGTGCCGCAGTCTTCGTAATGTGCATGAGACCACTTCTTTTAGACAGTTATCTGCCACATCAGTATTTCTTATTTGATTGAAATAGTTGAAATATATTGACTTGGTACACTCGAAATGTTACCATCTAATAGTGATGTGTTGGCTAATGCTGCGCCACATGCCTTTATATGGTTGGTCCGATGGTTCTGATGTTTTTCTCATTTGACTACATGTATTCTGTTGATTGGACAAGTAATCTCATTTAAAATGAGAGTCTTAAATAGTTAGGACACTTGGCCGGTTCAAACTTGTGAAAGATGTGGATAGACACCTCACACCTCTCTCAAAACTCTCAACCGACTCTTATTAAAACTCTAACCCGTTCCTATATTAATATATTACAGGGATCCTGTCCTAACCCGGATCATTGACCTCGAAGGTCATCAATTATTTTGGAGGTAGATTAGCCTATTGCCTATTGCCTATTGCCTATTGCAATACGTCATTGTAGATGTAAATGGGAAACCAAATCCAATCCTTGCTCCCTTTTTTGTCCATCTATGAAACGACATTGTAATATGGGGCATATGGCCCCCTCTTCGAAGTAACTTATGAGTTATGACAAGGTCTTCTTTTGAGTTCGATCTGCGATGATATGTACAATGCATTATATCTCACAGACTCACTTTTCTTTTCGACCTTATGCCGATGTTTTCTTCCGAGCTCGATTCCGATGTTGGATCCATGACAAATTTTGTCACTAACACATATATTGAGGTAGGTGGCATATTATGGGAATATTTATGGAACATTCTGGTTATTCAATTATAGTCATGGATGGAATACAACATGTATAGATCTTAATCATTCATTTGTACATAATGCTACTATAAATAGAGGAGGCTTCATTTGGCCAAGGAAATCCATAGAAGTGTATATCACTTGAGTAATAGTATCTAGTGCAATCCTTTTCTATACTGAAAATAAATAAGATATGTTCAAAATAACCTATAGGGGGTGAATAGGTTTTAATCAAAAATAATTACCAATTTTCGATTAATCAATATTATCAAGTCACCAAAATATAATAAGCAAGCATTCGACAATTTAAAGGTGCAGAAAACAATAAAAATACATCAATTGATTTACATGAGAAACCCTCCAATTGTGCAAAACTCACGGGCTATCCATCTAGCCACACACGGTCCTCAAATCCACTATATGTAATGATGTTTATAACCTTGATTGACCTCTAGTCACACCATTCTTGGAACATAACATACCACTACTATCCACGAGCCTTTTGTAGTGATTCTAGACCAATTACTTATGCACTAACACACTTAGTCAGAAGACTTGACTCAATGAAGAGATAAAAAGGTCTAAGTGAATATATCTAGTGCTGGTAATTTAGGCCGGGCCAAACGGGCTGCCCGGCCCGGCCCGCTAGCAAAACGGGCCAGGCCCAAGCCCGTTTCGCTGGCGGGCCAAGCCGGGCCCCGATTTGAAAAAACCGGGCCGGGCCAGTTAAGGCACGCAAAGCCCGCGGCCAAAAAAAAAATTGAAATTTTTTTTAAAAAAATTTGAATTGAAATAATATTACTCAAAATTAAAATTTGAATTGAAAATTACTCAAAATTATTACAATGTATAAAAAATAATATTGAATTTAAAAAAAAAATTAAAAATTTGGAAGCCCGACGGGCCTTTAACGGGCCGGCCCGGCCCGGACTTCCCCCACACGGGCCTTGGACCCGGGCAGGGCTCTCTCTTTCGTTTAACGGGCCTGCCCGGCCCGACCCGTTTTCCTGCTGGTCCGGGCCTGGCCCGGCCCGTTTAACATACGGGTCGGGCCGAATTGCCACCACTAAATATATCTAAATACAATAAAGTGCATGACAAGACACTATATGCTTAGTTAGATGTTAAGATGCAAATCTAACAACTTAATTATCAAACAAGCCTACATGTGCATACATGTGGTCTCAATTAGATGAAGAGTGATTTTAACAATCTAATTGTCAAATAACATCCACATAAATATTCATGAATTAGACTAGATGAACAGAGCCAACCTAATCAACAACTAAGCATACATGAATATTTATGGATTAGAAATTTAGGCAAAATCAACCTAATGATGCAACCTACAAACAAAACCCAATCATACCATATAACTCATGAATAAATGCAATAAAGAGAGTCCTAACATTTAATCAATTAATAAATGAAATAAAAAGACAATCTTGGAAAGTTTGAACAATTAACAAACATTGATTGTTTGTTCAACTTACCAAGTTGGCTAATGATGAAGGCATATGCCTTAAAGATGCTCAATGATGCATGAAGAGGATAGGTATTGGGTTTGATAGATAAAAAGGCTATCTTGGAACTTCTCTCACAAGAAAACTTATTTCTCACTCCTAGATATGATTTTTTGAAGTTCTAATTCAGTCAAGAGAACGATAAGAACTATTTATATGAAGCTCTAGACAACATGACATCGTTTTGGTAAAAAGCTGTAGAAAAATGAGTCAGACTGCTGTGTATACCGCGGTACATGCAAATGTCTAGACCGCGGTGCACATGGCATGACTGACCTTGAAAACGTCCGCAGTTTAGAACGTAGGTCAAGTAGGGGCACCAACCGTGTAAGGACCGTAGTACATCACAGAGATGTTCTCTAGAAATCTTCGCGGTAGGGACCGCTACACAGGAAGGTGCATCAACCATGGGAACAACATCGAGACTACTCTCTGGAAACCAACGTTGTTGGGATCGCGGTTTATATATGTGCATTGTCAGCGACCTGTACTGCAGAGAAGAGATAAAATCTCTTTTCTAGGCGATCAAACACACGTTCAAACACACCTAACCTATGTGAAAGATGTGCAAGTGTGAAGAGTGTAAATGATACACACATATAAACAATTACAATACAAATGCAAGATGAACAAAACATGCATGAGTTGTGTGTGTGCACCTAATTAACTCTTCAAAAGACAAAGTCAAGTGACCTTTCGCTCTTGAAGTCACGAAGATGTTTGGAAGCTTGCCATAAAGAACCTAAGTTACCTATTACAAAATCATCCATAATGTGGTTTGTCATGAAATAAGCCAATCATAAAATAGATGTCCTTACATATACTTCTTCGGGCTTACTTAGGTGTGGAATAGCTTCTACCACTGCATGGTGCAAACTTCAAAAGCTAGGTCTGTGCATAACACTCCGATCTCCATTTGTTTTCATATAAATAATTGCATATTTGAAAATTTGCATTGATATTAGCAGCTGTTAGTTAAAGTGTTCACCAAAATTGCTTCACATATATTTTTCAATAATTAAATGTATAATCTTTACCTTTAGCGATAAAATCTCAATAAAAATGCCAAAGGGCAGTTTTAGGATTTCTTTTGTTATTCTATCTAAAGATTTTTTTTAAACTTTTCACATTGGCTGTCTAAATACATTAGACGGTGGTAAGAAAAATGAGTTTGTGAGATATTATGCATTGCACATATCAGTAATATCACTTGATTGTATGTATATGCTTGTACAATAAATAAAGTGTGGGATGTGAGAAAAAACGATTGAGAAGGAAAACAAATTTATAATAGGTGGGATGTGAATAAAAAAGAGAGAATTATGTATATTACGCAAATATCTTCCCCTCTCCACCGCCTCTCTCTCTCTACTTATTGTCTATATATATATGTTTCACTTGCTTTTGTAACAGCCGATAAAAAATCAATACAAAGCTCTCTCTCTCTCTCTCTCTCTCTATCACTCACTTTATTTCTTCATCTGCTCTTCACCTATTCTTCATTATTTACAACACGTTATCAACACGATTAGTTGTTATAGACAAGGCAAATAGCAAATATGTTCCAGAGAAAGTTCATGTGAGTTTTATCTTTGGTTTTCGAAAAACCCAGAAATTTTGAAGTGCTCGAATCGCTGTTAGGAGGATACCATTGTGTTCATCTCAGATATAGAATTCCGAGGCCGCTGACCGCGTCTCAAACGGAGCTCTAACGAACTCTCTAGCACTGTCAAAGGTTGGTCAAATCTGGAAAAATTTTCAAAATTTTTTGCAACTTTCCAAGGAAGAAGACGACAATGTAGCACCACGCCATTACCACATCATCGCCACATAAGTGCCATATCATTGAATCGCCAGTGCCACGTCAGTGAACAGTGCGCCATGTCAACATACAGTAGCGCCACGTCAGCGTACAATAGCGCCACGTCAGCATGTGTCAGCGCCACATCACCATGCAATTTTCACCCGTTTTTGACAGAGTCGGACTTCTATCTAGCTATTTCGACCGTTCCAAACGCAACCGTGCCATCAATTTTAGCTAATTCCGTTTGTAAGTTCTATTTTGACTTATTCAAGTTTTATTAACTCTATTTTCAGGCACGATGGAAGATCTAGATCTCCAGCACGATTGCGTATAAGTAAAAGGGATCCCCTGATGGGTAATTTACTTACATCTATACATTCTTGATCTATATATATAGCTCCGTATAACAAGATGACTTATGCAGTCAACGGAACTTATATATTAACGTTCTGGATTTATTTTTATGCACATATCAGGTGATCTCATGACCCTGAAATCATTTATTTTTATGCACATATCAGGTGATCTCATGACCCTGAAAGATGATCTCATGACCCTGAAATCATTTATTTTTATGCACATATCATGTGATCTCATGACCCTGAAAGCATTTATTTTAATGCAATATATGAGACTGGCTTATGCTGTGTCTCCGGACTGGCTTATGCTGTGTCTCCGGACTGGCTTATGCTGTGTCTTCAGATAAATTGTTTAAATATTCAATATTTATTTATATGCAATATATGAGATCGGCTAGATCGAATAACCATAACTAAAACTTCCTGGAATTATGATATTTAAGTTGGCACGGTTTTGAAAACCGATGAGAACCTGGAGTTCTTGATCCAGTGTTATATACATGAATGTCATACTTCATTATTTGGAACCTGGGTTTTCAAACCCGTTCAGAATTTGAAGTTATCTCATATATATCAAGTGATATGTTTACATGTCATTTATTTGAGAGAATGATCTACATGTCCAACAGGATACTGTGAGTATCATAAAAAGAGATTTAAGATCCTAACGAATAATGAAATTGGAAATAATATTTTATTCATTCCATAAACATCCAACAGAATGCTGTGAGTATCATAAAACAAATTTAAAATCCTAACGTATCATTCATTTGGAAAAAAAAAAGATCTACACATCCAATATGATGTTGTGAGTATCATAAAAGGATTTAAGATCCTAATATCACGTATAATAAGCTTGTAAATGATATTTTATCAATTTTATACTTGCTCCTGAAGGAGCAAAATCAAGAGAGTAAATTTGGATATATTTATATTCATGAGATATCAAAACATACCCCAGGAGTGGATGTTTGTGAATGACGAGAGAAAATGATTATAGAATAAACCTATTGAAAAGATTATTATCATTTCAGATGAGATATAAAATGACATTACACATAATGTCCACAAAATTCCCAGAGGGGAAATATATGTCTTGTCTATAGTGCAAAGACTCGTACAATTCTGTGGAGTCAGATATATTTTATGAATTTAACTTTGATCTGAGCAAATATTAATACTGTATCAGGTTCAACGGATCTGATAGAAAGCTCTGGAAAAGCCATGATAGAAAGCTCTGAAAAAGCCATGATATTGTTATCAAACAATACTAAATCATGTATCAGTGATACTTGATATTATTCAAAAAGAACATAAAAGAATATGCTCAGTTCAAAAACATATAAAGTTAATACTATATCAGATCTAATGAATTTGATTAAAGGCTCTAGTAAAGCCAGAATCTTATTACCAGATTGTATTAAATTGGATATCGATGATACTTTATATCATTCAAACAGAATATAAAGGAATCTGTTTAGTTTCAAAAATACACGGAGGAATGTATATCTTATTGAAACTATGAGTAATGAGAATGTTTAATATATATATATATATATATATATTACTTCTTATGATTCAGGCCAGAAACTCATTATAGAAAAGCTGCGTGCTTTATCATCTGGATTATATTGAGATGTTTATATAGTTATGAATCAATAGTTCCCAGATCCAAACGTGTTTGTACTTTAGGGTGATTGTATCGGTCACCCAGGATCTACAATGATGCATATAATCATTAAAAATTATCATGGATATCCATTAAAGAACCAGAAGATTCTTTATCCAATGAGAACTTATGTACTACATGTTTACATGAGAAACTAGCAGTAAAACCATCTTATTCTAAAAGTTGGTTTTTGAATTCTTATCATTCTTACAAAGAATTAAAGAGGATATATGTGGACATGTCCATCCACCAAATGATCCTTTTCATTATTACATGGTTCAAATTGATGCATCTTCGAGATGATCACATGTTTGTTTATTATCAAACATCTCCATATTACTTACACTGATTATTCGTTTTTCATATTTACTCATAATCAAAATGGATCAGGGGAATCTCTTATCAAATGTCTCCGGGAAAATTAAGAGAACTTTATTATTTCGATACAGTTACTAATTTCTATATAGGCACTTACTCAATTTTTAAGATATTTGATTGTGTTGTATATCTCCTTATTGTAACTCTGGCATGATCTAAGATAAGGCTTCTATATCATTATGAGATGAATATTGATTTTGATTAATCTGCTATTATATCATTTAAACTTCTGATAGTTTATATTTTTACGCACAATCGGCATATTATCATATTGATTAATTTCCAAATGGGAAAATTTCTCTAAAAGAGAAAAGTAAATGAAAAGTTACTTACACAAAATTGAGATATCAGTTCGGTTCTCTATATATATATATATATATATATATGTGTGTGTCTCATTTCAATCTTTGTATCTCTCAAATACGAAAGATAATTGATCATCAGATGATTATTAATCTATTACCTGGTATATTAAAGGTAACAAGATTTTATAAGTTGTCATCTCATAAACCCCGGCCGGGTAATTATTCTTGAAGAAGGATCAGAGAAAAATGCAACAAATAAATAAACTGATGCATATCATAAGCTTATGAACCTTTTGAAAGGTATTGTTATTGGGATCCCAAAAGTAAACTAAACTCGAGTTATAAATAAATCCACTTTCTCTAAATCAACTTTATAAGAGTCTGATATATCTAAAGAGACACAAGTCTATGAAATGACTAAATCCATTAAAATGGGAGAATCCTTAATAGATATACAAGAATATATAAATTAAGAGAAATTCCATAAATCATACAGAGTCTATGAAATGACTAAATCCATTGAAATGGAAGAAATCTCAACAGAGATACAAGAATATAGAAATGGAGAGAAATTCTATAAATCATACAGAGTCTATGAAATGACTAAATCCATTGAAATGGAACTAATCTCAACAGAGATACAAAAGTATAGAAATTGAGAAAATTTTTATAGGTCATATGAGAGAAATGTGGAATCATAATGAAACAATCATTGATGATGTGTTTTTATATACAGTAGTGCTATTGAAATTATAAATGATAATTATGATATTCATAGTATCAATGATTGTACACAAAAGACATGATTGGCCTAGATAAAAGAAGCAATTCAAGAAGAATTGACTTCATAAGCTAGACATACAGTATTTAGACCAATAGTACTTCAGACACCTGAAGATGTCAAACTAGTTGGATACTAATGGGTCTTTATACATAAACGTAATAAGAAAAACAAGATCGTGAGATATGATGCATGACTCGTAGTGCGAGGTTTCTTACAAAAAACTTGATATTCACTATTGATGAATACGATTACGTTGTTGATAAATTTGGCTGCCTTTAAAGGCTTGAAATACGTCTTCTAGACGTAGTAATCATTTATCTATATGATTCACTCAATGCCGATATTTATAAATCCTGAAGGATTCAAAATGCTAGAAACATATAAATCTAGATCTCGTAATCTGTATTTGATGAACATACAAAAATCCTTATATGGATTAAAACAATATGAACGAATGTGGTATAACCGTCTCAGTTAATATCCGATAAGGATAAGGATATAATAATCATATTATATACTCATGTGCCTTCATAAAGAAATGAGAAAGAAAATCTTGTCTTGACCTGAAGATCGAACATAGATCAAATGAAGTGTTTGTCCATCAATCAGAATATGTTGAAAAGATTCTGAAAAGATTCCATATGGATATTACCCCATAAAGCAAATCTTTGCTGATACTCCCTCCAATCATTTATGATGTTATTGCATTTCATGAAATAAATATCAATATGCTTCAGTTTAGCAATCTAGAAGATTGCTTCAAAAGAATTTTTATCAGGGGGAGCGTCCCATAAGTGAGAGCATATCAAATGAAGTGTATTATTTTATTTGGGGTATATGTGCATTTTGCTCTTTTTCTTTTCAATCAGTTTTTCATCCCATTGAGTTTTTCTGATAAGGTTTTAATAAGACAATTCTATAAGTACACCCAAAAATCATTTGATCCATAAAAGATTATCATAAATATTATATTTATCCAGTTGATCATCATATATATGTTGTCTTGATCAAAAAGATTATTGTAAAAATTACTTTGATCTTGCTAATAATCGTATATATGTTACTATGATCAAGAAGATCATCATAAATATTATTTTGATCCAACAGATCAATGAATATCTTTGCTCAGGTTTTTACCCCACTTGGTTTTCCTTAGCAAAGTATAAATGTGAGAAATGTTTTGAAGAAAACAATAAATCTGGACATATGTCCACTATATTCTTTTTCCCTTCAATCAGGTTTTATCCCACTAAGTTTTCCTGACAAGGTTTTTAAAGAGATAGTTTTTAATGTCCAACCCACCCCACTAGACCCAGAAAGATCATTGTATACATTTTTCTCGGATTTTGTCTCATTGGGTTTTTCCTAGAAAATTAATACAAGTTGTATAAATCTTTTTACCACTTGTGTATATTACACAAATATCTTCCCCTCTCCACCGCCTCCCTCTCTACTTATTGCCTATATATATATATATATATATATATGTTTCACTTGCTTGCCTATATATATATATATATATATATGTTTCACTTGCTTTTGTAACAGCTGATAGAAAATCAATACAAAGCTATACAAAGCTCTATCTCACTCTCTCATCCATCTCTCTCTATCACTCACTTTATTTCTTTATCTGCTCTTCACCTATTCTTCATTATTTACAACTATATATATATATATATATTATTTATTTATATATAAAGCATTGAATGAAATAGATGGGCACGATTAAAGAGTAATTATAAGATGGATCGCTATTGTGTGCCTAACGTGCGGGGATTCAGTATCGTGTTTTTATTTGGTCATTCTATGAAAAAACACCTTATTTGAGCTAGATACACATCAGCTAACCTTATGTTACACGACTCTATAGCATGATCAACACCGCTTTTGGAAATATATTTGTTGACAGGAAAATCCACTCGGGGAGCGAAATTCCAATTAACACCCTCGACCGCTACCAATAAGTGGCAGCGGGGTAGATACCTTCGGTACCGAGATTCTTTTACATTGGAGATCGAGACAAGAGAATGTAAAGAAAGAAAATGAATAATATAGGCACTGTTTTATTGAATATGTGTTTACACAAGTATTACAATAGACTATTTTTTCTCTCTTTTACACAGGATGGTAGTGGAGTACTCGTTTATGCCAATAAGTGGCTAGAAAATCCTCTCAGTGATTGTCTTTAAACTCTCATTGGCTTCAGAAAACTCAAGAGTAGTTTTCTCCAGCGATTCTCGGATCCCCCCCCCCCTTTTGTCCTTTATGGACGTATTTATAGACCGCCAATATTCCTGAAAATCTGGTCATATTAATGAGGATTATTTGGAGTTCTTTTTTAGGCGTTGAGAGACGTTGAGTGAGGCTAAACGCGCGGGATTTGATCCCTTTAATCACAGTCATATTTAAACTCTGATTCGGTTGACCGTTTGGTCTCATTTATGGTGCTTTAAATGCCGAAGAAGTCAACTTTTCCTGCTTGAGTTGCTTGGAGGAGTATACTGGTTTTATATCCCGGTGGCGCGGTACTCTGGTGCACTTGTCTGTTCTGTGTGGCGCTTGTTCTGCTCTGCATCTCGCTGGTGTAGCACTTGTTCTTCTCTCACTGGGGATGGAGTCTATCCTCGAAGGTGTGCTGGTATCTTCATGGTGGCCTTCGTCCTGTTTGGCAGGTAGGACGCTTATCTCGGTTGGATCCTGGGCTGATGTCGAGGTATTCGGGTACCAAGTAGCTGTCCGTGGTACCTAGGTGTCAAATAGGAGGTGTTGGGTACCTGCGAGGTACTGAACATGTGGTACCGCGATACTGGTCTTCACTTGGTATCAGGAGTTATGACATGGCTTGGTACCTACTCTCTCGAGCTCGTAGTTCTGGTGCTTCAACTAGGTAGACACGTAGTCGAGGTTTTGGCCCTTATCAGGTATCGATTCTTCCAAGGTCGCGGTATCGATACTCCCGGGTACCTGGGAGCTAGGAATGGTCCCTACTAGGCAGCAATTCAGTGGAAAATTCTCCTTTGGACTCCTGCCAAAAAAGGGTATTAACAATATTCATTTGGAATTTATTTGTATTTTATTAAAATAATATTAAATTGAAATTTTGGTGGTGGGGCTTTCTGCTTGTAACCAAGAAAACATTTGGGTCTTTGGTGCCTATTGAAACAAAGGTAAGCATAATTTTTTTTGTTAGCTATTAACATTAATTTGGAATTTATTAGTGTAAAAGAAACCAGTAGAACTTACAATTGTACAAGTGTGAGGGAAATACAAATGTACCAACCTTATATTGTCGACAATTGTATAAGTGTGATGGGATACTAATATACCAGCCTCATATTGTCGAATATCGATAAGATGAGAGTATTAACGGAAATTTGTTATCAAGCCTCTAATTTATTGCTTTTATTTTATTGATTCATGGAGTCGATAATTGCATTTAAATCAGTAATAATTTATTAAATGATTCATGGAGCCTTGGTAAATATGACAGCAAGCTGGAGCTCAATTGGTATGTATGGAAGGCGAATAGTGTGGTGCATATATTCATCATGAATAAAATGATAGTTGATTTCAATATGCTTTTTGTGCTCATGGAAAACTGGATTTTTGATGAAACGAATTGCACTCGTGTTATCAGCATGTAATGGAATTGGTGATGACTGATCAAAACCAAGTTCAGACAATAAACCACGAAGCCAAAGTATCTTAGAGCAAGCAAAAGACATGGCGCGATACTCTGATTCTATAGATGATTTGGAGACGTTAATATTGTTTCTTACATTTCCAAGAGATTAAGGATTGACCCAGATACATACACCAGACTATGGTCGATCTACGGGTGTCTGGAAAGCCTGCCCAGTCGGAGTCAGAATAACAAACAAGAGAAAGAGAATTGCCAATCGGGAAAAAAAGACCCCTAGTAGAGTACCAAAAAGATAACGAATAATGTGTTTCACACCAGCCAAGTAAAGATATATTAGGGTAGTCTTAAATTGACTCATCAAATTGACAACATACGAAATTTTCGGCCGAGTGTCGAGTGATAGTTAAATAAATAAGACTACCAACTAATTGTTTGTAAGATGAAGGATCAGGAAGAAGATCGCCAATATCCTGACATTACGTGACATTAAGCTCTAGAGCGAGGGGTATCAATAGTGGTAGAATTCTCAAGTCCAACCAGGTGTATACGGTCTGATAGGTATTTCTCTTGATTTAAAAATTCCCTTACTTGTTTGATGTACCTGTAAAGCCAAAAAAATAAGTGAGTTGTCCTAAATTCCTTAATGTGAAAGGAATTACTAAGCTTGGTCGCAAGTGACGTATCATTGTTTCATCAGTCCCTGTAATGATGATATCATCAATATAAACCAGTTTAAGTGAAATGCCGCCGGAAGACAGTTGAAGAAACAATGATGCATCATAGACACTTTGAAGGAAACCGATGTCTTTGAGGAATTTTTTTTACCTAAGACAGAGCAGAACAAGCATTAAGAACCATTTGGTTGACCATTTTGTGAGTGATTTGAGAAGAATGGACTGACCGTGAAGACATTGAGACAAACTGTACATGAGAGCTAAATGCACCATCAGAAGCAATGTCCACAGTAGTAGCTTGAAATGCTCGAGACTAATGTTTCTGAGGTCTTTTACGACATTCTGTGAGCATATGCCCATCTATCTTGCAATAGTTGTAACATTTTTGTTTTCACTGGGCAACTAGATACCTAAAATTTTTACAATTGTAACATTGAACCTTGATCAGAAATCGTCCTTAGGCATGACATCTGGCCATGTATGTGACATCAATAGGGCCATGATTAGCTTGTTCTTCCATGCGAGATTGTGTAACCATCTGTTTTTTTTCACGAAGGAGCTAGTTAATACATGTATCCAAAGATGAGGATTAAGTGCAACTAAGTAGATTGGATCTAACCATCTCAAAACCAAAGTGAATATGCATCCAAAATTGATCTCTTTGACTTGTTTGGTGAAGAGCTTGGATATCGGGCAATGCGGTGGATGAAACTGTTGCATAAATCAATTATGTATATTATATCCATAGAGCCCTAAATGAAGAACAATATTCTTAAATGGACAAAGTTCTCTGAATATATTGGGCAAGTTCATATTGAAGATGGAATCGACAAACATAATTTTCTTGTTGATAAATTCAGAGTAGATAGGCCAACTTAGGGATGGGTGTGGGGGGAAATGAAAACGGGAGGAGGTGCCCTTTCCTTTACCCCTTCCCCTACCCCATTTAAAACCCCATTTGGGGGAAATGGGGGATGGGGGTGTTTGGGGAGGTTTTCCCACCCCCCACCATTTCCCCAATTTTTTTCCCATTTCCAATCTCAATCCCTAATCCGAATTTTGAAATTTGGAATGCGGATTTGACAATCTCAATCTCCCATTTCATCTTGTTTCAGTATCCAATTCAAAAAATAATCCAAAATAAATTAAATTCAGACTAGGGTTAGATTTAGATATTACTTGGGATATAAAATTAAAATTAAATTTGTGTGTATATATATTCGATGGAAATGGGGGATGGGAAACCCCCATTTAGATTTGGGGGTCAAATTTGTCCATACCCCCACACCCAAACCTCATTTAGGGTGAAATTTGTCCCTAAACCCCCATGGGGTCCCATGGGGGATTTTCCCATCCCTAGGCCACATCTCTGTCACTCTATGGCTGTTTTGTAGGGACACATATTCATTATAAAATGAGGTTCAACATAAAGATTTGGGCATCTTTTACTACCTACTGAGCAAGTTGTGTGTAGACATGACGTCGGTTTCGGTTCCGATTCAGGGAAAATCGGAACCGGAATCGGAACCTCCTCGATGGAGGTTCCGGTTTCTGTTTCGGTTCCCCGGTTCCGACAGTTCGGTTCCCTATTTAAAAAAAAAATTCAACATCATCCATGACTATCATCATCCATGATCCATGATCAAACCACCCCAAAATCATCTTTTCATCTATCAAAACCCACCCAAAATCATCCATCATCATCTATTCATCTGTCAAAACTGTTGGGGTTTATGCCCTAAAGATGTAATTTGTAAACGGATTTATGAAATAAAAAAAAAGAAAAGTTTAATTCATTCTTGTTGTGTTGCTTATTTTATAACTTGTGCATATATTAACATCCTAGATTGCCGGATATAATCTCGAACTGTGTATATGAGTGTCACATACAGATGGATACATTAAGAGACATGCAATCTAAACAGTCCATAGATAGCAAATAAAGTTGGGTACTTTATTTGTGGTTAAACTATAGCTGCGGTCCATTCCGTAATGTACGGTGATTCTATCCTGAATCATTCATATGAGTTATGGGAATGGAGGCACCTTGTATGATGTGATCATATAGAACTGGGCCATGATCTATATGAATCTCTCACTAAGATCCGTTTACTGATGAGATTCATATATATCAACTAATGATGGCTATATGTGGGTGATCTTAATCCTGAGTGTCATATCGACTCCTTCAGGTTAGATCGTGGTCTTTGATATACCATGGGTGAGGTCGGATGCAGTTCTTGATCAATATACTCCGTATGTTGGAATTGCGGTTTGGCTTGTGGCTGGGAAGGTATGTACACAATAGTGGAATCCACTCCTTCTTGTGAGAAGTAGATGGTAGTTCCCTTAAGGGTTGATTCAGGACTTAGACAATATGAGGGCTCTCTTAATTCCGTGAGGAAATATGATTTATTATTCATTAGAGAATCAACGGTATTTAAAGGATATATGTAATTAGAGGGGTATAACGGACATTATGACCCAGCTCTAATTATGAACTACTGTGGAGGATCACACCATATGTAATAGCCATATCGATGGACACCGAGTTATATATGTCTATGTAAAAGCGTCTACAGTTGAGAGAGTGCAGCTTCGGGTTTTTAGTGGAATAACATCGGAGTTAATAATCAAGGAATATTAATTAAAGAGTTTAATTAATGATTCCGAGGATTATTGGAGCTCAAAATACTGTGGGTCCATTAGGTTCCCTTGCTAGCCCGATCGATTTAGGTAACAAGGGTCACGGTTAATTAATTGGATTGTCCAATTAATTGTATTACGAAAGTGACACGTATCTATTCAGGGATTAATTGAATGATGAGATTATTTAATTAATATATTAATAATTAAATTAATTAAATAATTAGATTATTTAATTAATGAATTATTAATTATTAATTATTAATTAATTATTAAATGGAGGTTGCGGGTTCAAATCATGACTAAGACATAAAATAATTAGATTATTTTATTCTTTGAGAAGTCTAGTATTTAAGTTTAAGTCAACTAGAGTTATGTGGGAGTTAGAATCCTACTCTACCAAAACACTTAAATACTAATTATCTTTTGAAAATATAATGATATATTTGAGAAATGATAATTATCTAGTTTTAAAAATATATAATGATATATTTATGTAACTAGATAAGAGAGAAATAGTGATCTATTTTGGTTGAACCTCATTCACGCAATTTTAAAAGAGAAACAAAAAGAGAAAACTGATCAGCTCTTGAATTTTTGCAATTGGTGTGCGCGAGAATCAAAAGAGCAAAAAGAACAAGAGTTGTTTTAGGATTTTTTTCTCTTGGGAAGAAATTGTTTCTTCTTCTTTTCTCTATATCCTCCTAAGTTCCTGAGTACGTGACGCGCCCACACGCAGTTACCAGTTCCGAGAATAGCTAGGAAGATCGGTGGTACAGATCAGGAGCATATCGTAAAGTAAAGAAGCCTCCAAACGTTGGTAAGGTTCTAAATTTTTTTAATATATTGATTACAATTTCATGTGTTTACATATTGTATATATTAATTCCGGAAAAATAATTGCGATCTCAAGTTCACTAGTTTCAAATCATTTACGATCTGTATAAAAATTTTAAAACATATTTCTGCTGCTTTACCAGTGAACGGGGTTCCTAACAATTGGTATCAACGCCAAATTTTTTTTTTCGGAACAGAAAATTGTTTTCGATGCTCCTGTATGTATGATTGTGTAGGCACTGTTTAAATTGACTGTATGTTGTTTTTTGTATGTATATTAAATTTTTTAATTTACAAAAACTAACAGAAAATTGTTTTCGATGCTCCTGTATGTATGATTGTGTAGGCACTGTTTAAATTGACTGTATGTTGTTTTTTGTATGTATATTAAATTTGTTAATTTACAAAAACATAATTGATCGTCAATTATATGGTATTGTGGATTTAGGGTTCATGGGTTGTATTAATTTTTATTTATAATTTTTTTCTGTTATTGTAGTGTAAAAAAAAATTGTAATCTATATTGAAGACCTGGAAACAATGACGAAAGGGCGAAATCGGAAATACGCGCAACGGGGGTACTGTTCACGAATACTATTCATAGAGCACTGTTCACGCGGTATTGTTCACACGTACTGTTCACTGCACTGTTCATGTGTGGTACTGTTCATGCGGTTCCGTTGGCAAGTGTTGCCTAGTGCATTCCATGCAGATTTCCTATTTCGGATTCATGAGATGAATCGGAGTGACCTGAAGAGATTGGAAGACTCGGAAATTACAAGATGACCAAGGAATGCCTTGGGGGTATTTTTGTAATTTTAGATTTCAACTTTTTTAGTTTAAACAATCCACAGTACTCGGTCAATTCATGTATGCTTTATATTATGTGATGATAAAAGCATTGTCATACTTACGTATGTCATTTCGATTAGATGTGCCTACACAAATATATTTGATATATCATACATGCATCATAGCCTAATATTTTATGTATTTTTTTATTATGATTAAAATAGGTAAATACATTATTGGCTATGAAAATGAGATTAGTTTTTTAATTATTAGAAAACTTGTTAATTCTCATTAATATTAATTGTTAACTGGGTTTTTTGGCAAGGGATCAAAGGAGAATTTTCCAACTAGTATCAACCTGATAGGAGCCAGTCCCAGCTTCCGGGTGACCAGCTAGATCAGTGCCACTACCTAGATGGAGCCGATAATGGGTAAGGTCAGGACCTTCGATTACCTATCTACCTAGATAGAACACCAGTACTACGAACTAACGAAGGCATGCACCACACATTTATTGAAGCTCCTAATACCGACCGAGGACCAGTACAATGATAACTTGTGTGCCCAACACCCAGCAAGTCCTTCGACATCACCCGCCTTAATACTACCTCGGCTTTCACCTGGTACCTAGTACCTCGATATCTACTCAGAGCCCATTCGGGGCAGGTACTCTACCTGTGGAACAATATGAAGGTGATCGTGAAGACATAAGCACCATTCTAGCAAGAAGTAGAACAAGCTTCATGCAGTAGGAACAGACTGATATACCAGCACCTTGTTCCGCCAAAGTTCAGAATCAGAATTTCCCTCCAAGCTCCATGAAGAAGGAAAGTTAACTCCATCGCCAAAATAAAGCGCTATTAATGAGACCAAACGGTCAACCAAATCAGAAATTGAATTTGACAATGATTAACGGGATCAAATCCCGCGCCTTCAGCTCTACATAATGCCTTTCAACGCCTAAAATAGGACTCTCAATAATCCTCATCAATACAACCAGATTTTGAGGGGATTTTCTGGAAGAACTATATATACAGCTTTGAAGGGTAAAGAAAGGGGATCATGTTTTCGCCATCACAAAAGACAGAGAGATTAATTCCTAAAAGAATTTCCTTTGAATTCTCTGAAGCCAGTGAGAGTCCATTGACGATCATTGGAAGTATATATCTACTTATCGACATAAATGACATTCTCCATCCCTATTTTGTGTTAGAGAGAGTAGAGAATGAGTGTTGTAACCATTATACAAGTTTCTGTTCAATAAAACAGTATTTACTTATATCTCTTTGGTTCCTTCATACTTGTCCATGTCAATCTTCAGCATAGGAAGGAACCCCGGTACCGAAGGTACCTATCCCGCTACCATCTACCGGTAGGGGACGAGGGTGTTAATTGAAATTTTACTCCCCGAGCAGATTTTTCCGTTAACACTTTTTGGCGCCGTTTGTAGGAATCACCACACCCTATAAGAAAGCCTGAGTGTCTCGTTTTCTTACGACATTATCAGAATAAAGCTCTGATCATCTTAAGATCATCCCGACCCGTCGGGACATCAATCAAACGCTTCAACTCGAAAGATTCAGAAGCTAAAAGGGGGGAAAGGGTCGTAAACCTGCTCCGAAGCCATCGGTTACCGCGCAAACGAACCCCTAGGCACCTACCACCCCAGCAGCTGGCCCCGTGAGTTTAAACCAATAGTTCACGGCCTTTATAGAAAATATTCACCTCCAAATGGTCGCGGAAGGTAATGACAGCCAGCCCGCTGTACCAGATACCAGGGGAGATACCAATCAGCAAGGTACCAGGGTACCTCATTTCGATAGATTGGGACCACCACCTCTAGTACCGGTCCATGACAGACTCGGGCCAGTACCGCCGATACCATCGGTCTATGACCGACTCGGGCCCACGCCTGCAAACTATCAACCTCGACGGGCGAGATCCGCCATCGATCTCCCGCTTAGGGAGCACTACCGCCTGGTCCAACCAGAAGCTTCTTCTAGACAGCCTCAGCAAGAAGCGACTAGGAGGCGACCTTGATCAATGGAGGGAGGTAGCGATAGAGTTGCTGGAGAGGACCTTCCCTCGGAAGAGAACCAGGATGAAGCTTCAGTGACATCAGAGGGATCTGGTGATGGAGAATCTGAAGTGGAATCTAGAAATGATGGCAACAAACGTCTCCGGGACCAGGTTGCCAGAATGGCAAAAGAGATCCAGAAGTTGAAGAAAGGCAAGCACCGGGAAAACCGAAAAGACCCCTTTGGAGAGATGAATGCTCCTTTCTCTAGAAGGATCAAGGAAGCAGAGTTACCCCCCAAGTTCAAGATGCCAACCGATAAGTACTCTGGAACTGAAGATCCTCTAAGCCACCTAGAGAGTTTTGTTCAACAGATGGAGGTCCAAAATGCTACCAGGGCCGCTATGTGTAGGATGTTCCCTACCACGCCAACTGACTATGCCAAGACGTGGTTAAGAAAGCTACCTACAAGGAGTGTCGACTCGTTTACTAAGTTGACCACTGACTTCTGCACTCAGTTCCAGGGCATCAAACCTTGCCCTAAGGATCCCATTCACCTTCAATACGTGATCCAGGAGCGAGGTGAATCACTCAGAGCTTATGTGGAGAGATTCCACAAAGAAGTTATCCAAATGGGGGTCTTCGCGGAGATGGAGACCTTGGCCAATTTCAGAAGAAATCTATGGGCAGGCAGGCTGTTCAGATCCTTTGCCAAGCATCCCCCGGAGACCTACCAGGAGGCTTATGATAGAACTCTAGAGCAGGTGGAAATAGATGAGCAGCTTCAAGTTAAGATGGAGCACGATGATATGAGGACTACCAAGTGCCAAAAGAAGGAGGTGCCCAAGCCTGCACCTATTCAAAATTATCGGAACAAACCTCCCAACAAGTCTACTTATCGGTCGCCACCCTACCAGCCTCTGTGGAACCGATACCTAGTTGGGCGGACTCCTCCCAAAGCTACACCTCCACCCAAGGAGGTAGCCCGGGTAGATAAAGAGGAAATGAGGTACTCCCACTACACCCCTCTGAATGCATCTCGTGAGACTATTTACCTCGCCATCCGTGACAAATGACTGCTCAAGAAGCCGGGTCCAATAAAGGCACCAGTCGACCAATGGAACCGCTACAAGTATTGTGACTTCCACGAGGATGTAGGTCATAATACCTCAGAATGCTACAATCTGCGTAACCAGATTGAAGCCCTTGTAAGGGGAGGTTGCTTGGAGGAATTCCTTCAACAAGTGCGAGACAATATTCACACCTGGAAGGAGGTACAGACAGACATTAAAGCATTTGAATAATGAAGGAAAGAGAAAGGGAAGGATCTGATGGATCAGATCCACATAGTCAACACCATTAGTGGGGGTTCCACCTTGGTAGGAACCTCCAACAATTCCCGAAGGAACCATGATAGGAAAGTGCCAGGATAGAAGCGGGCCAAGATGTCTTCATGGTTACCAGGGGATCATCTCGGTCTCCTCCTACTGCACAGATTATCTTCATAGAAGAGGACGTGTACAACACCGTACAGCCCCATGATGATCCCATGGTCATCACAGTGCAAATAGCTAACAATTTGGTTCATCGTGTATTGATTGACACAGGTAGCACATTGATATTCTCTTCGAGAGTGCTTTGGAGCAATTCAACTTAAAGAGACCTTGTTACAACAGCTGCACTACCCCGCTATTCAGATTCACAGGAGACTCACTGATTCCCACCGGATTCATGATCCTACCAGTGATAGTAGGGACAACACCGCTCCAGTAGAACTTGATGACAGACTTCATTGTGGTAGATACCCCGTCCGCCTACAACGCCATCCTAGGAAGACCTTACATGTCTGCCTTCAAATGAGTCCTGTGGATATACCATAACGTCCTGAAATTTTCAGTAGGGGACAAGGTGGGCGAGGTGCGAAGAGACCAGCAGGCTGCGTGCAAGTGTTACGTAGTATCCACCAACCCAGCAGCGCTGGCTAAGCAATGTGTGCAAATAACCATTAATCAGGATCAACAGCTCTTAGAGGAGGATTTTGAAGACAAAATTAGTTCAGTAGTGAAGGAGCCTGATGTAGAGTATCCAAGTATGGAGGTCGAGGAAGAAGAAGAAGAGAGAGGGTGGACAAATGGTCGTCCTATAGATGAGTTGGATGAAATATCTATCAGGAAAGATAACCCTTCCAAAACAGTCATGATAGGTTCGACACTAGAGGCGGGAGTGAAGGAGGATCTGGTAAAGCTCTTACAAGAATATAGTGACATATTTGCTTGAAGTCATGAGGAGATGCCAGGAATACCAGTTACCTTGGCGGCTCACAGGTTAGCAGTAGATCCTACCTTTAAGCCAGTTAAGCAGAAAATGAGGCATTTCAACCTCAAAAGAAATGCCGCGGTGCAAGAGGAGGTAGACAAACTGTTGAGGGCAAAATTCATCAGAAAGTGCCGATACCCCGAATGGATTACCAACGTGGTCATGGTGACTAAAGCAAACGGGAAATGGCATATGTGCGTTGATTACACCGATCTCAACCGCGCATGTCTGAAGGATAGCTTCCCGCTACCTAAAATTGACCAGCTGGTGGATTCGACCGAGGGTAACAAGCTCTTAAGCTTCATGGATGCCTTCTCCGTGTACAACCAGATTATGATGCACCCTGCTGATCAGGATAAAACCAGTTTCATAACCGGACAAGGCCTGTATTGCTACAAAGTTATGCCCTTCAGACTCAAGAACGCGGGGGCCACCTACCAGCGCCTAGTCAACCTTATGTTCAAAGAATTGATAGGGAAATCGATGGAGGTGTACATCGATGGTATGATCACTAAGTCTCAGGTAGTCTAGCAGCACCAGTACCACCTCCGCCAGACTTTCCAGATAATCAGAGAAAACCAAATGCGGTTGAATCCTGTGAAATTTACTTTAGAGGTTGTGTCTAGGAAGTTCCTCGGCTTTATGGTTCATGCGATAAGAATTGAAGCAAACCTGGAAAAGATCAAGGCCATCATAGACCTTGAATCTCTTACCTTGCTCAAACAGGTGCAGGGTTTGACCGGACGGATAACAGCCTTAAACCGCTTCATATCACAATCAACTGATAAATGCATTCCCTTCTTCAAGGCCATCAAGCGAGGGAAGAACATGAAGTGGGACCAGAGCAGCGAGGTGGCATTCCAATCTTTGAAAATGTATCTTGCTAACCCACCATTGCTAGCTATCCTGATACCGGGAAATGAGCTACAACTGTACCTAGCTGTATCCGAGATAGCAGTAAGCGCATCTTTGGTCAATGGATGTGGAGATGGAATTCAGCAGCCTGTCTACTATGTTAGTCGTGCCTTAACCAAGTCAGAACAGAATTATAATCTCTTAGAGAAGCTTACTTTCATGTTAGTAACTACTTCTCAGAAGCTCCGTCCCTATTTCCTAGCATATACGCTCGCAGTGGTTACTGATCAGCCCCTGCGCCAATTTCTTCAAAGGCCGGACGTGTCAGGAAGACTTGTACTATGGGCCCTTGAGCTCACCCAATTCGACATCAAGTATAAGGCGAGAACTACCATTAAGGCCCAAGCTTTTACAGATTTCGTGGTAGAATTTAGCACGATGCCTAGCCATGGCACCTCTCCGCCCTCGGATTCTACCCCTCAGAAGGAACAGGAACCCGCGGATTTGCTCACCAATCAAGAGACCTAGATTTTATATATAGATGGGCATCCAATCAAGTAGGAAGTGGGGGCGGAATCGTTTTGACCGACCCAGAAAAGGTCGAATGATGTCATTGTTTTAGGTTTGAGTTTAACATTACCAACAACGAAGCTGAGTATAAAGCTTTGTTAGCAAGAATGAGGACAGAAGCAGAGCTGGGATTAGATTACCTCCACGCTAAATGTGACTCACAGCTGATAGTCAACCAAGTGCCAGGCCTATATCAGGCCAAAGGAGATAACATGACAGCTTACCTAGGGAAGGTCCAAGAACTTGTGTCCCGATTTAAAGGATTCAAGATCGAGCAAATACCCAGGCAGCAGAATCATCGAGCCGACATCCTAGCCAAAATAGCTACAAGTGGAGGACAGGCACTGCCGAAAGGAGTGTCGCTCCAAATAATCACTACATTAAGCATAGCTGAAGGGAAGGAAGTCAACTCCGTGGAACGACTTCCATGCTGGATGGATCCCATCGTGAATTATATCCAAGAAGAAAAGCTCCCTGAAGATCCTGATCAAGCCCGCAAGGTCAAGAGAACCTCAGTCCGATACTGTCTGGTAGAGGGACACCTTTACCGTAGAGGGAGATCGCTCCCCTTACTCAGGTGCCTACACCCTGAAGATGCAGGCTGGGCTCTTAGGGAAGTACATTCAGGGGACTGTGGAAATCATACCGGGGGAGAAGCGCTAGCTTACCAGGTATTGCGCATGGGATATTACTAGCCAACCTTGCACCACGATGCCAAGCGATTCGTGCAGTCTTGCGAACCGTGTTAGAAAACGGCCAACCTGCACCACCTACCTCCAGAACAACTATCTACCATCAGCTCGCCATATCCGTTTGCCTTCTGGGGAGTAGATCTGATTGGACCTCTCCTAACCGCACCAGGTCAGCAAAAGCATGCGATCGTGGCAGTTGATTATTTCATCAGGTGGGTGGAAATAGAACCCCTCTCTAAAATTACCGAAGCAAATATGACAGAATTGGTCAAGAAAAATGTAGTTTACCGGTTTGGGACCCCGATGGTCAGCATCACAGATCTGGGTAAGCAATTTGATAATGCCAGATTCTGGGAATTCTGTGAGAATCTGGGAATCGAGCTTCGCTTTGCATCAGTAGCACACCCTCAGACTAACAGCATGGTAGAAGTAGGGGTCGACGTTGATTGGATCAGTTCGGTTTTCACTAAAACCGATAAAAAACCGATAAACCTCGGTTTTTAAAAAGCGAACCGATCCAATTAAATTTATAAATATCAACCGATCAAAAACCAACCGAATTGAAACGGTTCGGTTTAGGCCTATTGGGCCAAAATTCTGGACTTTAGTTATTACACACTTTGTTCATTTTTTTGAACCTATTGGGCCGAATTTATCTACATTACAACAAAAACACACTAAAAATCTACAAATCATATTTAAAATTTCTACTGATAGCCTCATACAATACAAAACAAAGTGAAGTTACATTTCTAAATCCAATACAATATACCTAATAAAATAACAAAAAATACCAAGTTGATCTAGGTGATTGCTAGTTTGCTACTACCAGTGTCCAGTAGTATACTTGTTAGTGTGCGAAGCTTACTTGAGCTGTTTGATGCTTGATTCGGTCCTACATCATAGTGAGCTTCAATTAATATATAATCAAGTTACAATAATTATTTGAAAAAATAAATATTGAGATTATACCAACCAAGCAAAGAAGAAACACTGTTGTTTACATTCAAAAATAAAATATGAATTTATTATGTTAAATTAATGTGTCTTGTACTCTTGTCAAATGAAACTTTTAGAGATTGGAAGTTGAGAAATGCTGAAGGAAAAGGCAACATTGCCATCTAAACTAAGCAATGTAAGAAAAGGTTCCAAGATGTTCTATAACTTCTATTACTATATGTTCCATATTTAACTCAAAACCTCTTTAATGTTGACTACTTTTATTTATGCTTAAAGGTTATTCAGTATATTTTGATAGGAAAAAAAAATGCAAAATCCTTTATAAAATGCAGAAAGAAGTTCTGGCAAAGATTGAGTCTTAAAATAATCTCGCCTTGCCACTTTCACGAGCAACAAAATCTCATGAGTTTGGTGGATTATCTCAATCGGAGTCAACTCATGAAAGGCCTTCTCATTAAAAGTCTTATACTAGTCATCCCAGCAAAGTATCGATCAAAAAGTGCTTCAAGAAAGGAGAATCTCCAAGAGAAATTTTTGAAAAATAACCCAAAATAATTGAAGCTGAGGCCAAACAAACACTATCTTCTTGAATTTTTAAATAGAAATCTAAATAAACATATTTACAGAAATAGAAATTTAAAGAGTTTAAATCAAAGCTGAAACAAATGAAGAGGATTGATGGAGTAAATCAAAAAGTGGAAAGATTTGAGAGATTATAGTAGATTTAGAGAAGAGATTTTGTTTAGCCAACCTGAGATAAAAGCCAAAAACGACGAAGCAGGACAGCAGACCAAGATGGAGGACGAGAGAGACAAACGGCGGACGAAGACGGCCGACGGCGTAGTTGACAGATTTAGGGTTACTGGGTTAGGGGTTAGACAAAGACGAGAGAGCCCCTAAAAATTAGGGATTTTTGTTTATATACACCGGTTCTCGGTTCGAACCATAGAACCGGAAACCGAACCGAAAAATCCGGTTTTTTTAAAAAGCAAACAGAACCGAACCGGTAAAAAATAAAAAACCGAAAAAAAACCAATTTGACCGGTTCGGTTCGGTCTAGTGGTTTTTTACCCACCCCTAGGTAGAAGCCACAAACAAAACTATTAAGAGGCTCTTAAAAAGGAAGCTCTAGCAAAACAAGGGTAGATGGGCGGATGAGCTCTCAAGTGTGCTATAGGCTTACCGCACCACCAAAAGAACCGCTACTGGAGAGACCCCCTACTCACTAGCTTTTGGGGTAGAAGATGTCCTTCCTATCGAGCATAAGCTCACTTCCTTCCGGGTTCAACACTTTGACCCAGTAGGAAACGAGGATAAATTAAGAGCCAACCTAGACCTCCTGGAAGAGAAACAGGACAGGGTTGCAGAAAGGGTAGCAATCTACCAAAGTCGAATTGCTCGCTATTTCAACAGGAAAGTCAGGAACCGAAGCTTTAAGGAATGGGACTTGGTTCTCAGGAAGGTTACTTAGAATACCCGGAAGAGGTTAGACGGGGTACTATCACTTAATTGGGAAAGTCCCTACCTAATTAGAATAGTGATCCAGGGTGGGGCCTGCAAGTTGGACGATAAGGATGGACATCCTGTAGACCACGCTTGGAATGCTGATCACCTCAAGAGGTTCTACCCATGAGCCATGCTGTAGAAATCAGTCAGAACGCCCGGAAACGAATATTAGAAGATGTTAGTAATCATGAGTGCTTGTATTCTCCTTTTTGAGCATCAATAAAGAATGTTTCTTTCTCCATCTACCTTTGTCTACGTTTATCTGCATCTATCTACTTTATGTCGCCAATTGAATCTGTCACGGTCACCTTAAAGATCAGGAAAGCTAGATGGTTATCATGATGCCCTGGACTGGGTCAGCCCCTCTAGGAGGATCACCTGAAATACCAGGATAGTCAAGTAACTTTCCTAATGCCCTAGACCGGGTTAATCCCTTCATGGGAATCTCCTCGAAGACCAGGAAAGACAAGATGGCTTTCCGGTTGCCTTGGCCGGGCACCACCCCCAGCTAAGAAGGGCCTGGATTGTAAGAGCATAGTTGCCAGACAGATCGGACCTTGGCCAAGCACCACTCCTCGTTGAGAAGGGTCTGTACAGTAAGAGCATAGTTGCCTGCCAGATCAAGACCTTGGCCGGGTACCGCCCCCCACTAAGAAAGACTTGGTGCTAAAGTGGCATTAGTCGCCTACCAGGATCTTGCTGCCAATATGTTCGCTATCATATTCGCCATCATATTCGCCAAGGTACCAAGATTCCTACAAACATGGATGCGAGGTACCCAGTTCATTCACCAAGGTACCAAGATTCCTACAAACAGGAATGCGAGGTACCCGAGTTCGCTAGGTTATTCACCGATGGACCTAGGTTCCTTGAAACAGGAAAGCTAGGTACCAGATTATTCGCCAGTATATTCGCCATTGTACCAAGATTCCTAAAACAGGAATGCGAGGTACCCAGATTCGTCAGTATATTCGCCATGGTACCAAGATTCCTAAAATAGGAATGCGAGGTACCTAGATCCGCCGGATTATTTGCTATGATACCAAGATTCCCAGAGCAGGAATGTAAGGTACCTAGATCGCGAGATTATTCGCCAGTATATTCGCCATGGTACCAAGATTCCTAAAACAGGAATGCGAGGTACCAGTATATTCGCCATGGTATCAAGATTCCTAAAACAGGAATGCGCAGTACCCATATTTGCCGGATTATTTGCTATGGTACCAAGATTCCTAGAGTAAGAATGTAAGGTACCTAGATCGTGAGATCATTCGCCAGTACGTTCGCCACCACCAACCATGTACCTATAACAGGAATGCGAGGTACCTGAATTTATCAAGTTTATCCGTCAGCACCGTCAACCATGTACCTAGATTCCCCAAAACAGGAAGGCTAGGTACCATGAGCCACCAGCATTACCAACAGCATACCAGGATTAATCAAGGTACCTAGGCTTTGTCCAGATAGCTGATGCCCAGTCTTTTCCCAGACAGGGTCAATTAAGAAACCATTGTATTGGTTATGAGCCCCGATACACCGTCAGATTTTTCTGTTACCAGATATTGGCTAAGTCACTTTTATGCTGGGGACTTTTACTCGATCGCATTACAGTTAGAAGCGTGCAACGAAATTCAATCAGCAAGAATAAAAAGAAAGGGAGGTTTCTTCATTAATCAAATCAAGGAGCCCAACCCTTACTTCAGGCTACATACAAGAAACAAGAAAGAAAAACAACAGAAAGTAAATTGGAAGCTCAAGCAAGCCGGCTTCCTGCTTACTTTCTTGACCTGCTCAGCTGCTCTTTTAGCGACACTGATCTCAACCAAGACCGATGTCGACGATACTACCGCGACCCCCAAAGGTAGGAACATAGGCCTTGTTGGAGTCATCGAGCATATGAGGATAACCTTGAAACCCTCCATATCCAAGATGCAACTGGATACAAAGCTGCGACTTGCCTAGGTAAGGTCTACACCATTGGCGAGGGTGCAACACAGTGATCCACCATTCCCCTTGATCCAAGGAACCGCAACCAGTTATGGTTCCCTAGTAATTAAGTCCATTTCGCACTGCTATATCCACAATACCAAACATCCTGCTAATTAGAGGGATCGTGTTCCCTCCCTTCACAGTAGTAACCATCGCGACAATCATCGGTCGACCTACTAAAATTCGTTACTTCAAAGTGTAAGGACCTCGATTTTATGATTGGCTTATTTCATGACAAACCACCACATTGGGGATGATTGTGTAATGGGTAGCTTAGGTCCGTATTGGCAAGCTTCCAAGCATCTCCATGACTTCAAGAGCAAAAGGTATACTCACTTGACTTTGTCTCTTGAAGAGTTTAGGAGCACACACACACTTCATGCATGTTTTGTTTATCTTGCATTTGTGTTCTTTATTGTTTGTATAAATGTGCATCCTTTTCTAAAACACTCACTAACTTACATTAGATATCATATCTTGCATTATATCTTATTTGATAACATGTTTGACATGTTAATTGTGCTTCATTGTGTGCTTCATTGTGTGCATCTCACTCACTTCACACTTGCACAACATTCATATAAGATAGACTTTTCTCTTGAGTGTTAAAAAGGGATTTTTCCCTTTAGCACGGCCTAGACCACTCGGCAGGCTCTGCTTGCACCGCGGCGCACGGAGCGGTATTCTCCAGTGCGTCATGCGCGACGTGGACCGCGACCTGTGCACTTGCACGCACAGCGGTCCCAACCGCGGTGTTGTCCAGACGGTGCACTGCTGTATGTACTGCGGTCTGGACACTTACCTGAGCCGCGGTCTAGCAAGCGGTTTTGACGGGATTCTGTTTCCCAAGTTCAAAACGACGTAGTTTTAACTAGGGCTTCATATATATTCTTCCTCTTCTCTTCTTGGCCGATTATGAGCTCAAAAATTCATTTTTAGAGAGAGGTTAGAGCTCCTAGAGAGAGAAAGCTTCAAGAAAGCTTCTTTGACTCTCCAAACCTAAAACCCATCTCCATCTTGCATCATTCAACATCATTTGAGTATGGGTCTCCATTGTTTCATGACTAGGTAAGCAAGAACTTCTTTGAATATCATTTATTGTTCTTCTTACTCTAGATTAGGTATTTATTGCATGATTAAATACCTAGACTCTATTATTGCATATTTATGAGTCTTGATAACATGATTGGGTTTGTATTTTGATAGCTTAATTGATTAGGTCATTTTTGCCTAAAAGCTAGGTCATAAACATTCATTTGTGATTCATTGATAACTAGGTTGAAATATTGATTCTTAATCAACTAGTTAAGCTTATTGAATGTTTATGCTTATTTTGTGTAACAATTAGTTTGTTGGAAATTCTCTACAAATCTAATTGAGTTTGTTTGTTGATAGACTTTTGTCTAAGACTTGCATTTAGTGAATGATTAAATGTCTTGTCTTAATCACATGAATATATGCGAAGTTTATGTTGAATACATTGTGAGCATATTTGTTGATTCATTGTGATTGTTTGTGATAGCTAGGATTGGTTGTTATTGATAACATCTAGCTAAGTCTTTATGCCTTGCATTTAGACATTTGACAACTTGGATTTGTTTCTACAAACTTCTAGTTGAGCAATTTGTGTTGTCTAGCATAATTTGCATTGAGCATCATTTACATGATCACATAGACACATAATTCTCTTCATTGAGTCAATGTCTTGTGGCTTCGGGGTGAAGTTGCACAAGCATTGAAGTCTTGCAACCAAGTTGTGGTTGGCAAGCATTGGTCAAGAATCCATTGTAAAAGGCCTGCGGGTAGAGTAGGAGGTGCTCACGCCAATAGTAGTGTATCAGTGGATATCACAAGGGATAGAACCAAGAGTGGCGAGTGGTAGTGTCCATAGCCTGAGGTTATCTAGAGTGAGAGTCCGAGTATCACTCGAGGGTGTAACTTTTTACTCATATAGTGGATTTGAGGATCGTGTGTGGCTAGAAGGATAGCCCGTGGTTTTTCCCTTTGTTTAAGGGTTTCCACGTAAAAATCAAGTGTTATTTATTATTCCGCACTTTACACTTGATTTTGTATGTTTGTTTTAATTGGGTTATTTGTTTAATATTGACTAATCGAAAAATTGGTAATAATCGATTAACAACCCATTCACCCCCCCTCTAGGTTGTTGACACAAGTTAAGAGTGTATTTTCACAAAGAATAATGCGAAGAAAATGCTAAGCGGATCGAGTTATTTATAGAATAGAGAGGTGAATATCGGGAACAAGAGGATAGGGTTATTAATGAGGCACAACACTCGACGTATGGGAAAAGATAACTCGGGAAACGCATGCTACCAAGGTTTAATGTTTGAAGCAAACCAGCCTATGCCAGTTTGACACATAGTAGAATAATTAAATATAGTGTATGAATCATAGACTCCCATGCCAGAATGCCAAAAGGAAGTTCCGTCATGACAACCCCGAACGGGGTATATACCTAGACTATCTCGACCGCTAAGGACCGCGGTCCCGATCCATCTGGTACCCTAGCACCACTCCGAGACCGATCACCTCGACGGCCGTATATCTACCAGTTTTCAATGGGGGATAGATCACCCAGTCCACACCTAGGTACCCAGATTCCTCCGAAGGCGAATATCAGCGGTACCTAGGTTCTTCCAACTGTAATCTCACCTAAGTGCCAGGGTTCCCGGAGCGAGAATACATGGTACTCCAATTCCTCCCCCAAACGAAATCAACTGCTAAGTTCTGGGAGACCCTCACACTAGCACCTAACTATGCTACAAAATTTAGTCCTGCCAAATTTTGAAGTTGACCAGAAGATTAGTTAAGTCGGGTTTACAGTGGAGACTTTTCCATAAGCACGATACAAGAAGGCTAAAGAAAAGGACTGTTCCATTAATTTAAATCAAGTAGCCCACCCCCCCGTTTACAGGCTACAAAAAAAAGAGTGCTTAAAATAGCTAAACCGAGTCATGCCTCTACTTGCTCATGGCTGGTCACCTCTCCTCCAGTTCCACTGACCGAGACATCATCCCCCTGACCATCTGGAACCCCTCTAGCCGCTTCGATACCTGCTCCCACTGGGGCCTCTGCTTAAATAGGTCCAAACTGAAGCTCCTCCATTATCGCATCAGACGTTTTCCCCACCTCCTTGGTTGAGGCAGCATAGTCCTCCATTACTTGGGCAGGATTGTTGGAAGAAGGAACAATTCTGATCTCTATTGAAGGAGACTGGTCTCCTGCATCTTTAACTGACTTGGCCAGAGGTGCTGATGGTTCAGAGACCCCTCCTTCGGCCTGAGCCATTGCAACTTCAGGAGCTGTTGGATAGAGACCTGCTTCAACATTATTGACAGGAAGAAGGGAGGCATGTCTCTGCTCCTCACCACCTACTACTCCGCCAACTCCATCAACCTGAGAAGGACCAGCTATATCAGAAGGAGCAGCTCCAGCAAGTTCTACGGCTTTTAACAAAATCTCCTCCCGATTCCACCCCGCGATGACACTCAGGTCAAACGAAGGAGGGAAAGCTAAAGCCACCTGGTAGCCAGTGAAAAAGTAGCCGTCCCCAAAGGCGGTGTCTACTTGAGCATCAAGGCTGGCCATGCTATCACGAAGGGGTTGAATCTCCTTCTCCAGCTTCACTACTTTATCCTTCATAATCTCTCTCTCCTCCCTACGACGAATGGATTAGAGTATTTTGGTATCCAAAGCATGCTGCATCCTCTCCCTATCAACCTTTGCATCATCTGCTTCCTTCTTCGCGTTGTTCAGGGACTGGTTCAAAACCACCACGCCCCTAGCAGCTTTGGTAAGCTCTTCTTTGAATTTCTCAAACTCGGTGGTAGCATCATTGACCTGTGCCCAGAGAGAGCTGACTTGATGGTTCATTGCCATATTAAACTTGAAGGCCTGCCAAATACAAAACGTAAGATGGAATACTATTGATTATGGAATCGAGATATAAGACTAAACGAGACAGCTTACCTCAGCCAGAAGAGCAGATCCCTTGGAGATCAAATAATCAACAGGCATGGAAGTCATGGCCTCCAAGCCCCCACCTGGGCAGGAAGCTGCAAACTTGGCCAAGACTTCATCCGGGCTTCTATCTTTCGACCTCGATTGCGGTTTATCCCAAGGTACCACCCGGCTAGCCATAGCAAGATTAGAATTTCTCTCTACCGGGTTAGATCGACCGGTTGCCACAACTGGAGAGGCAGAGGGAGCTGACGCATTAGCATCAATAGCAGATGCAGTCGTAATTGTTTCGATGGGCGACGCATCCTGCGCCCGACTAGGAGCACCTCGGTACCTCCCCACTCTAGCTGTAAAAGCCTCCAACGACCTAACCGAGATAGTGGGAAGAGGAGCCGGTGATCCAGATACCTCGACCGGGGTCCTTCTAAATCCAGTCGACATGCCAACCCCTACAGCGAGATCAACAGTAACAGGAGTAGGGGAGGTCAGAGCTGAATCATTTATCCCGCCAGCGGGGTAGAGTTCAACCTCCGATACTAATGAAGGCACTGCAGAGACTGCCGAGATAACAAAAATTTAGTGTCTACAGAATTAATAAAGCAATATAATATAAGCAAAGTCATAAATTCCTCTACCTGGGGAAGCACCGGAAATGCGAAGGTAGCGATCTACCCTCTTTGCCTCGAAGGCCTCTGTGATAGTATATTTCATGTTGATGTAATTACGGGCCATAATAGCCCTCAGGATTTTCTCCGACTCTTCAGAGAGCTTATTTTTCTCTAACGTGGGCTTGCTATTGAAACCAGTGGGAACTGGGAGCTCAGACCCTCCAATGTGGACTGAATTACCCCACTCACCTCCAATGATGACCCACTCCTCCTTCCAGGAGGTATCTTTCTTCGTGGCCCCTAGCACCACAAACTGCAGGTTGTTCTTGGCGCGGGCATAAAACTGCCCATTTGGACCCGGGGCGTTGGCAGCAATCTGGAACATGTATCCGATCTCATCTGGTCCTGGCTCTCGATCGATATTATCCTTCTGACATTCCTTCCTCCACAGCACGAGGAACCCCACCAGATGCCTCAAGAACCCTGGCGTTAACTGAAGAGGAGCAAGCTGTAGAGCATACAGCGCCCTAAGCAAGGTAGGGTGGAGAGGTAGCCTAACTCCACTATTGAAAGCTGCCGTATGCATTGGAAGCTCGCCAGGATTAGGTGTATATACATCATACCCCTTAGGGGGTACAATGATCGTGATATCTTTAGAGACCTTGAAATCTCTCTTCAAGCACTTGATGGTTTCCAGGGTACTGGTCGAATCGGGGATGTATCTGTACTCATATGGAAGAGCGAGTACCCTCACCATGGTGTCCGTAACTTCACCAACCCGGTCTCCACCTACCCTGATGGAGCCCGGGACTCCACTTACCCTGACAATGTCCGATTCTCCGCTCTACTCCTTGTCGACATTAACCGGAGCACTGGATCGTTTGTGAAAACTGTTCAAATTGTGACATTCCAGTTGGACCGGCGGCGTTGTAGAAGAGGGACGTCGTCTCCACTATCATCTTCACTGGCCCTCTTACCACTGGAGAGGCTCGTAGAAACGTCACCAATAAATAATTGATCGACACTATCATTGTCGGGAGAATACATTATATCTAAACCAAAGCAGGAACTTCTTTGGAGTAGAAGTAATTGGGAATGAGGGATGAAGAGAAAGAAGACTAGGGTTAGCACGAGTTCGAGAAGATGCTTGGAGAAGGAGAAAGAGTGAGTACACTAGGAAGAAACAGGGTTTATATAGAGATAGCTACTTGTAACGGGCAGAGAAGGTAATCAATGTCGTGGGATAATCATCGACTTGGAAGGAACGGTTTCGAGAAACTTACACCCCCCAAAATTTCCTTTTTCAAATTTGGCTTACCCTGGTCAGCCATGTGGAAGACTCGTTTAAATTAGTGTGCAAAGAGAAGATTCCCTTCTACAAGACAATTACAAAAAATTCTCCAAGTGCTATCCATCCTGACTCTAAGCCCGACCTGGTACTGGTGTTCAAGTCAGGGGGGACTTCTGTTAACAGGGTTTTTTGGCAAGGGATCAAAAGAGAATTTTCCAACTAGTATCAACCTGATAAGAGCCAGTCCCAGCTTCCGGGTGACCAGCTATATCAGTGCCACTACCTAGATGGAGCCGATACTGGGTAAGGTCAGGACCTCGATTATCTATCTACCTAGATAGAACACCAGTACCACGAACTAACGAAGGCATGCACCATGCATTTATCGAAGCTTCTAATATAGACTGAGGACCAGTACAATGATAACTTGTGTGCCCAACACCCAGCAAGTCCTTCGACATCAACCAAGATACCAGGTACCACGAGACCCGCCTTAATACTACATCGACTTCCACCTGGTACCTAGTACCTCGATATCTACTCGAAGCCCATCCAGGGCAGGTACTCTACCTGCCGAACAATATGAAGGTGATCGTGAAGACATAAGCACCATTCTAGCAAGAAGTATAACAAGTTCTATGCCAGTAGGATCAGACTGATATACCAGTATCTCGTTGTGCCAAAGTTCAGAATCAAAATTTCCTTCCAAGCTCCACGAAGAAGGAAAGTTGACTCCATCGCCAAAATAAAGCGTCATTAATGAGACCAAACGGTCAACCAAATCAGAAATTGAATTCGACAGTGATTAACGAGATCAAATCTCGCGCCTCCAGCCCAATACAATGCCTTTCAACGCCTAAAATTGGACTCTCAATAATCCTCATCAATACAACCAGATTTTGAGGGGATTTTCTGGAAGAACTATATATACAGCTTTAAAGGGTAAAGAAAGGGGATCATGTTTTCGCCATCACAAAAGACAGAGAGATTAATTCCTAGAAGAATTTCCTTTGAATTATCTGAAGCCATTGAGAGTCCATTGACGATCATTGGAAGTATATATCTACTTATCGACATAAACGACATTCTCCATCCTCATTTTGTGTTAGAGAGAGTAGAGAATGAGTGTTGTAACCATTATACAAGTTTCTGTTCAATAAAACAGTATTTACTTATATCTCCTTGGTTCGTTCATACTTTTCCGTGTCAATCTTCAGCATATGAAGGAACTCCGGTACTGAAGGTACCTATCCCGCTACCACCTACCAATAGGGGACGAGGGTGTTGATTGAATTTTTTTCCCCAAGCAGATTTTTCCATTAACATTAATCTAGTTATTAAAGTGTTTAATAAGTTAGATGAATAGGGTCATTTATTGTAATTAGTATTAATATGATTAATAACCTAATAGTAAATGAATCAAATAAAGTGTTAGAGTTTTAATAGTTAAAACTTGGTAAACACTTACATAATAATCTGACCTTAGTAAATAGTTTACAAAGGCTTAGATTATTCACTAATAGATTAGATTTTTAATTGTTAAAAATCATTAATAATTTATTTATTAATTTTTATTTCTAATAATGAATTTGTTAATGCGCTAGATAACTTAATTAAAGTTAGCCATTTGATCCTGTAGAGTCTAGGTGCATTAACAGATAATAGAAAACCCTAAGTTTCAAATAGTGAATGGGAGAGGGATATATGACATATATATCCCGCAGCCTCCATCATTAGTTCAACACCGTGAGATCCGAGTGGGGCCTCGTGACGGCTTTGCTTTCATCCTCCCTAAGGAGGGTTTCCACAAAGATCGTGAGATCTGAAATGGTGGGTTACACTCACAAAGGTTTTGATTGAGTTTTGTTAATTAAAAACCTGACTGAATAAACGATGGTTGAATGATATGGAATAAGAGTTATTCTAGAATATCATTTGATTGATAATGTCTTGGTCCAACATGCAAAGACTTGACCGACCCTAAGGCGGCATTTCTTTGTTGTATGTTAGATTGTCGTGGTATAGTAACTGTGTTTGGGTATTTCTAATTCGTTAAACATGTTCATTCATCATGTTTAAATTTATGCCAAAGCACTCGCACTTGTTTTTAATAAATGACTGAATGAATGTTTTATTTATTTCAGCAATTATGTCTTCTGCATTACTTCAAATTCTCACAAATGACAAATTAACCGGTGATAACTACACCAAATTAATGCAATATTGGTCACTAAAGACCTCAAGTTTGTGCTTACGGAGGAATGTCCTCTGATGCCTACTGCCAATGTCACACGAACTGTTCGTGAGATATACCAGCAATGGGTCTCATCTGATGAGAAGGCTCGAACATATCTGTTGGCTTCTATGACAGATATGCTTGTCACAAAGTATGAAGCAATGACTTCAACATTCGATATCATGGAGTCATTGCAAGCTATGTTCGGGTAGCTCTCCGAGCAAAAGCGACACGAAGCTGTTCGTTTCGCTATGCTCGCTCGCATGAAGGAAGGTACATCAGTTTGAGAACATGTCCTAAGCATGATGTCCTACTTCAACACGGCAGAAGTCAATGGCGGAGCAATTAACTAATCCAGTCAAGTGAGCATCATACTGACGACTCTTCCGAAGAGTTTTGATCAGTTTAAGAGCAATTATGGAATGAACAAGTTAAGGTTCAGTCTCACACAGTTGCTCAACGAGCTCGCTACTTTTGAGTCCTTGACTAAGGACAACAAATGTAATACCGGTGAGGCAAATGTTGTCGAACCATATTCCTCCAATAATAAGAAGAGGAAGAGGTCTGCTGGTAAGGCGAAGGGTAAGCTCAAACCCAAGAAAGCCCAGAGCAAAAAGAAGGGCGCCTCTACCGACCAGGGCAAGGGAAAATGTTTCCATTGCGACAAGGTCAGACACCGGAAGAGGAACTGTCCTCAGTACCTGGAGGAGGTAGCCAAGATCAAAAAAACAAAAGGTAAATATGATTTACTTGTTCTTGAATCTTGTTTAGTGGAAGATGATTCTTCACCCTGGATAGTTGATTCAGGGGCCACTAACCATGTTTGTTCTTCTTTGCAGTGGACTGATTCTTGGACACAGCTAGATGAGGGAGCCTTTTCAATGCGTGTGGGGTCGGGGATGTCGTGTCGGCCAAAGCAGTGGGAGCAATAAGATTGCAATTTTGTAATAATAATAGTTTTTATTATTATTAAACATTGTTTTTTATATTCCTGGATTTACACGGAATTTGATTTTCGTTTCTAAGATGTTAGAACTATTGTATTCTGTTTCTTTTAATAATAACTCTGTTATTATTGGAAAGAATGGTCTGAATATTTGTTCAGGACTTAATGAAAACAATTTATATGTGTTAAGACCGTTAATACATACTACATTGCTTAACCCCGAAATGTTTAAGGTTGAAAAACCAAAAACTAAACGACATAAGATTTCTCCAGATAATGACACGTATCTCTGGTATCTAAGGCTTGGTCATATCAACCTTGACCGGATGGACAGACTAGTAAAAAGTGGACCTTTATGTGAGTTAAAGGTTGGCACCTTACTTGTCTGCGAATCCTGTTTAGAAGGTAAGATGACTAAGAGACCTTTTACTAGAAAAGGCATAAAGCATAGAGCCACTAGAACTCATACATACAGACGTATGCAGACCGATGAATGTTAGAGCTAGGGGCGGCTATAAGTATTATGTCACTTTTATAGATGACTACTCAAGATTCAGATATGTATACCTAATGCAACGAAAGTCAGAAACATTTGAAATGTTCGAAGAATTCCACGCTGAAGTTGAAAATCAATTAGGTAGAACTATCAAGTCACTACGATCGGATCGTGGAGGTGAGTACCTTGACCAAGAGTTTGAAGACTTCATGGTCGAGCATTGGATAGTTTCCCAACTCACAGCTCTCGGTACACCTCAGCAAAATGGTGTAGCGGGGAGGAGAAATAGAACCCTGATGGAAATGGTGAGATCTATGATTAGTTTCTCATCATTACTAAATTCCATCTAGGGATATGTGTTACAAACAATGGCATACATTTTGAATGTAGTGCCATCCAAATCTGTTCCTAAGACTCCCCTAGAGTTGTGTAATGGTCGTAAAGCTAGTTTGCGATATTTTCACGTATGGGGGTGTCCAGCATACGTGCTGAAGAACAGAAGTGGAAAGCTAGACTCCAAGTTTGTAATCTGCCTGTTTGTAGGATATTTCAAGGAGAACAGAGGTGGACACTTCTATAGTCCCGAAGATAACAAAGTATTTGTATCGACAAATGCAATGTTTCTTGAGGACAATTATATTAGTGACCATAAACCTCATTCTAAGATTGTATTGAATAAGTTGGAGTCTGGTGAGACTAGTGCTTCATCAATAAAAGTTGTTGATCCACAAACATCTGAGAGTCAGATAGTTCCTGATCAGGATACGTCTAGGAGGGTTGTAAGACAACCTGAACGCTATTTAGGTATAGTTGAGGGACAAAGTGTTGTCTTTACTAATAGTGTGGATGATCCATTGACATTTAAGAATGCAATGGAAGATCCTGATAAAGAGGAATGACTTAAAACCATGAATCTCGAGATGGAGTCCATATACTTTAACTCAGTCTAGGATCTTGTAGACTTACCAGATGGGGTAAAACTCATAGTATGTAAGTGGATCTACAAGAGAAAGAGATGAGTACACGAGAAGGTAGAGACTTTCTCGACAGTAGCCATGTTTAAGTCTATTCGGATTCTCTTATCCATTACTGCCTATTTCGATTATGAAATTTGGCAGATGGACGTCAAGACTGCATTCTTGAATGGCAATCTTGACGAGAGCATCTATATGATGCAACCAGAGGGATTCGTGTCTCCATATCAAGAGAAAAAGGTTTGCAAGTTACAAAGGTCCATCTATGGACTTAAGCAAGCATCTAGATCTTGGAACATCAGGTTTGATTATGTGATCAAAACCTATGGCTTTGAGCAGAACGTCGATGAGCCTTGTGTCTACAAGCACATCATTGACAAAAAGGTAGTTTTCTTGGTCCTATACGTGAACGACATCCTACTCATTGGGAATGATGTGGGAATGTTATCTGATGTAAAGGGCTGGCTGGCTAGCCAATTCCAAATGAAAGATTTGGGAGAGGCGAGTTATGTTCTAGAAATCCAACTTATAAGGGATCGTAAGAACAAACTCATAGCACTATCTCAAGTATCGTATATCGATAAGATTCTTCTGCTATTTTCGATGCAGAACTCCAAGAAAGGTAATTTACCTTCTAGGCATGGAGTTCACTTGTCTAATGAACACTGTCCTAAGACACCTCAAGAAGTTGAGGATATGAGACGTGTACCCTATGCATCAGCAGTAGATAGTCTCATGTATACTATGTTATGTACGAGATCGGACATCTGCTATGCAGTGGGAGTAGTCAGCAGGTACCAGTCCAACCCAGGATTGGATCACTGGGTTGCTATCAAGACTATTCTAAAGTATCTTCAGAGAATGAGAAACTATATGCTAGTGTATTCCGGACAAGATTTGATTCCGTTATGATACACAAATTATGATTTTCAGTCAGACAGGGATTCTAGAAAATCCACGTCTAGATCAGTATTCACCCTTGGTGGTGGAGCTATTGTGTGGAGAAGTATAAAGCAATCTTGCATTGTTGACTCCACCATGGAAGCTGAATATGTAGCCGCTTGTGAAGCTGCTAAAAAGGCTGTTTGGCTCAGCAAGTTCTTGAGTGATCTGGAAGTTGCTCCAGATTTGGATAAGCCCATCACACTTTATTGTGATAACAGTGGTGCAGTGGCTAATTTCAAAGAACCAAGAAGCCACAAGAGAGGGAAGCATATAGAGAGAAAGTATCATCTCATTAGAGAGATAATGTAAAGAGGAGATGTGATAGTCACCAAGATAACCTCACAAGACAATCATGTTGATCCATTTACGAAGACCTTACAGGCTAAAGTGTTTTCGGGTCACCTATATGGTGTAGGGTTACAAAACATGCTTCACATGCTTTAGTGCAAGTGGGAGATTGTTGGGGTTTATGCCCTAAAGATGTAATTTGTAAATGGATTATGAAATAAATAAAAAAGAAAAGTTCAATTCATTTTGTTGTGTTGTTTTATAACGTGTGCATATATTAATATCCTAGATTGTCGGATGTAATCTCGAACTGTGTATATGAGTGTCATATACGGATGGATACAGTAAGAGTCGTGCAATCTAAAGAGTCCATAGATAGCAAATAAAGCTTGGTACTTTATTTGTGGTTAAACTATAGCTACGGTCCATTCCATAATGTACGGTGATTCTATCCTGAATTATTCATATGAGTTATGGGAATGGAGGCACCTTGTATGATGTGATCATATAGGATTGGGCCATGATCTATATGAATCTCTCACTAAGATCCATTTACTAATGAGATTCATATATATCAACTAATGATGGCTATATGTGGGTGATCTTAATCCTGAGTGTCATATCGACTCCTTCAGGTTAGATCGTGGTCTTTGATATACCATGGGTGAGGTCGGATGCAGTTCCTGATCAATATACTCCGTATGTTGGAATTGCGGTTTGGCTTGTGGCTGGGAAGGTATGTACACAATAGTGGAATCCACTCCTTCTTGTGAGAAGTAGATGGTAGTTCTCTTAAGGGTTGATTCAGGGCTTGGACAATATGAGCGCTCTCTTAATTCCGTGAGGAAATATGATTTATTATTCATTAGAGAATCAACGGTATTTAAAGGATATATGTAATTAGAGGGGTATAACGGACATTATGACCCAGCTCTAATTATGAACTACTGTGGAGGATCACACCATGTGTAATAGCCATATCGATGGACATAGAGTTATATCGGTCTGTGTAAAAGCGTGAGAGAGTGCAGCTTCGGGTTTTTAGTGGAATAATATCGGAGTTAATAGTCAAGGAATATTAATTAAAGAGTTTAATTAATGATTCCGAAGATTACTGAAGCTCAAAATACTGTGGGTCCATTAGGTCCCCTTGCTAGCCCGATCGATTTAGGTAACAAGGGTCACAGTTAATTAATTGGATTGTCCAATTAATTGTGTTACGAAAGTGACACGTATCTATTCAAGGATTAATTGAATAATGAGATTATTTAATTAATATATTAATAATTAAATTAATTAAATAATTAGATTATTTAATTAATGAATTAATAATTATGAATAATTAATTAATTATTGAATGGCGGTTGCGGGTTCAAATCATGACTAAGACATAAAATAATTAGATTATTTTATTCTTTGAGAAGTCTAGTATTTAAGTTTAAGTCAACTAGAGTTATGTGGGAGTTAGAATCCTACTCTACCTATGACACTTAAATACTAATTATCTTTTGAAAATATAATGATATATTTGGGAAAAGATAATTATCTAGTTTTAAAAATATTTAATGATATATTTATGTAACTAGATAAGAGAGAAATAGTGATCTATTTTGGTTGAACCTCATTCATGCAATTTTAAAAGAGAAACTAAAAGAGAAAACTGATCAGCTCTTGAATTTTAGCAATTGATGTGCGTGAGAGTCAAGAGAGCAAAAAGAACAAGAGTTGTTCTAGGATTTTTTTCTCTTGGGAAGAAATTGTTTCTTTTTCTTTTCTCTATATCCTCATAAGTTCCTGAGTACGTGACGCGCCCACACGCAGTTACCAGTTTCGGGAATAGCTAGGAAGATCAGTGGTACATATCCGGAGCATATCGTAAAGTGAAGGAGCCTCCAAACGTTGGTAAGGTTCTAAATTTTTTTAATATATTGATTACAATTTCTTGTGTTTACATAGTGTATGTATTAATTCCGGAAAAATAATTGCGATCTCAAGTTCACTTTTTTCAGATCGTTTACGATCTGTAAAAAAATTTAAAAACCTATTTCCGCTGCGTTACCGGTGAACGGGGTTCCAACAAACACACACAAAATCATCCATCATCGTCTATTCATCATTTCATCTGTCAAAACACACCAAAAATCAAAAAAATCAAAAAATAAAAAAGAAAGAAAAGAGATTAGAGATCGAAGATTCGAAGAGAAAACCCAAAATCAAAAAACCAGAAGAGATCGAAGAGAGAGAAAAGATCGAAGAGGGAAGAGATCGAAGAGAGGGAAGAGACCAGAGATGGAAGAATTGAAGAAGAGATCGGCGACGGGACGGGATGAAGAGTAGATCGGCAAAGAGATCGGCACGACAGTAGGAAGAAGAAGAAAGAAAGAAAGAGAGAGGGATCTGATCATCTGAGAAAGAAAGAAAGAAAGAGGGAGAGAGAGAGAGAGAAAGACTTATGGGTTTCAATATATATATATATATATATATGTTGGAACCGCCAGGTTCGAACCGGAACCAGAACCGTCGGTTCCAGTCCGGTTTGAACCGGGCGGTTCAGCACAATTTGGATCTGGAACCAGAACCGCCCCGGTATCGGTTCGGTTTCGATCCGGTTCCCGTTTTTTGGTGGCGGTTCCCCGGTTCGAACCGAACCGGCGTCATGTCTAGTTCTGTGGCATCACTTGGCTTGGCCGTAGATCCATCAATAAAACCCCACAATTTTTTACCTGTCACATACATTTGGAACTGAAATGCTCACATAATTTGTGCCTATGAATGAACAAGAGAAATCTTTTTTTTTTCAAGTGAGTTTGGACATTAAAAAAATAGTGAATCCGTTGATAACTCGCTTTTTGTGTAGTTAACAAATTGCAGATCAAAAATATATATTTATAAAAAGTCCTACGCAATATGCTCTAAAGTTTTGAAAACTTAGTAAAGCGGTAAGCGAAAGGTATCATCCACAGGGATGTGTTATCCGTTGATTTTCTCTCGTTTTAGTGATTATTGAAAGCAATGTAAATAAGAACATGGCAAGGGTGAGAGTGGTGTGTGTGAAGTGTAAGCATGTGTGTGTGTGTGTGAGAGAGAGAATAAGAGCATTGAAAAGAAACAAATAAGGAAAACATAAGAGAACATGGAAAGGTGAGAATGGTGATTAAAATGATAAATATAAAATGGCGGATAGAAGAGATGCAAGAAAATGGATACATATGGTACTCATGACCACCAAAACATTCGCGCCACCTAGAATAACTAATTGCAAAGACACTCCTATATTGGGTTCAACCTAGCCTTAAGTACGACCTATATATATATGGAAATGAGAGAGTCGTCTAGTCCTCTAAAGCTACTCACCGAGGATGAATCGCATGAGCAACTACTAAGGACAGCGTTTAAGCACATCTATTAAAGAGATAAACATAAGATCAACCACCGATCGCTACTCACATGTCACGTGTAAGCAACAACCAGTGGAGGCATTAAGCATAAATGGAACCTCGACCATTACTCGCCGAGGATGTATCGTACGAGCAACACTCAACGGTCGCATAAGCATGAAGGTTTATAGAACCGAAACCCACAAAGGCATCATGTATACACTTAATGAATTCCACCCAAACAAACAAAAATACTCAATTCAATCCAAAACATGCATTTCGAATAATCCATCGACATATGAGCAATCATGGGATGCTTAATTAATCTACTCCTAAATTACATTAATCTACTCTTAATCCCAATCATGAACACATACCAATTTCTGCTCTACATGCCATGAATGTAAAGACAAGAGCTATCCCTAACCTGCATCAAGAGTTGGGTTGTCAATCCTACTTAATACAAGTAAAGTGTCAAATTAAATGCAATTGAATGGGACAATACAAGAAGAAATCAAATACAAGTCAATTAAATAAATGGAACTAGTATTAGGGTTTACATATTTCCCAAATGGTGATACACATCAAATAAAGAAAATACAAGAGAAGAGTAGATAGAAAAAACCCAAGGTTGTCAATCCCGGATCTCTAAGCTCGGAGAGTGGCCCAATTGTCATCTCGTATCTCCAAGCTCCATTGAAGCTCCTCTGACGAGAGCGTTTTTGTCATTAGAAAATCCTCGTCAAAAGTAATTTCTAAAACCTCAAATGCCTCAAAATGTTTACAAAACAAGTACAATGGCAAGCAAGGGTATCGTCCACAGGGAAAGGAAACTATGTTGCTAAAACTAGTTAACTACTATTAAAGTAAAACCATGCATGTAAATGTCAATGGTTGATTTGAAAAGGTTAAAAACTAAAATGCAATTACAATTAGACTAACTAATATAACATGCAATTGGTGTTAATATGTCATAGAGGGAACTAAGGAGTTGATGGATCCAACAAGTGAATATGGGCAATGTAGGAACTCATATGAATGCACTTTAATCTTATGTAACCAATCAAATCATGTATAGGATTGGTTGTATACCACTTATTAGTGTCCAACCTATCATGTATAGTATTGGCTACCCACAAATGGTTGTGCAATGAAAGAATATCTATCAAATAAGGGACTAATCTCTTTGTTTAAATTCACCAACCCATCATGTATGGTGTTGATGCTTAATCTCTCACAAACAACAAATAAAATCATGTATATGATTAGTTACCCATTTGAGATTAGATAGAGTTGAGATTAATGTGTCCGGATTTCACTCAAGTCATGTACAGTTGTTTAATCCTTCCATTCAAATGAGCATAAGAAAACCTAGCATCATGTATACCAAATTATCTACTCAAATAAATCCTTAAACAATTTGCAAAGAGAGTCATGTACAATCAAATACAAATCATCCTTGAATTCAATTAAAACAATGAATGAAACATATATGGTAGATTAATAGAAAATATAAGGTTCATTATAAGCCAAACATCCACAAGTGTCTCACATCAATCCCTTAGTGGGATAATTAACTACTCATGACAAATACAAGAAAATAACAAGGAGAAAAGAGATAGAGAAGACCCATGTTGAGAAACTCTTCCTTTCTTGAAGCTTGAATCCAATCTCCAATGTTCTTGAGTAGATAATAAGGATGATGATTAGGTTTTGTGAGGTTAGTGTTCTTGGGAGAGAATTGTATGAGAGAAGGGAAGAGAGAGAGAGTCCCTTTAATGAAAAAAATGGTGTATATATATATGTTTGGGATGCTAGGGCACGATCTGGGCCAGAAAAGACATCATTGCCCCTCTAAATATTGCTTAAAACCCGTCATTTTTGGTGCTGGAAAGTGCAGTGCATGGGTAACTGCACGGGTAGGTGACCAGTGCAGTACCCGTGCAGTTTGCTCATGCCCGAGTGATCAAATTTCGGGTTTTGGTGAGTTGCACGGGTAGGTTACCAGTGTAGTACCTGTGGACAGCCGCGCAACAGTTATTAAAATGGCCATAACTTCCTCTAGAAAATTCAGAATTGTAATTTATAAAAAACCGATGGAAACTAGACTCCCGGGGCTTTCGAATATATGCAATTCGAAACATGGATCAATCTGAGGAGGAGATATAACTCTTTGAAGTTGGATGATCTGCACACACTGTTTTTATAATATTTTGCCCTTTTGTCACCAAATCTCATTTTTGATCCCGTTTCTTGCTTTTTTCCCTAATGCCTGCAATAAAACCAAAAGACCCATAAATACACATAAAAGCGCTCAAGAACAAAACAAAGAGGAAGGATATGAGGGCCAAAATGTATAACATTTTCGGCTCTATCAAATACCCCCAAACCAAACCTTTGCTAGTCCTCGAGCAAACTCTAAACAAAACAAAGACATAAGACTAGAGATGCACATTTTCCCCCGGATCCCCAAATCCCCACGTCCCCATCCCCATCTGGGGAAATTTTTTTGGGAAAAATGGGGAATGGGGATGATTTTCATCCCTAAATTGAAATGGGGATGGGGATGGGGGGAGTCCCCCCATCCCCATTTCCCCCATAAATATATTGAAATGGGGATGGGGGGAGGTCACCCCATCCCCATTTCCCCATTTCCCCCAAAACATAAATAAATAAATAAATAAATAAATAAATATATTATATAACACTTTATGATTTTATTATGTATTGTAATGTACACTTTATGATTTTATTATGTATTTGTAATGCACTAATGGATTTTAATTTGTATTTGTAATGGAATTTTTTATTTTTTAATTTGTAATTTTTAATCAAAAGGGAGAATTGGGAAACGGGGAAAAATGGGGAAAACGGGGAAAACGGGAAACTGGGGTTGGGGATGGATATACCTCTCCCTAAAATTCCCCATCCCCATTTTCCCCAAATGAGGAAATGGAGGGGGGATGGGGGAAGGGTCTGGGAAGTGGGGATGGGGATGGGGGGACCTATATCCATCCCCATTCCCCAAATGTGCATCTCTACATAAGACTTAACAAACAAGACTCGATCTAAAAATTCCTAGACTCAAACAAACAATTCAAACAGCCGCATGTCCAACCGGTGATGAGATGTAAGGATGTGTGATAGAGAGAAGTAAACATATGCAATATAATCTAAAGCAACTCGAAGGCACTAAAGGGAGCTCGCACAATCACAAATCCCACACCTAAGAATGCTCTTGTATCAAGAGCTACTCACTCTCACACCTTGAGCGTAATTCGTTTCAACTCTAATGCTCACATGGAGTCTCTCTTTTCTTTCCACTCGGCATCCGAAGTTCACAATCAAACAAGGTATGCAACGATGGAATTTATGCATAAAAATATAATGCATTGCATACAAGTCATTCAAAGACCGATAATGTTTGTGAACTAGCCTAGGAAGGATTCATTATGCCATGAACGTGGAAGATCATGCTTCAGCAAACATTCCCAATCTAGACTCATTATGGATTAAAAAGGACTTTCCCTTTGGTTGTAATGGGGCCATGGGGTTTAATGTGGTTACAAAGAAATAGGGAAATATGAGTTCAAAAATCTCCAATCATGCTTAACATACTCACGCACACCCCATACCAAGCTCTACTTAACATTTACACGTTAGTGTCTAGTCATTCACTTAAACACACATGTGTGCTTCATATTTTTGTACTTCACATTGTGAGTACTTAACATTTACATCACTAGGCTCATTCTCTTTTTCATTTTTTTTCCTTTTGCATTGATTTTTCTTTTATTTTTGCTTTTGCCTTTTTCTTTATTTTCTTTCTTTTCTTGTCAAATCAAGTTGAAACTTCTCTAACGACAGCAACGGCGACAAGACGGTGGTCATTGGTCACACATGGGTTAGGTGATTCCTAAGGAAATGCGATCGTCACAAAGCACACGCAGGCTTGTAGTAATAAGTTAGGAGGAATTATGAAATCCAAATAATTGTACCCAACCTCGCTAAATTACGCTACAAAGTGGTTTGCGAATGGGTCGGGCATATACTGTGGAGGCGTACCCGGACACTTGGTCATATAATTAGTTTTGACATTGTTGAAGTGATTCCTTGATCTTTGGATTGGTTGATTATGTCTTAATCTCTGGCCGGGGCCTGCTTTGTCCTCAGGCTTCACCTTCGGGATTCCTTTCCCAATCAGTATAAATATTGGACTCCAAAATCCCGCATCACAAATGTCGTAGAACAACCAGTGATACTTCTTTCGTTACTCCTTTTCATAACAGCTTTCGTGGATGAGGGGGTGTCAGAGAAAGCCCTGCCTTCCCCCCGAGGGGGATTTAGGAGGGTCTCGTCTTTAAAAGGGGAGAGGGGGAGAGGGGGAGAGGGGGTTCCCTCTCCAACCGAGACCTCCAAGCTAAAAAAAAAGTTTATTTTTTTTATTCCTCACCTTTGCCTTCCGCCTTCCCTTCGCCTTTTAGAGTTTAGGTTCAATGGATCTTTTTAGTTGTTTTTGTTTTCATGAGTAGGAGAAAATAGAAAAGGAACAGAAGGCGAGCACTCCAAAAGGCGAAGGGAAGGCATAAGGCAAATGTGAGGAATAAAAAAATAAACTTTTTTTTGGCTTGGAGGTCTCGGTTGGAGAGGGGGAACCCCCTCTCCCCTTGTAAAGACGAGATCCCCCCAAATCCCCCTCGGGGGGAAGGCAGGGCTTTCTCTGACACCCCCTCATTCTCTCCCCCTTGTTTAGGTGTGGGGGGAGAGACAATTTGACTTAAAGTGCAATTTTTAGCACTTTTACATTTCTGAGTCATTTCTTGCACAACTTACATACTTGCCTAAATACATGCTATTTCCATATTAGAGCTTACACCTTTCCCACCACTTAACACACACACAACCCACATGATTGGCAATTAAAGGGTTGGTTTGTGTTTGGTCTATGGCTATATGGTTTATTGTGGTTCCAAAAGAAAGGATAAGTGTTTGACCTCAAAATTGGCTATGAAGCACACATAAGGGACATAGGAATGTGTTTAGGCTTAATTTAGTAGCTAATTGCACACACATTGCCTAATATCATTTCCACAACAAGTCTATCAAGGGAATGAATACATCCATCATGCAGTCCACTATATGTATGAGTTGTATGTTCTATGGCATGTGAGACATATGCCGAGAATAGTGTTTAAATAGTAGAAAAATTGTACACTCAATGAGCTTTTTTTTTAAAGGCTTGTGTTTGTGAACTCACAGGTGTCTCCACTGTTAGAACAAGGTGCAAGAGCACCGAGTCTCCTCAACTTAAGCACAAAAAGGATGAGACTAGCCCATGCCGTGCAAGTAAGACCCTAAAGTGACAGCTAGCTACTGCACAAGCTCAACATGCATACATACACTCGCCAAGAGCACACGCTCAAAGCATCACATCCAAGCTAGTTAAAGCTCGAAACAAATTTGAAAAATTTACACCAAAAATTAACAAAAATGATCGAAAATGAAAATATGACTCAAGAAGACGTCTACACCCCCAAACCAAAACCCAACATTGTCCTCAATGTTGAAGACAAGAGAGCCCGGCCTAGTGGTACGCACCTAACTAGACACAAACATAAAAACCTAGGCACTAATCATGCACAATCAATGCCCAACAAAATAAAAGACTCAAACATGGCTCAATCATAAAATAAGGCAATCATGCAATTTTGACATTTAAGCACAAATCAATACCAAGCATTTCTTTAATCAAAAATGACGGAGTGGGGGCATGATGACCCCCAAACCGAGTATCAGTATATGCACAAAACCTATAAAAAAATGTGAGCAATAAAAACCACCCCCAAACCGTGTGGGGCTATATATGTGCAATATGAACCTGTACACTCACATACGTATCCACAAGAGCCTTTGGCTCAATTCATCAAGAATGAACAAATCAATTAATGCAAAAATTCAAGTATATGATCAATATGTTCATAAAAATATATCATTCAAATATCTCTCTACACAATTATCCCATCATCACAAAAATTATTCAATGAAAACAAGTACACTAAAAGCAATAAAGGTTTAGAATACTAAAATAAAATTAAAAATTCAAAACCGATGGTGATTGCTTCCTCGCAAGCTTCTCCTATAAAGATATGGCTCTCGCTCTTTTTATGAGCAATCTTGGCCTGCTTGTCCTTTTAAGACGCGCAGGTTGTCGATGTTTCCTACCAAGAGATAAAGATCCATGCTTTAATACACAAGCTGTAAAATATTCGCTTCCTCTAAAAGCCTTAGCTTAACTGTCACACTAAAACAAACATTAGAAAGTTCAGGCAAGCTAGATTTTTCTCTATACATGCAGTTGCCAAACCAAAACATGCAACACCACTTCTTTATTGAAATGAAACAAACTAAACTAACAAAACAAAACATGAAGATAAATATGCAACAAGATTTTCAATTTAATGCATCTAGGGTAAAGCTAGGATTAACTAAGGGCGGTTTCACCAAATTTGGAAATTCGCGTTTTTTCACAACCCAAACAAGTGTAGATGACTTCACTATTGTTTCCTTGCCCATGATTCTCACTTGGTTCATTAAATCCTTCCTCACCCATATTTTCTTTATCCTAGGTGGACCCCTCCTATTCCTAGGACCTCTCATCTTCCTATGTTGATTAAACTTGTAATTTTTAGCTCTTGCATGCTCTCTTTTTGAACAAATATAGCAAATAGGAATTGAGTTAGAGGAACTCCCTTTTGATGAGTGACTTTGAGGTTGCTGGATTTGCTTCACTTGTAACGTCTTGACCTCCTTTTCTGCCTTGTCTAGTTAAATGATGTAGTCACTTTCCCGCTCCTTTGCTATATTAAGAGCTTCATTGTTCTTGTGAAGAGCTTTTTTGACTTCTTTCAAGGCGTTGACCTTCAGCTCGATCTCCATTTGCATTTCCTTTGATTTACGAGCTGTCTCTTCTTCAAATACCATTGATGCCTTTGTCAATCCTCGAAACTCCTCTAATGCTTTACATTTTTCGGCCTTAAGTCTCTTGATTTGCTCATCCAATTCTTTGTTCTTGTTAGAGACTTCACCATTCTCCTTCTTGAGTGTATCATTTCCTTCTCTGAGTGATTTCACCTCAAGAATAAGCTTCTTATTTAGCTCTTGGAGCTTTTCTATCTTTGAAACTTCTGAGGCTTCTTTGCCTTTTAATTCCTTCTTCAAGAGATGCACATTCATCTCAAGTTCTTCCCTAATGTCTTCTTTTTCTCGGGAAGCTTCCACTATCATCTCTTGAAGTGCTATATTCTCTTTCTTCAACAACCCTAATTTCGAAACTGCTTCTTTGAGGATGTCTATTAACTCTTTGTTCATCTTTAGCATTTTGTTTCGTTCATCCTCAAGGTTACTTTGATTGAGATCATCCAATGTGAAACATCTCTTTTGATCGTCTTCCAATGATCGAGGTTGCCTAAGGGCATTGTCCTCACTGTAGGTCCATGAGGAGTCTTGGTGAGTTCTCCAATATTGGGAGAGTTGTTGTATGGCTCGTACCTCGGCTCTGGGTTGTAAGAATCTCCAAATGTACTTTCAGGTTCTAGATTGTAGGACTTCAATGTTCGAGCTTGTTTTCTACAAAACTCCGGGAATTTATCTCTCAATCGACAACTATCTATGTCATGTCCAACTTCACCACATAACTTGCACACCAAAGCCACCGCTTGGTCTCTTTCATATGAATAGGTGTGCTGCCCATAAAAATCCATTGTATCTGAAACAAAGAAAAACAAAATTACCAAAGCATAAAAAGAAACAAAAGAAAGCTACAATCACTAAGAAACTAGATAACTAAGATTAGCCACCTAAATAGCACCTTTCCTCGGCAGCGGCGCCATTTTGACGAGAGCGTTTTTGTCGTTAGAAAATGCCCGTCAAAAGTAATTTCTAAGACCTTAAATGCCTCAAAATATTTACAAAACAAGTACAATGGCAAGCAAGGGTATCGTCTACAGGGAAAGGGAAACTATGTGGCTAAAACTAGTTAACTATTATTAAAGTAAAACAAGGCATGTAAATGTCAATGGTTGATTTGAAAAGGTTAAAAACTAAAATGCAATTACAATTAGACTAACTAATATAACATGCAATTGGTGTTAATATATGATAGTGGGAACTAAGGAGTAGATGGATCCAACAAGTGAATATGGGCAATGTAGGAACTCATATGAATGCACTTTAATCTTATGTAACCAATCAAATCATGTATAGGATTGGTTGTATACCACTTATTAGTGTCCAACCCATCATGTATAGTATTGGCCACCTACAAATGGTTGTGCAATGAAAGAATATCTATCAAATAAGGGACTAATCCCTTTGCTTAAATTCATCAACCCATCATGTATGGTGTTGATGCTTAATCTCTCACAAACAACCAATAAAATCATGTATAGGATTAGTTACCCATTTGAGATTAGATAGAGCTGAGATTAACGTGTCCGGATTTCACTCAAGTCATGTACAATTGTTTAATCCTTCCATTCAAATGAGCATAAGAAAACCTAGCATCATGTATACCAAATTATCTACTCAAATAAATCCTCAAACAATTTGCAAAGAGAGTCATGTACAATCAAATACAAATCATCCTTGAATTCAATTAAAATAATGAATGAAACATATATGATAGATTGATAGAAAATAAAAGGTTCATTACAAGCCCAACATCCACAAGTGTCTCACATCAATCCCTTAGTGGGATAATTAACTACTCATGAAAAATACAAGAAAATAACAAGGATAAAAGAGATAGAGAAGACCCATGTTGAGAAACTCTTCCTTTCTTGAAGCTTGAATCCAATCTCCAATGTCCTTGAGTAGATAATAAGGATGATGGTTAGGTTTTGTGAAGTTAGTATTCTTGGGAGAGAATTCTATGAGAGAAGGGAAGAGAAAGAGTCTCTTTAATGAAAAAAATGGTGTATATATATGTTTGGGATGCTAGGGCACGATCTGGGCCGGAAAAGACATCATTACTTCTCTAAAAATTGCTTAAAACCCGTCATTTTTGGTGTTGGAAAGTTCAGTGCATGGGTAACTGCACGGGTAGGTGACCCGTGCAGTTTGCTCATGCCCGAGTGATCAAATTTCGGGTTTTGGTGAGTTGCACGGGTAGGTTAACAGTGCAGTACCCATGGACAGCTGCGCAACAGTTATTAAAATGGTCATAACTTCTTCTAGAAAATTCAGAATTGTAATCCATAAAAATCGCTGGAAACTAGACTCCTGGGGCTTTCCGAATATATGCAATTCGAAACATGGTTCAATCTTAGGAGAAGATATACTCTTTGAAGTTGGATGATCTGCACACACTGGTTTTACAATATTTTGCCCTTTTGTCACCAAATCTCATTTTTGATCCTGTTTCTTGCTTTTTTCCCTAATGCCTGCAATAAAAACCAAAATAGCCATAAATACACATAAAACCGCTCAAGAACAAAACAAAGAGGAAGGATATGAGGGCCAAAATGTATAACATTTTCGGCTCGATCATCCTCCTCCTCATAGACAAGGTAGGGTGCTCTTTCCTCTTGAATCTCCTCCAAAGATGGGTGGTTATAGGTAGAGAGTGCTGATGGGGAGGCAATCCATGGAGGAAAACCTCCATGGTTGCCTTTGGAAGCTCCTCTCTCTCTTGATTTGGTGGAGAAGATGAAGTGTGTAATGGATGGATTAATTGAATGAATATGGATGGGATCCTGTAGTCTTGTGGAAAAAATGATGTATTTATAGGTTTGAGAGGCTAGGGCACAAAATAGACATGAAAGGACGACTTTGCCCTTCTTAAAATGCCTGAAAACGTGACTTTTGCCCAGTTGGAACATGTAGTGCACGGGTAAGTGCACGGGTAAGGTACCCGTGCTACACCCGTGCTATCTCTTCTTGCTTTCTGGTCTGGGCATGTGCACGGGTAAGATACCCGTGCACTACCCGTGCACTGAGCTCTTCCTGATTTCCATCCTCCGGTGCACGGGTAATATCACGGGTAGTGCACGGGTAGGTTACCCGTGCACTATTGCCTTCAAGCATCCCTTTTTGCACCATATGACTTGTTTTTCTCCGAAAAGTCCCGGTTTCCGTCTCCAGCAACTGAATTCCATTGAATGCCTGTAATCACTACAAAATGAGCCATTAGACACCAAAATATGCTCGAAAACAAGCTAAATGATATGGAATTGAGGGCCAAAATATATGACAATTTTGACTCGATCAACCGTAACTCGAAAAAAAAAAAACTAGAACTATGGCAAGAAAAAAATTCTAAACGAATAGAGATTGGGACAAAAAAAGTGAAAAACCAGCAGTATTTGGACAACCAAATTTGAGAAAAAAGAAACTCACAAAACCAAATAACAAAAAGATATAGAAAGTGTAACCAACCATGACAAATATATTCAAATGAATAGAATTAGATCCCTTCATATTGGGAAGTTCCATTGCACGTATATTTACTGGCTTACAGCCTAAATCATAGCGTCCAAAACTATAACTCAAGATTATGGTCAATCTGCTAAAATCAGAAATATACATAAAGATACAATCATAAAATCAATTGATCAGAATTAACATGTGATTCCCTTGACTTAACTTAATGAATTAATTTCCCTTCAAAAATAAAAATAAAAAACCTTAATGAATTAATTCTTCATTATACAGAGAAAGTTTATGGTGTTTTTAAAACTCCGGCTATGTGGATTGATATATCATCCCAATTTGACTGATCTAATTTAATGAAATAATTCTTCATTTGTAGAAAGTTTACCCCTGTATTTACATTTATTCACGTTTTATTAAAGTTTCCCTCCTTTTTTTTGGTTTTAAATTATCATAAATAAAAGGCCGGGAAAACAAAATTTATATGGCGCCAATATAATTTTGTTAAACCTAAAATACAATGCCAAAATTGCTCCAAAGCAAGTGTCAACTTGGGGATTTGATGGGCGGTTTGTTCAGAGAAACAACAACACCACCAAGAAGTTCCAGGTTTCTTTTATTTGTGTCAAGTTGGAGGATTTTTAGGTTTTTATTTTGATATCTGATTCTTTATTTGTTGTATGTCTTGTATCTCACATAGTCACATTAGGATAGAACTTCTCTTATTTCTGAGATTAGTATTCGCAGAGGAGAAGTGGGTTTTTTTTGGAAATCAATTTTGATTAATTTGAAAATCTGATTTGTTGGGAATTTTTTTTGGTGCTTGATCAGTGAGAAGTGGAACCCTAGAATCTATGATTAGTTCAGAGAATGGACTCAATGGAGGGTCAGGAACATAGCAGTAAGAGATTCAAAATCAATGATGAAATGGGGATGGATCAGCTAAGCAATTTGCCGGACTCTGTAATCCATCACATTCTCTCACTAATGGACGCCAAATATGCAGTTCAGACCTGTGTTTTGTCGAAGAAATGGAAGTTTCATTGGGCTCATATTAACTGTTACAGTTTCGACTGCTTGACCAGTGCGAGTGTTGCTGATTTTGAAGATTTTGTCATTAATGTGTTGAATAATCGCAGGCCTCTCTGTCTAAGTAAACCGAAGTTTTGTTTAATAGGGGCGACAATGGCGTCTCTTGTTAAGATATTTTATCATTATGCAATGTCATATACATTTGAGGAGATTGATGTTAGAAAGAAAGCCCAAATCAGTGATCATCTGGCGATAGATCGGCTTAGCAGCTTGCCAAACCCTGTAATCTATCACATTCTTTCCCTTATGGACACCAAGTATGCAGTTCAGACATGTGTTTTGTCCAAAAAATGGAGGAATCATTGGACTAATATACACAGCCTCAATTTTGATCACTCAAGCTTCAGTAGATGGGTTGGTTTCAGAGATTTCGTCTTTAATGTTTTGCGGCGTTGCAAGTTAATCAGTTTGGGAAAACTCAAGTTTATTTGTGGGAAATCAATCAGGGTGAAACTTGTTAGGACGGTTTTTCAGTATGCAATATCACATCGACTTGAAGAGCTTGAAACTGACCTCATTGGTAGTTTTCCTCCGAGCCTTTCCGATTGTCAAACAAGTCTTTTTGAATGTCAAACTTTGAAGTCTCTAAAAATACATCGTACTGTAACAAACTTCTTCAAGTTTGCAGCTTTGAAAACCTTGCAAATCTCGGCGTCGTTACCTGGGGAAAGTGATCTCTTTTCTAATTGCTTGAATTTGGAGAATTTACTTTTAGTAAAATGTTCTGCGTGTTATAGTACTAGTATCTTTATCATATCTCCTCCACGGCTGGTTTCTTTGACAATTTCAGATTTCAGTTTTTCTGGAAAGATTATGATTACTGCACCTAGACTTAAATTCTTTAACATGAAGGAGTCTTCTTGTTTGTTGAACATTGATAACTGTTTGGCCCTTGTGGATATTCTCATTTCTCCATCAATTTATGAACAAATGACAAACTTGTACACTTCGAAAATCAGAGGCATGGTTGAAGGGCTTTGCAATGCAAAGTCAATTTCTGTAGCATTGAATCTTTCTAAGGTTAGTAGGTACTTTCATTTTAATTTTAAGATATCTGGAATTACTTTGGGTTTCATTGATTTTTATATTCTAAGTTGTAATTGTTTATGTTTTTTTATTATTTGAAATATTAAATGTCCTTCAATTGATATAAAAGCTTTTTTTGATAAAATCGGACTTACTAGAAAAAATGACAAAAAAATTTATTGACTGCCATATTCATATAAAGAGAATTTGTTTGTTTGTTTTTTCTTTCAGTGTTGTTTACTTAGTAGTTAATACTTTGTTTCTATGAAAAGAAATGCCGAAACAAAATACGACTTATTATTGTTTATAACTTTTCAGGGGAAATTCATAATGTATTATGATGCTGAAGCTAAAGTTGTGAAATTCATATAAAGAGAATTTTTTTTTTTCTTTCAGTGTTGTTTAATTGGTAGTTATTTCTTTGTTTCTATGAAAGGAAATGTTGAAACGAAATATGACTTATTATTGATTATAACTTTTCAGGGGAAATTCATAATGTATTACAGTAATGTTGATGCTGAAGCTAAAGTTGTGAAGTTGAATCAGGTATTTTTTACAAGAATCATATCAATTCTATTGATTGTAATGTATGTCTACAACATATCCAAATTATTTATTTATTTAATTTTCTTTTGATACCATATGTTGTGCTCTTGTTCTGAGCTATTTTTAGGAGTCTGGGAAGGAAGAGCTACTGTTTGTTTTTCCAATGGTTAGTGGTCTTTGCTTCAATCAATTGGCCACCATAGTAGAAGACATGCTAGCAGAAAAGATAGCACATATGAGTAATCATATGGAGATTGATCGCCTAAGCAACCTGCCGGACCCTATAATCCATCACATTCTCTCTCTCATGAACACCAAATATGCAGTGCAAACCTGTGTCTTGTCCAAGAAATGGAGGTATCATTGGACTCATATCCATAGTCTCAAACTCAAGTTCATATTCCAAACAATTAGTGATTTCAGACATTTTGTCCATAATGTCTTTCATCGTCGCAAGCCTTACCACCTGAGTAGCATAAAGTTTCACTTGAATGATTATAAAAGCCAATCTCTTGCGAAAGTAGTTTCTGATTATGCCTTATCAAAGAGTCTTAAAGAGTTTGATACCAATCTTACTGTTTTTCCTCCAAGCCTTTACCAATGTCAAAATCTAAGGACTCTCAAACTGGGTCCTTGCTCTTGCATAACCTCGACTTTTCCTGACTTATCTAGCTTGGCTTCGTTGACTACTTTACAAGTCACAGACTTTGCATTACATACCTGTGATTACTTCTCAAAATGTTTGGTTCTAGAGAACCTCATCCTTAATAGATTGTCGAGTAACATGTGTAACGATTTTTAAGATATCTGCTCCACAACTAGTGAAATTGACTATTTCAAATTTGACAAGATGGGATTATATGAATCGGGAGCAGAAGATTGTGATAGTTTCACCCAGACTCAAATTATTTAATATCTATGGGGTGAATCCTTTGGTGTTGGATATGGTTGATTGTCCAACCCTTGAAAAAGTTGATATTCAATTGTCCCCACCTGTTTCTCAAAAAGCTGATGATAAGAAGCAAGCATACATCCTGGATATGATCTGTATGGTTGAAGGGTTCTACCATGTGAAATCAATTACAATATCACTGAACTTTTCTAAGGTAAGTGGTTTAATGATATTAGAAAGCACCTTCATATATCTTTTATCAATTTGATGCTTAATATGACTTTCATACAAAGAATTTACTAAACACTTTATTTTTGATTTCTACGAAAAGGAAATGTGAGAAAAAATTGACTCATTACCTGGTCATAACTTTGTCAGGAGAAAGTCATATTGTATCATGGCGATGTTGATGGAGACAATAAACTTGTGGAGCTAAACAAGGTATGTTACTGAATCCATATAAATAAATTTCATCGATAGTAATGTCTATTTGCTAAAGATTTGAATCGTGACTAGCCAAAGGTAGGTTGAGTGGGAGAAGACCTTTGTTCCAATGAAAGAGGTTATGCTGTTATGGGTTACAATTTGATATAAAATATCCCATGATTGTTCTTACCACAATAATTGATAGTTCACTTTCTTGCATCTATTGATGATCAGGCTGGTGTTAATTAACTTTGAAAATTTTACTCTGCTCTAAAGAAATCAAATGGCTTGAAAAGGTGACTAGTACAATTATTTATATTGTGATTTTTAGCCCATTTATATTGTGAATTCATTGAAATATTGCTCTGTGACTTCTTAAACTAGTTGCAATGCTGGATCTTTCCTTGACTGAGAAGTTATCTTTGATTTGATTTGATTTTAATCAATATTGAATACATAGACAAGCATTTTAAAAAAAAATTTTATTTCTTTTGATGCAAAAAGATTGATAGATTTTGACTTTGTAACTTGCTAGTGGCTGAAAAACAAAGGATTTTTGATAGTATATGTGTAAGGTTGCATTATTGCAGGCGAATTTTCTGGAAATACTTTATAAAATTCAGACTGCTATTCCTTATCTTCATGATGCTCAAAAATATTATTTTCTCATTTAGTATCTTGTGTTGTGACATTTATAGGAGACGGGAGTGAAACAGTTGATTGGTTTGGCCACTGTATTTGAAGAAAACTGAAGTTTTTCTTTCATGAAGTTGCAACTAAACATTAAAGGAAGCAATACAAGAATTTGGTAATTGCTATCCTCTTGGCTACTTTGGACTGAGGTTGTGCTTTAAAGAAACAGTATTTATTTATTTATTATATATTTGTTAGACTTAGAATTTCTTTTTTACTTTTGATGAATCTCAACAGAACTAGGATTGAAGTTTTGGTTACAAACTTCGTCTTTATTGGAGAATATAGTCATGTTTCAGTTCTTGGTATCGAAATCTCTTCATTTTTTTTTTTATATAAATGTATAGAGCTGATCTGGTGCGCACTTTTTTTCATGTGAGAATCATTTATACTGCATTGTGTATTATGTTTCACAACATTGTGGAAACGTTCCATAAGGTTGTGTAATTGAATCCTACACAAAAAAACTTGCCGGATTCTTGCACTATAGTTGACCATAAAAATGTTTTTTCATGCGGTATTAGAAAATCCTGCTGTTTTTTTGGTTACAAACTTCTTGTCTTTATTGGAGAATAGATATTCATGTTTAAATTATTATTTTCTTAGAAACGAATGTTTTAATTAATTTTAAAAATATAAAGTTGGTATCAATCTCACTCTTTAGAGTATAGGGAGAGAGATTGAGAGAGAGTTGATTATATAATGTTGTGTTGTAATATGTGTGGGATTCTGGCATTTGATATCGGAGAACTAACCATTAACCAAAGGCTAGATATAAAAACATTTTTTCAAGTAGGATTCTGTTATTCTACTGTTAATGGTCAACTATTTGACTTATGGTTGACCAGACGTTTATGGAAAATTTGTAATTATAATAAAAAATTTAAATGACCTCTAATTTTTTTTATAATTGTAAATTTATCTAAAATCTAATTTTGAAATAACCATATGATTTTTACTAATTATATTTCTAACCAAACCAAAACAAAATAATAATTTGAACTCAACCGTCAATAGAGTGACTCGACGGCATGGAGCAGATCTCTTCCAAGCAGCAGATAGGACTTTACCAGCAATGGACTACATTGGTACCTGGTGGAGAATTTTTTTATATGTTTATTATTAAATCAATTAAATAATTTTATTTATTTTCAATTAATATTAAATGTTTATTTATCAAGTGGGGGTAATTTTGTCATTTCAAAGTCAATGATTAAGATTAATAGATGACCATTATCATTTTTTTTGTAATTAATGGTCCAAATTGAATATTAAACATTGTCGTTATACTTCAGGATCAGGATGAGTTTGTGCAATCTGCCTTAATTTTTATTTTTTGGAGGACCTTTATTTTCGAAATTGATTATTTAATATCAAATTGAGTGGCAGTATTCACACCCCTTAAAAATTGTAAGTACACCTATTTTTTAAGGACATTTTTAAAATATTTAAAAAAAATTTAGTTTGTAAATAAATCCCACTTCATATCAAAAATACTATTTTATTAATTATATTGTATTATATTTTTGTAAAAATAATATAAAAAGTAAACAAAAAAAATCCCTTCTCTCTTCCTCTCACCTTTGCCCAGGCACCTAGCTCCTCTCTTTCTCTTTCACTTTCTCCCTCCTTTCTTATCTCGAGGGAATAAGGGTTTTTGGCACTTTTTTAGGTTGCTGTTGCCGGAGTGGCACAACTTTAATAACTTATGTTTAAAAGGTATCAAAGTAAATGACTTCCAAAAATACCCTTACTTTACACATTTTGAAATTATATCTCTGACTTCACTATAACTCTCTCCTATTTCCTATGTTGTTGACTGAAACTTACCGTTCTCTCTCTAACTTTAAAACCTCTGTAAACCTACAGATCTAACTACATCTCCAAGACTCCAACTTCTCGAAATCCATCTTCTTCTCCAACATAGACGTTCATCTTTGTCTCCAACTTGTAAGAAGTTCATCTCCGTCGACTTTTGTAGTGGTTGAAGTTCTTTTGTGTACAAATCAAGGTAATCCCATTTCTTTCATTGTTAAAGCTGTTGAGGTATTTAGGTTGAGTTGCAGTCTGGAAAATTCAAAAGTCTTTGAAACTGTCTCCAAAAGTCTTGCATACTTTGTTAACATGTTCCGAGTCTTTTGTTAACATTAATGGTGGAAATGTGGAGTGGCCCGGCCCCTTTCGACACGGCCTGCCAAGCCCGTTTTCCAAAATGGGTCGGGCCTGGCACATTTTGGAAAACGATGGCCCGGCATGGCACGGGGCACGACATAGGCGTGCCGGAACGCTGGCCGGTACCGGCGTGCCAAACAGACCGTTCCGGTTATTTATTTTTTAATTTAAAAAAATTAATTGTATAAATGTATGTGTCAAGTTATATAATAATGTTTTAACAATGTCATAATCTAATTTTTATTGCAATTTGTTTATCTTAATTATAATTTTAGTGTAATAAAAATTTGTTGGTAATAGATAGATTTATTATGTTTGTTAATAAAATAATTCAAAGAATGAATATAGATAAAGTATTAAAGAAAATAAAAATAGATGAACACATGATGTTATGAAAATATGAAATGAAGAATGATTTAATTATTTCTGACTTTGGGCATTCAATATTACATATTTACATGATTGCCTCATTAAAAACCTTACCCAGAAAAACCCAGTGGGATAAAAACTTGGTAAGGGAAAAAGAGTGCAATCGTATTACAAGTAAATGTATATGTATAATCTAGTTCGATACCTGGTTACTACCGGAAGTCTCATCAACAAATAAATTGGATAAATTTTGAATAAATTCTTTGTCTACCGTTTCATTTTGCAACCTCTTTCGAGAATGCTCTCAATCCCGAACGCATGTTAATACCTCCACCATCTCCGGAGTCAAACAACTTCTTCTTCGTTCGATAATTCATCCGCTCGTGCTAAATGCTTGTTCTGAAGACACTGTGGACACGGGGATAACCAGTACGTCACGTGATAGGTGTGACAGGACCGGATACCTGTAGCTATAGGTCTTCTACCATAACAACAAATCAAATTTCTCTGTGTCTTTGCATGCGTCGAACTGTGCTTCAAGGTACCTATTCAGTTCGGCTCCAGAAGATGCAGCATATCGTTGCGTTGAAGAAGAAATTGATGATTTGTCTTTTTTTCACGGTTTCAGAATGCTCCAACTTGTCTGCATCGGGTGTGTCTTCGGTTCTGCTAATGGTTACGTGTCAACGCCGCCAAACCTTCGCTCATAAATACTAAAAACTTCGAACAACTTGTTTCGAATGTCAGTAATCTATTCTGAATAATCTATTGTCAAATTAGTACCAATAAACTCAAGCAAAAATTATAAAATCGATAATTTAACCATAGGATCTACTATATGACCTAAGGCATAAAGAAAAAGAATCGTAGACCAATATTTTTTCAACTTTGTCTCCATGGCAACAATTGCAGTGCCTAAGATGGTATCTGTCCTATAGGTGTTTAACACTTCAGACATTTCTACTATCTGATGGATTTCCTGGGAAGATGTGGGGTAATAGACCCCGGAAAGAGTTACAGTGACATTGTAAAAAATCTTTAAAAATTTAACAAAAACCCTTGCTACATACCAACCGTCTGAGGTGAGGTGAGTGCTTGTGTTTGTGCTTGTGAATGACCAATTTCAGCCAATTTCATGTTCAAAAAACCTGTAATAGATGTACCATAATCCAAACAATTTTGCAGCATTAAGTAAGTAGAGTTTCACCTTACCAGCATATCAGTTTGGAATCGTCGGGGTCGTAGACCATTTAATGTACAATGTCTGCCGAATTCTCGAAATCTTGGATTAGAGCTCCCAATCCAAGGAATAACATATTTGATGTGATCTATACAAGCGCTTACTTCCTTCAAACCAGAATGTACAACTAAATTTATGATATGAAATGCACACCGTTGATGGAAGAAATAACCCCCAGCTTGCGGGATATTTCTTTCAGTAAACAATGCAATAGAGCTAGTATTTGCAGATGCTGTTGGAACCCCGTTCACTGGTAATGCAGCGGAAATAGGTTTTAAAATTTTTTATACAGATTATAAACGATCTGGGACCAGTGAACTTAGGATCGCAATTCTTTTTCCGGAACTAATACATACAATATGTAAACACACGAAATTGTAATCAATATATTAAAAAGAAATTTAGAACCTTACCAACGTTTGGAGGCTCCTTTACTTTATGATATACTCATGATTTGTACCACTGATTTGTACCAGTTGAGAGAGTGTGGGCATATCATATACTCAGGAACTTTGGAGGATGTAGAGAAAAGAAGAAGAAACAATTTCTTCCAAGAGAAAACAAAACTAGAATAATTCTAGTTGTTAAATATATATATATATATATATATATATCATATATATATCATCAATATTTAAAATATAATATATATATATATATATATATATATATATATATATATATATATTGCTTTTGTTTTTAATGGTGCACACCACTGCACCAATTTCTCCTTTTCTCTCTTTAATTCACGCACACACTTGAGCTGATGTTTTTTTTTTTCTTTTGATTGCTTCACTAATCTTGTGTCTCTCTCTTTTTTTTTCTTTTTTTTTGGGTATTGCGTGAACCAGGTTCTTTTAAAACAAAATAAATAGATCACTGATGTATTATCTAATTTTTTTTATTTTATTGGTTATCTAGTTATATTAAATATATCTCTATATATTTTTCAAACTAGATTATTATTTCTTTCTAAATATATCTCCATATATTCAAAAGATAATTAGTATTTAAGTGTCCTAGGTATAGTATGATTCTAATTCTCACATAACCCTAGTTGACTTAAACTTAAATACTAAACTTAACTAAGAATAAAATAATCTAATTATTTTATGTCTCAGTTATGATTTGAACCTGCTGTTAGGTTTTGGCTTGTATTCTCAAGTGAACCCAATGTGAACCAAACGAGACTCAACTGATATTGAAACTTCCTGGAGACGTGGGATACGTTTGGAAGTTAGAGTGTTTGAGGGAGCTTGAAGACCGAAGAAGAACTGAAGAAACGGATTCTGGAAGAAACCGCGGCGTGGACCGCGATGCGGACAAGCGCATGGATCGTGGCACAGGGAGCGGTCAATTCCAGTATGTATAGCGCGGTGTAGACCGCGGCGGAGGCAAAGGCACCAACCGCGGTATTCTGAGCGGTGGACTTCAGTGGCTTTTCCGCGGTGTAGGGAGCGGGGTGCACACCGCGACCTAGACCGAGGTAATAGCGGATTTTGCCCAAATCATGAATGTTGCGCGAAAAAGGAAAGGTTTTCTTCTGGAAAGTTCTTGTGCTTATTGGAAAAGGAAAAAGAGTTTGTCTTCATGAAGAATAGGAAAGTCTTATGCTTAAAGGAAAAGATTTCTACTTACAAGAAGACTTGTCATAAATAGGAAATAGTATTTATGTGGAACAAGTAATTCTTGTATGTTTAGGAGTAGGATTTCCTTTTCTCTTAAACTCCCTATAGCTAGTATAAATAGACCTTGTAATTAGGTTATTTTGTGTGGAGTCAAGAAACACCATGTAACATCAGAGAGTGGTGAGATCCGGGTGAGAGACCCAAGGGAATATCCGGGGAGGGATCCATGGGAATATCAGTGGATCAAGTTAGAGATCCGTGGGTGATATTCAGGGGAAACCTAGGGGATATTGGGGGGTTCTTGGTGAGGATCTTGGGAGCGTTGTGAGAATGGTTTAGGGTTAAGGTGTGAGAGAGAATTCTGGAGTATATGGTTGTAACAATTTATCATATAGTGGAACTTTCTCTGTCGTCCTGACGGCCCGTGGTTTTTTACCCGATTTGGGTTTTCCTCGTATATCTTGTGTTGTGATTGGTTTATTTTCTCTCATCTTATTTTTTCTGCTATTGACGTTATTAATTGCTATGAGTTATGGGCGTATATTAGGCATGACGCTTCCGCGATCATCGGTTCAAATCCCTAACACCTGCAACCTCCAATTAATAATTAATTATTAATTCATAATTATTAATTCATTAATAAATAATCTAATTATTCAATTAATTTAATTATTAATATATTATTAAATAATCTCATTATTCAATTAATCTTTGGACGAATACGTGTCATTTTCGTAACACAATCAATTGGACAATCCAATTAATTAACCGTGACCCTTGTTACCTAAATCGGTCGGGCTAGCAAGGGGACCTAATGGACCCATAGTATTTTGAGCTCCAATAATCCTTGGAATCATTAATTAAACTCTTTAATTAATATTCCTTGATTATTAACTCCGGTATTATTCTTCTAAAAACCCGAAGCTGCAATCTCTCAACTGCAGACACTTTTACACAGACCGATACAACTCGGTGTCCATCGATATAGCTATTACACTTGGTGTGATCCTCCACAGTAGTTCATAATTATAGCTGGATCATAATGTCCGTTATACCCCTCTAATTACATATATCCTTTAAGTACCGTTGATTCTCGAATTAACAATAAATCATATTTCCTCATGGAATTAAAAGAGCGCTCATATTGTCCAAGCCCTGAATCAACTCTTAAGGGAACTACCATCTACTTCTCACAAGAAGGAGTGGATTTCACTATTGTGTACGTACCTTCCTAGCCACAAGCCAAACCGCAATCCCAACATATGGAGCATATTGATCAAGAACTGCATCTGACCTCACCTATGGTATATCAAAGACCACGATCTAACCTGAAGGAGTCGATAAGACACTTAGGATTAAGATCACCCACATATAGCCATCATTAGTTGATATATATGAATCTTATCAGTAAACAGATCTTGGTGAGAGATTCATATAGATCATGGCCCAGTCCTATATGATCATATCATACAAGGTGCCTCTATTCCCATATCTCATATGAATGATTCAGGATAGAATCACCGTACATTACAGAATGAACCGCAGCTATAGATTAACCACAAATAAAGTACCCAGCTTTATTTGCTATCTATGGACTCTTTAGATTGCACGTCTCTTACTGTATCCATCCGTATATGACACTCATATACACAGTTCGAGATTACATCCGGCAATCTAGGATGTTAATATATGCATAAGTTATAAAATAAACAGCACAACAAGAATGAATTGAACTTTTCTTTTTATTTATTTAATAAATCCATTTACAAAGTTACATCTTTAGGGCATAAACCCTAACAATCTCCCACTTGCACTAAAGCATATGAGGCATGTTTCGTAACCCTAGATCATCTACGTGACCAGAAAACACTTTAGCCGGTAAGGTCTTCGTAAATGGATCAATATGATTGTCTTGTGAGGCTATCTTGGTGACGATCACATCTCCTTTCTGCACTATCTCTCTAATGAGATGATACTTTCTCTCTATATGCTTCCCTCTCTTGTGGCTTCTTGGTTCTTTGGAATTAGCCACAGCACCACTGTTATCACAATAAATTGTGATTGGCTTATCCAGATCTGAAACAGCTTCCAGATCACTCAAGAACTTGCGGAGCCAAACAGTCTCTTTAGCAGCTTCACAAGCGACTACATATTCGGCTTATATGGTGGAGTCAGCAATGCAAGATTGCTTAATACTTCTCCACACAATGGCTCTACCACCCAGGGTGAAAACTGATCCAGACGTGGATTTCCTAGAATCCCTGTCTGACTGAAAATCAGAATCTATGTATCCTAATGGGATCAAATCCTGTCCGGAATACACTAGCATATAGTTTCTCATTCTCCGAAGATACTTGAGAATAGTCTTGACAGCAACCCAATGATCCAATCCTGGGTTGGACTAGTACCTACTAACTACTCCCACTGCATAGCAGATGTCCGGTCTCCTGCATAACATAACATACATGAGACTACCTACTGCTGATGCATAGGGTACACGTCTCATATTCTCAACTTCTTGAGGTGTCTTAGGACACTGTTGTTGGAATCCCGTTTACTGGTAACGCAGCGGAAATATGTTTTAAAATTTTTATACATATCATTATAAATCTGGAACCAGTGAACTTTGGATCGTAATTATTTTTCCTGAACTAATACATACAATATGTAAACACAAGAAATTGTAATCAATATATTAAAAGAAAATTTAGAACCTTACTAACGTTTAGAGGCTCTTTCACGTTACGATATGTTCCTGGTCTGTACCACTGATCTTCCTAGCTATTTCTGGAACTAATAACTGCGTGTGGGCGCGTCACGTACTCAGAAACTTAAGAAGATGTAGAGAAAAGAAGAAAAAACAATTTCTTTCAAGAGAATACAAAACTAGAACAATTCTAATTGTTAAAAATATCTTATATTTTTTTTTTCGTTTTTCTTATATCAAAATAGTGCACGCCCTTTTCTCTTTTTTGACTTTGTTTTTTTTAATGGTTCACACAGCACCCTTGCCTTTTTCTCTTTCTTCACTCTATTTCTCACGCACACATTGATGCGTTTTTATTTTGTAAGACACACAATCAGTTTGTATCATATACAAACACTTGTGTATATACCTTGTATGTTGTGTTTTTGTTATCGATATATACCTTATATATATTATTATAATTAAAACTCTTTAATTGATATCTTTTTTATTTTAAAACTATATCTTTTAAAATGATATCTCATATCTTTTACTTTAAAAGATAGTTAAATATTTATTTTGAATTTAAACATTTTAAATTCAATTTCAAATATTTAATTTAATAAAATAAAATAGTCATATTATCTTATTGAATTTAAAATCAAATATCAACTAACATCCTCAATTTAGTGATTAATAACATAATTAAATAATCTTATTATTTAATTTATTTAATCACCATTATTCATTAATTAAATAATCTCATTATTCAATTAATTTCTGAATAAATACGTGTCACTTTCGTAACACAATTAATTGGACAATCCAATTAATTAACCGTGACCCTTGTTACCTAAATCGATCGGGATAGTAAGGGGACCTAATGAACCCACAGTATTTTGAGCTCCAATAATCCTTGGAATCATTAATTAAACTCTTTAATTAATATTCCTTTATTATTAACTCCGATGTTATTCCACTAAAAACCCGAAGCTGCACTCTCTCAGTGTCCATCGATATAGCTAATACATATGGTGTGATCCTCTACAGTAGTTCATAATTAGAGCTGGGTCATAATGTTCGTTATACCCCTCTAATTACATATATCCTTTAAGTACCGTTGATTCTCTAATGGACAATAAATCCTATTTCCTCGCGCAATTAGGAGAGCGCTCATATTGTCCAAGCCCCGAATCAACCCTTAAGGGAACTACCATCTACTTCTCACAAGAAGGAATGGATTCCACTATTGTGTACATACCTTTCCAGCCACAAGCCAAACCGCAATCCCAACATACGGAGCATATTGATCAGGAATTGCATCCGGCCTCACCCATGGTATATCAAAGACCACGATCTAACCTGAAGGAGTCGATAAGACACTCAGGATTAAGATCACCCATATATAGCCATCATTAGTTGATATATATGAATCTCATCAGTAAACGGATCTTGGTGAGAGATTCATATAGATCATGGCCTAGTCCTATATGATTACATCATACAAGGTGCCTCAATTCCCATATCTCATATGAATGATTCATGATAGAATCACTGTACATTACGGAATGGGCTTCTATTCTGCTTCTTGTCCCGTTGGCGATTGATTTGCTTAATGGTCTTTAGGCTCCATCGAAGCAAGGTCTGTCTTTTGCATATCGTTCCCATTGCCCGTCAGCGGTGTGTGTAAGCTCATTCGCAGGCCCAGTGAAGCTCGTTCCAATTCGAGTCTTGCAGGTTTTGAAATATCTGGTTCGAAAGGACCAGGAGAAGGCACGAAGCAAGCCTTCGAATCCGGGCCCTAAAGGGGAAGGGGACCAGCTTTATTTGCTATCTATGGACTCTTTAGATTGCATGTCTCATAGATAGCATGTCTCTTACTGTATCCATCCGTATATGAAACTCATATACACAATTCGAGATTACATCCGGCAATCTATGATGTTAATATATGCACAAGTTATAAAATAAACAACACAACAAGAATGAATTGAACTTTTCTTTTTATTTATTTCATAAATCCATTTACAAAGTTGCATCTTTAGGGCATAAACCCCAACAACTGTTCCTTACACAAGTGAACTCCATGCCTAGAAGGTAAATTACCTTTCTTGGAGTTCTGCATCGAAAATTGCACAAGAATCTTGTCGATATACGATGCCTGAGACAGTGCTATGAGTTTGTTCTTACGATCCCTTGTAAGTTGGATCCCTAGAACATAAGTCGCATCTCCCAAATCTTTCATTTGGAATTGGCTAGCTAGACAGCCCTTTACATCAGATAATACTCCCACATCATTCCCAATGAGTAGGATGTCCTCCACGTCTAGGACCAAAAAAACTACATTTTTGTCAATGATGCGCTTGTAGACACAAGGCTCATCAACGTTCTGCTCAAAGCCATAGGTTTTGATCACATCATCAAACCTGATGTTCTAAGATCTAGATGCTTGCTTAAGTCCATAGATGGACCTTTGTAACTTGCAAACTTTTTGCTCTTGATCTGGAGACACGAATCCCTCTGGTTGCATCATATAGATGCTCTCGTCAACATTGTCATTCAAGAATGCAGTCTTGACATCCATTTGCCAAATTTCATAATCAAAATAGGCAACAACGGATAAGAGAATCCTAATAGACTTAAACATGGCTACTGGCTAGAAGGTCTCTTCATAATCGACCTCTTCTTTCTAGGTATAACCTGTAGCCACTAGCCTTGCTTTGAAGGTCTCTACCTTCCCATATACTCCTCTCTTTCTCTTGTAGATCCACTTACATCCTATGGGTTTTACCCCATCCGGTAAGTCTACAAGATCCCAGACTGAGTTGGAGTGCATAGACTCCATCTCGAGATTCATGGCTTTAAGCCATTCCTCTTTATCAGGATCTTCCGTTGCATTCTTAAATGTCAATTGATCATCCACACTATCAGTAGAGACAACATCTTGTCCCTCACTTACACCCAAATAACGTTCAGGCTGTCTCACAACCCTCTCACTACGTCTAGGTGGTAGTTTATCATGATCAGGAACCATCTGACGCTCAGATGTTTGTGGATCAACAACTCTTGTTGATGAAGCACTAGTCTCACCAGGCTCCAACTCATTCAATACAATCTTAGAACGAGGTTTATGGTCACTAATATAATTGTCCTCAAGAAACGTTGCATTTGTCGATACAAATACTTTGTTATCTTCGGGACTATAGAAGTGTCCACCTCTAGTCTCCTTGGAATATCCTACAAACAGGCAGACCACATACTTGGAGTCTAGCTTTCCACTTCTGTTCTACAGCACGTGTGCTGGACACCCCCATACGCGAAAATGTCGCAAACTAGCCTTACGATCATTCCACAACTCTAGGGGAGTCTTATGAACAGATTTGGATGGCACTACATTCAAAATGTATGCCGCTGTTTGTAACGCATATCCCCAGAAGGAATTTGGTAATGATGAGAAACTAATCATAGATCTCACCATTTCCATCTGGGTTTTATTTCTCCTCTCCGCTACACCATTTTGCTGAGGTGTACCGGGAGCTGTGAGTTGGGAAACTATCCCATGCTCGACCATGAAGTCTTCAAACTCTTGGTCAAGGTACTCACCTCCACGATCTGATGGTAGTGACTTGATAGTCCTATCTAACTGATTCTCAACTTCAGCTCGGAATTCTTTAAACTTTTCAAATGTTTCCGACTTTCGTTGCATCAGGTAGACATATATGTATCTTAAGTAGTCATCTATAAAGGTGACATAATACTCATAGCCGCCCCTAGCTTTAACATTCATCGGTCCGCAGACGTCTGTATGTATGAGTTCTAGTGGCTCAATAACTCTAAGCCTTTTCCAGTAAAAGGTCTCTTCGTCATCTTACCTTCTAAACAGAATTCGCAGACACGTAAGATGCCAACCTTTAACTCACTTAAAGGTCCACTTTTTACTAGTCTATCTATCTGGTCAAGGTTGATATGACCAAGCCTTAGATGCCAGAGATACGTGTCATTATCTGGAGAAATCTTATGTCGTTTAGTTTTTGGTTTTTCAACCTTAAACATTTTCAGTGTTAAGAAGTGTAGTATGTATTAACGGTCTTAACACATACAAATTGTTTTCATTAATCCTGAACAAATATTCAGACCATTCTTTCCAATAATAACAGACTTATTATTAAAAGAAACATAATACGATTGTTCTAACAATTAGAAACGGAAATCAAATTCCGAGTAAATCCAGGAATATAAAAAACATTTTTCAATAATAAAAACTATTATTATTACAAAATTGCAATCTTATTGCTCCCACTGCTTTGCCCGACACGACATCCCCCGACCCCACATGCATTGAGAAGGCTCCCTCCTCTAGCTGTTTCCAAGAATCAGTCCACTGCAAAGAAAAACAAACATGGTTAGTGGCCCCCGAATCAATTATCCAAGGTGAAGAATCATCTTCCACTAAACAGATTTAAGAACAAGGTAATCATATTTACCTTTCGTCTTTTTGTTCTTGGCTACCTCCTCCAGGCACTGAGGACAGTTCCTCTTCCAGTGCCCGACCTTGTCGCAATGGAAATATTTTTCCTTGCCCTGGTCGGTGAAGGCACTCTTCTTTTTGCTCTGGACTTTCTTGGGTTTGGGCTTACCCTTTGCCTTCCCAGCAGACCTCTTCCTCTTCTTATTATTAGAGGAAGATAGTTCAGCAACATTTGCCCTCACCGGTCTTACTTTTGCTGTCCGTAGTCAAGGACTCAAAAGTAGCGAGCTCATTGAGCAACTGTGTGAGACCGAACTTTAACTTGTTCATCCCGTAGTTGCTCTTAAACTGATCAAAACTCTTCGGAAGAGTCGTCGGTAGGATGCTCACTTGACTGGTTTCGTCAATGGCCGCGCCATTGACTTCTGCCATGTTGAAGTAGGACATCATGCTCAAGACATGTTCCCGAACTGATGTACCTTCCTTCATGCGAGAGAGCATAGCGGAACGAACAGCTTCGTGTCGCTTTTGCTCGGAAGGCTGCTTGAACATAGCTTGCAATGACTCCATAATTTGAATGATGTAGTCATCGCTTCGTGCTTTGTGACAAGCACGTCTGTATAGAAGCCAACAGATATGTTCGGGTCTTCTCATCAGATGAGGACCCATCGCTGGTATGCCTCACGAACAGTTCGTGTGGCATTGGCTGTAGGCACCGGAGGACATTCCTCTGTAAGCACAAACTTAAGGTCTTTGGTGACCAAAATTGCATTAATATTAAGTTTCCACTTAGTGTAGTTATCGCCAGTTAATTTGTCGTTTGCGAGAATTTGAAGTAATGCAAAAGACATAATTGCTGAAATAAATAAAACATTCATTCAGTCATTTATTAAAAAACAAGTGAGAGTGCTTTGGCATAAATTTAAACATAATGCATGAGCATGTTTACGAACTAGAAATACCCAAAAATAGTTACTATACCACGACAATCAACATACCACAAAGAAGTGCCACCTTAGGGTCGGTCAAGTCTTTGCATGTTGAACCGAGACATTCTTAATCAATGATATTCTAGAATAACTCTTATTCCATATCATTCAACCATCGTTTATTCAGTCAGGTTTTAATTAAAAAACTTAATCAAAACCTTTGTGAGTGTAACCCACCATTTCAGATCTCACAAGCTTAACTCGAGAATTGCCGCTTTAGGGTCGGTCAATCCCGAAATACCTCAGAAATCCTATCCGTTAGGAAGTCAACCTTGGTATTGATCTTTGTGGAAACCCTCCTTAGGGAGGACGAAAGCAATCCGTCACGATTCCCCACTCGGATCTCACGGTGTTAAACTAATGATGGAGACTGTGGGATATATATGTCATATATCCCTCTCCCACTCACTATTTAAAAATTAGGGTTTTCTACAATTCGTTAATGCACCTAGACTCTACAGGATCAAATGGCTAACTTTGATCAAGTTATCTAGCGCATTAACAAATTCATTATTAGAAATAAATTCTAATTAACTAATAAATTATTAATGATTTTTAACAATTAAAAATCTAATCTATTAGTGAATAATCTAAGACTTTGTAAACTATATACTAAGGTCAGATTATCATGATAGTGTTTAACAAGTTTTAACTATTAAAACTCTAACACTTTATTCGGTTCATTTACTATTAGGTTATTAATCATATTAATCCTATTTACAATAAATGACCCTATTAATCTAAGGTATTAAACACTTTAATAATTGGATTAATATTAATGAGAATTAACAAGTTTTCTAACTATTAAAAAACTAATCTCATTTTCATAGTCAATAATGTATTTACCTATTTTAATCATATTAAAAAAATACATAAAATATTAGGCTATGATACATGTATGACATATCAAATATATTTGTGTAGGCACACTAATCTAATTGACATACGTATGCATGACAATGCTTTTATCATCACATAATATAAAGCACACATGAATTGACCGAGTACTGTGGATTATTTAACCTAAAAAAAATTGATTATAAAATTACAAAAATATCCCCAAGGCATTCCTTGGTCTTATTGTAATTTTCGAGTCTTCCAGTCTCTTCAAGTCACTCCTATTCATCTCTTGAATCCGAAATAGGAAATCCGCACGGAACGAACTAGGCAACACTTGCCAACGGAACCGTGCAAGACGATGTGAACAGTGCCCCAACTGTCCGCAATGAACAGTACCGGCATGAATAGTAACAGTGAATAGTGTCATGAACAGTGCTAAGTGAACAGTATTCGTAAACAGTACCCGTCCCCGCGTATTTTCGATTTCTCCCTTCCGTCATTGTTTCCAGGTCTTCAATATAGGTTACAATTTTTATTTTTTTTTTCACAATACAATAACAGAAAATATATATATATATATATAATACAACCATGAACCCTAAATCCACAGTACCATATAATTAACGATCAATCATGTTTTGTAAATTAAAAAATTTAATATACATACAAAACAACATACAGTCAATTTAAATAGTGCCTACACAATCATACATACATGAGCATCGAAAACAATTTCCTGTTCCGAAAAAAAAATTGGCTCTGATACCAATTGTTGGAACCCCGTTCACTGGTAACGCAGCGGAAATAAGTTTTAAATTTTTTTTATACAGATCATAAACGATCTGGGACCAGTGAACTTAGGATCACAATTCTTTTTCCAGAACTAATACATACAATATGTAAACACACGAAATTGTAATCAATATATTAAAAAGAAATTTAGAACCTTACCAACGTTTGGAGGCTCCTTCACTTTACGATATGCTCATGATCTGTACCACTGATCTTCCTAGCTATTTTCGAAACTGGTAACTGCGTGTGGGCACGTCACATACTCAGAAACTTTAGAGGATGTAGAGAAAAGAAGAAGAAACAATTTCTTCCAAAAGAAAACAAAACTAGAACAATTCTAGTTGTTAAAAAAATATATATCATCAATATATAAAATATATATATATATTTTTTGCTTTTGTTTTTAATGGTGCACACCACTGCACCACTTTCTCTTTTTCTCTCTTTAATTCACGCACACACTTGAGCTGATGTTTTTTTTGTTTTTTTCTTTTGATTGCTACACTAATCTTGTCTCAAATTTTTTTTTTTTTTTTGTATTGCGTGAACCAGGTTCTTTGAAAACAAAACAAATAGATAAATGATGTATTATCTATTTTTTCTATTTTATTGGTTATCTAGTTATATTAAATATATCTCTATATTTTTCAAAAGATCATTATTTCTTTCCAAATATATCTCCATATATTCAAAAGATAATCAGTATTTAAGTGTCCAGGTATAGTAGGATTCTAATTCTCACATAACCGTAGTTGACTTAAATTAAATACTAAACCTAACTAAGAATAAAATAATCTAATTATTTTATGTCTCAATTATGATTTGAACCTGCAACCTCCAATTAATAATTAATAATTATTATTCATTAATAAATAATCCAATTATTCAATTAATTTAATTATTAATATACTAATTAAATAATCTCATTATTTAATTAATCTCTGAATAAATACGTGTCACTTTCGTAACACATCAATTGGACAATCCAATTAATTAACCGTGACCATTGTTACCTAAATCGATCGGGCTAGCAAGAGGACCTAATGGACCAACAATATTTTGAGCTACAATAATCCTTGGAATCATTAATTAAACTCTTTAATTAATATTCCTTGATTATTAACTCCGTTGTTATTCCACTAAAAACCCGAAGCTGCACTCTCTCAACTGCAGACACTTTTACGCAGACCGATACAACTCGGTGTCCATCGATATAGCTATTACACATGGTGTGATCCTCCACAGTAGTTTATAATTAGAGCTGGGTCATAATGTCCGTTATACCCCTCTAATTACATATATCCTTTAAGTACCGTTGATTCTCTAATGAACAATAAATCTTATTTCCTCACGGAATTAGAAGAGCGCTCATATTGTCCAAGCCCTGAATCAACCCTTAAGGGAACTACCATCTACTTCTCACAAGAAGGAGTGGATTCCACTATTGTGTATATACCTTCCCAGCCACAAGCCAAACCGCAATCCCAACATACGGAGCATATTGATCAGGAACTGCATCTGACCTTATCCATGGTATATCAAAGACCACGATCTATCCTTAAGGAGTCGATAAGATACTTAAGATTAAGATCACCCACATATAGCCATCATTAGTTGATATATATGAATCTCATTAGTAAACGGATCTTGGTAAGAGATTCATATAGATCATGGTCCAGTCCTATATGATTACATCATACAAGGTGCCTCAATTCCCATATCTCATATGAATGATTCAGGATAGAATCACCGTACTTTACGGAATGGACCGCAACTATAGATTAACCACAAATAAAGTACCCAGCTTTATTTGCTATTTATGGACTCTTTAGATTGCACGTCTCTTACTGTATCCATCAGTATATGACACTCATATACACAGTTCGAGATTACATCCGGCAATCTAGGATGTTAATATATGCACAAGTTATAAAATAAACAACACAACAAGAATGAATTGAATTTTTCTTTTTATTTATTTCATAAATCCATTTACAAATTACATCTTTAGGGCATAAACCCCAATAGATGCATTATCTAATGTGATAGAAAGGATGCGATTAGTTATTCCATAATGTAAGGTCCTCTATTTTATAATTGACTTATTTCATGATAAAACACACAACATTGAGGATGTTTATGTAATGGGTAGCTTAGGTCTTCATGATGATTATCAAGGTAAGCTTCCAAGCAGCTCGTTGACCTCAGGATCAAGATCTTCAAAAGGAATATTTACTTGACTTTGTCTCTTGAAAAGTTTAGGTGCACACACACACACACACACACACACACACACACACACACACACACATACACACACTTCATGCATGCTTTGTTCATCTTGCATTTGTGTTCTTTATTGCTTATATGTGTGCATCCTTTTCACAATCACGCTCGCACTTCATTTCTAAATTTAAGTGTGGCTTTGTGTGTGTGCTTGTGTTGTCCGCGCTTGCACGATGGTGTGCTTGTCCTAGCACATTGAGTGACCATTTGAGAATGTCTCATTCTTCTCTTGTTTTGGTTTGATTGTTTGGAGTAAAGTGTTAGTTTCAAAAGAGTGGCTTTCAATGATTTAAATGTTTTTCAAAACTGACCTTTGTATGGTCTTATATCTATAACATTTTATACAAAGCCTCAAAATGAGTTTGGAAAATTTTTGTACAAACTAGACACACATACCTTTCTAACGGTATATTATTCGTAATATTTCAAGATCGTTCGGATTGGCTTTGAAATCTTCAAAGTGACCACCAAAACTGGACAACTCTGTTGCTGTCTGTTTTTGACCTTTGGTCACTCAAATGACCATAGCTTTTTCTACAGACATTGAAACCTTGTTTTTTAATTTGGAATAGAAATTAGACATCCATAACTTTCCAACGGTATATTATTTGATAAATTTCGATGTCGTTTGGTCATGCTTTAAGCCGCTTAAAGTTCAAGCTGCAGAGTTGTTTCTAGGTTTCGCAGAAGAGGTCGCGGGAGGAGAGACAAAAATTGTCCCGTGAAAACACTAGAAGTGTGGTCGTGGGAGAGGTCGCGGGATGATAAGACGATGAGCTGTCCTGCGAACGACATGTTTTTTAAGGGCAATTTTGTCTTTTCCCATCAGTTTGTTTTCCCCACTTTAAAATCCCCTCTTTCTATTCTCCTTCCCCAACTCTCCTGCATTTACAGAAACTCTAAAGAGAGAAAGGGAGAGTCTTGAGAGAGAAAGCTTCCTTAAGCTTCATTAACTCTCCAAACCCAAAACTCATCTCCATATTGCATCATTCATCATCATTTGAGCATGTGTCTTTTTGGTTTCATGACTAGGTAAGTAAGAACTTCTTTGAATATCATTTATTGTTATTCTTACTCTAGATTAGTTATTTATTGCTTGATTAAATACCTAGACTCTACTTATTGCATATATTTATGAGTCTTTATTGCATGATTGAGTTTGTTTGTTGATTGCTAGAATTTAGGACCATATTGCCCTTCTAGCTAAGTCTTTATGTTTTGCATCTAGACCTTGATATTATGCCTCATTGATTGCATTTCTTGATTGCACATTTATTGCCCTTGATTATATGTTGTGACAACTAGTGTTGGTTCGATTTTATTTGACAATTAGGTTGTTAGATTTTATCTATACATCCAATTGAGTCCTTATATAAAGGCATGTAAGCATTGTTTGATAACTAGATTGTTCAATTGCATTATAACATCTACTTAAGCATTTTGTGTTTGGTCTTGCACATTATTGCATTTTTTGCATAGTGTCATATACACACTTAGACTATATACTCTTCACGAGTCAAAGTCTAGTGGCTTCAGGTGAAGTTGCACAAGCAAGTAAAGTCTTGCAACCAATGGTGAGTTGGCAAGTATTGGTCAAGTGCCACTATAAAAGGCCTGCATGGTAGAGTAGGAGGTGCTCAAACCAAGAGTAGTGGATCAGGAGATATCACTAGGGATTGAACCAAGAGTGGCGAGTGGTAATGTCCATAGCCTGAGGTTGTCGAAAGTTAGAGCCCGATTATCACTTGAGGGTGTAACGTTTTATTCATATTGTGGATTTCTGTGATCGTGTGTGGCTAGAAGGATAGCTCGTGGTTTTTCCCTTGTTGAAGGGTTTCCACGTAAAAATAAAGTGTTCTTTATATTTCCGCACTTTATACTTGATTTTTATTTGTTTATTTATGAGAAGAATTTTTAATATTGACTAATCAAGAAAAAATGGTAATTAACTTAATTAAAAACCTATTCACCCCCTCTAGGTTATTAGACACGCGCTTGAGCTTGTATTTTCAATTGGTATAAACCGGGTTCCTAGACATACTTAGGTGATCCTTGCTCTTGATTGTGTGTCGTGCATCTGCGTTCATTTGTGTGCATTTTGATTGTTGCATTCATTTGCATACATTGACCCAAACACTATGAGTGACTTTGGGGTGAGTAAAGAGATCATCGAGCATAAGACCACCATTGCTCAAGGGAGACAATTATGCCTCATGGAAAGGCAAGATGGAGTTCTATATTTCCCAACTAGATGAATGAGCTTAGATGGCAATAGAAGATGGCTACACTTCTCCAGAAATGACTCTTGTAGATGAAAGTGCGGTTCCCAAGCCAAAGTCGGAATGGACAATTCAAGAATTTGAAGCATCCAAGTGGAACAATAAGGTCATGCATGCCTTAGTTTGTGCAGTGGATGAGAGTCAATACAAACTCATCCAAATCACCAAAAGTGCACATGAAGCTTGGAAGATCTTAGAGACGTCGAATGAGGGAACCGAGGTGGTTAAAGGCTTCAAGCTCCAAGTCATCCAAATGCAATTTGAGACGATTAGGATGGAAGAGGACGAGTGCTTCAATGATTTTCAAGTGAAGTTGATGGACATTGTGAATCAGAGCCATCAACTAGGTGACCCTTACTCGGATAGGAGGATCAAGCAAAAGATCATGAGGTCACTTCCCGCCAGATTCGAATCCAAGGTGACGGCCCTTGAAGAAAATAGCAATTACAAGAACATTAAACCGAGTGAAATGATTGGAAGGCTCCTAACCTATAAGTCTAGATGGGGTCCTACTTCCATACCTCCTAATAAGCAAAATGGGTTAGCTTTGAAGACCTTCAAGATTGAGAAAGAGGATGATGACTCGGATGAAGACATGGCTCTAATGGTGAAGAGATTCAAGAAGTTTATGAAGCTTCATAAGAATGACTTGAAGAAGAATGCCCACTTCAAGAAAATTGAGCCAAGTCATGAGAAGCCTTCAAGTAAGAGGATTCAATGCTTTGAGTGTGAAGGATTTAGGCATATCTCCAAGGAATGTAGTAACTTGAAGGACAAGAGAAAAGGAAAGGTGATGGCCATCTCATCTAGTGATAATGAGAGTGTAGAAGATTCTTCAGATGATGAAGAACTTACAATTAACTACACGGCCTTTGGAGCCTTCTATGTATGAGTAGAAGAAGAAGGTAAAAATGCCTTGAATTGTGACCTTTAAGAAGGGATAGATGAAGTGGTAGCTAGAAATGTGATTGATGTAGCTACACTTAGGGAAGTTGTCGGCAAAACAACATGACCAAGGCAAAAGTCTTGATGAGGAAGTTAACTCACTTGATGAGAGGGAAAGTGAGAGGAGTATGGCCTCCAATATGAAGGAGGAGAAGAGAATGAACTCCAAATAAAATGAGGTAAAGAAGAAGGCACCTCTCAAGAATGGTGAAGCTAGTCAAGACAAGCCTTCAAGATATATCATTCAATGCTTTGAATGTAAAGGGTTTGGTCACATAGCTTCCATGTGTAGTAACTTGAAGTACAAGAAGAGAGGAAAAGTTATGAAAGCATGTAAATATTTCCAATGCTTTGATTGTGGCGGACTTGATCACATAGCCTCTGTGTGTGGTAATTTGAAGAATAAGAAGAGAGGAGAAGCTGTGATCGCTAGTTTGAGTGACAATAAAGTTGAAGTAGTTGAAGGAAATTCCATAAGCTCGATTGAGTGTAAGGACAACTACTTCGACTTTCCTGTCTCTTTCCATGAAGAATCTAAAGCCCCCCGCCGCCAAATGTTTGTCACTTGATAGAGTCAAGAATGGTGACTGATAGAGTGGAGACCAAAGAGGAGCAAGCTTGAGAGAAACTAGCCTTGATGACATGACTTTCACAAGCACAAGTGGGAGAAGCTTTGATCATGGTAGTTTATGCTCCGGAAACTCTTGTGAAGAGTTCATTGACTACCTTTAAAATTGTTTGAAGGATAAAAATGATAAAGTCTAAGGATGATGGAAGAAAATCTCCAACTAAGAACTAAAGTGACTCATCTAGATGAGGAAGTATCACTTGTTAAAGTGAATAAAGTGTTATTGGAGAAGGAACTTCAAGAGACAAGAAATACACTTGCTAAAGTGACTTCAAGAGACAAGAAATACACTTGCTAAAGTGACTTCAAGTTCGGAAAAGCTTGATCAAATGTTGAGTATTGGAAAGAAGCCAAATGACAAGAGAGGGCTTGGCTTTGTAAATGATGAGTCCACGCCATCCTCAGACAAGAAAACTTTTGTGAATGAATGTATTCCTAAGTTGTCTCCTCCATCTCAACACCAGATGAAGACTTCCATCGATAACTCCTTGAAGAGGGAAATGGTTGATGTGTCCAAATATGAGAAGGAGATTGAAGATTGCCACCAACAGATGAAGGCCATGAAAGAAGAGCTTGCCAACAAAGAAAACTCTTGAAGATTGTCAAGGAAAGACAGAAGAAGTGCCTTTAAGAATTAAAGTAGGCCAAGGTCAAACAACCTCAAGCTCAAGGCAAGGGCAAAGCTTCATCCAAGCAATCTCCCATTCTAGGAAAGTCCACACAAGCCTTTGCAACTCAACCAAAGCCTAGGCAATCCAAGAAGAAAGGACAAGTCATTGAGAAGTCAATCACCTCCTCCAACAAGCCAGCTATGAAGAAATGAGGTGATCACAAGAAACAAACTCAACCAAGAAGGCAAGATCAACCGGCTCAACCACCTCAACAAGCTAGACCACAAAGGTGCCACCAATCGGCTCAAGCTCCAAGGAGTAGCAAACCGATGCACCATCAAAGACAATCTCATCAATGTGGCGATGCCTCGATGAGATCTCAATGTAATGCTATAAATTCTTTCTTTGTACCTACTTGTCATTTTTGTGGTATGATTGGTCACTGAAGATCAAATTGCTTAAATTACATTAAGAGGTATACGTTAGAGCATGAGAGAAAAATGGTTGAAATATAGGGCAAGTTTACATGAACCTAGGGAATTTAGAAACATGTCTATGACCACTAAAAATGATAAGGTGGAACCTTGGTGGGTTAGAAATAATGAACCCACTTGCCTTAGTGCCTATGTGACACTTGTAGATGCAACTATGTCCATTGGACTTGGTAGGTCTATAGGGGCTCATGCCTCCCATTGACTTGGTTGGAATTGATCCCATGAGGGGAGCTCAAGCAAAGAGAGTAAACTTACATGATTTTCTTGTGTAAAAAGTTGATTAATTTTATCCTATTTTGATAATTGCTTGAGATGATTGGTTGTACATATGCTTATATGTTATTATCTTAATAAGTGTGCAACATTGTTTTACTTGCAATCCATGTCATATTTTAGTTCAACAATGCATTTTTGGACTAGGAGAATTATTTGGGAAGGTACATTTGAATGACCTATAATTTATCTCCATGACATGTGAACTTGATTTTTATGACATGCTTAATATGATATGCATGAAATGTTTTTGATTGCTTATATGCAAAATATGTGTGAAAGCAAATGAGAAGACTAAAATCAATAAGGATCTAATATCCATTCAATCAATAAGGATTTCATATCCAAATTAGTCTTCTCTCTATTTTTAATGGTTAAACAAGATTACTATCATACGGATATTTATCCTGAAAAATCTAATAGGATCTCTTGATCCAATGTCTTGGATTGCCTTTAAGGATTGATATAGTTGCTCTTACTTGAAAATATATTTTGAAAAACTATATCTTGTTTGCTTATGACAAAAGGGTACAAATTGGTTTGAATTCTTATGGAAACCGTTTTGATGTTTGCTTTGCCAAATACCATTGCTTGAACTTGAATGCTATATGTCTTGCATGCAAAGCAACAATTTCACACATTTTTCTTTAAAATAAAACTCCTTGAATCTATCTCAATTATTTAAGTTGCATAAAGTTCTTATATATGATTATGCAATGTATTTGTGCGAATAGCTCTCTTTGCTAAAGCAACCAGATAGAGGGAGCTCCTTTGCCTATCTCATGATAAAAAGGGGGAGAAATATTGAGAGATATAGGGGGAGCATTGGTTATGATTTAGGGGAGAAGCCTAGAGAGAGTAACCTATTTAGGGAGAGCATTGCACATGCATTTCTTTATATTGCTTTATTGAGTGCAGTTGCTTTTTACATTCGTTCACCTCAGTTGCACTTGTTCTTGGAAAGTGCTTTCTTGCTATTGTGTGTAGGTACGATGATCTATGAAGAGAATGAAGACCTTTAAGTATTAGAATATTAGGTATCTCTTTTTGTAACGTAGAATGGACTCTCATGGACAATAGCTAGATTTCTTTATTTTTGTGAGGAATTATTTGTGAGTGGTTGTTTTGTCATGAAATAGCCAAAGGGGGAGATTGTAAGGACCTCTATTTTATGTTTGGCTTATTTCATGACAAACCACACCATATTGGGGATGATTATGTAATGGGTAGCTTAGGTCTTCATGATGATTATCAAGGTAAGCTTCCAAGCAGCTCCATGACCTCAAGATCAAGAGCTTAAAAAGGCATATTCACTTGACTTTGTCTCTTGAAGAATCTAGGTGCACATACGCACTTCATGCATGTTTTGTTCATCTTGTATTTGTGTTCTTTATTGCTTATATGTGTGCATCCTTTTCACAATCACACTCGCATTTCATTTCTAGATTTAAGTGTGGATTTGTATGTGTGCTTGGGTTGTCCGCACTTGAACGATGGTGTGCTTGTTTTAGCGCGTTGAGTGACCATTGGAGAAGGTCTCATTCTTCTCTTGTTTTGGTTTGGTTGTTTGGAGTAAAGTGTCTAGTTTCAAAAGAGTGGATTTCAATGATTTAAATGTTTTTCAAAACTGACCTTTGTATGGTCTTGTGACCATAACGTTTTATACAAAACCTCAAAATAAGTTTTGAAATTTTTTGTACAAACTAGACACCCATACCTTTCCAACGGTATAATATTCGTAATATTTCATTACCGTTTGGATTGGTTTTGAAATCTCCAAAGTTACCACCAAAACTGGACAACTCTATTGCTGTCCGTTTTTGACCTTTGGTCACTCAAATGATCATAACTTTTCCTATAGACATCAAAACCTTGATTTGTAAATTGGAATAGAAATTAGGCATCCATATCTTTCCAACGGTATATTATTTGATAAATTTCGATGTCGTTTGGTTATGTTTTGAGCCGTTTGAAGTTCAATGTGATGAGCTGTGTCTAGGTATGGCGGGAGAGGTAGTGGGAGGAGAGACGAAAACTTTCCCGCGAAAACCACTGGAAGTGTGGTCGCGGGAGGATAAGACGATGAGCTATCCCGCGAATGATGTGTTTTTAGGGGCAATTTTGTCTTTTCCCATTAGTTTTTTCCCACTATAAAATCCCATATTTCTCTTCTTCTTCCCCAACTCTCCTGTATTCACAGAAACCCTAGAGAGAAAGAGAGAATCTTGAGAGAGAAAGCTTCCTTAAGCTTCATTAACTCTCCAAACCCAAAACCCATCTCCATATTGCATCATTCATCATCATTTGAGCATGAGTCTTCTTGGTTTCATGACTAGGTAAGTTAGAACTTCTTTGAATATCATTTATTGTTCTTCTTACTTTAGATTAGGTATTTATTGCTTGATTAAATACCTAGACTCTACTTATTGCATATATTTATGAGTCTTTATTGCATGATTGGTTTTTTTTGTTGATAGTTAGAATTTAGGGCCATATTGCCGTTCTAGCTAAATCTTTATGTTTTGCATCTAGACCTTGATATTATGCCTCATTGATTGCATTTCTTGATTGAACATTTATTTCCCTTGATTATATATTGTGACGACTTGTGTTGGTTGGACTTTATTTGACAATTAGGTTGTTAGATTTTATCTATACATCCAATTAAGTCCTTATATATATGGGCATGTAGGCATTGTTTGATAACTAGATTGTTTAATTGCATTATAACATCTAGTTAAGCATTTTGTGTTTGGTCTCGCACATTATTGTATTTTGAGCATAGTGTCATATACACACGTAGACCATATACTCTTCACGAGTCAAAGTCTTGTGGCTTCTAGGTGAAGTTGCACAAGCAAGTAAAGTCTTACAACCAAGGGTGTGTTGGCAAGCATTGGTCAAGTGCCACTATAAAAAGGGTAGAGTAAGAGGTGCGCACGCCAAGAGTGGTGGATCAGGGGATATCACTAGGGATTGTACCAAGGGTGGTGAGTGAGAGTTTCCATAGCCTGTGGTTGTCGAAAGTGAGAGTCCGAGCATCACTTGAGGGTGTAACTTTTTATTCATATAGTGGATTTCTGTGATCGTGTGTAGCTGGAAGGATAGCCCGTGGTTTTTCCCTTGTTGAAGAGTTTCCACGTAAAAATCAAGTGTTCTTTATATTTCCACACTTTATACTTGATTTTTATTTGTTTGTTTATGAGGTGAATTTTTAATATTGAGTAATCAAGAAAAATTGGTAAATTGGTAATTAACTTGATTTAAAACCTATTCCCCCCCCCCCAACTAATAATTTGTGATTTTTATAATTTGTGATTATGCGCTCAATCATTTGGCCAGCTTATTAAAAGAAATGTTTATGGGGTAAGCCTCCGGGCACTCAACTAAGTAATTTAACCAAGTAAAAATTAATTCTTGAATTTTGGTTTTGACTATTTTTGTGCTGGATAGGTCAGTACAGTGGTTCAAAAATATTGATATATAACATTAACTTATCTTGAGAATATGTTAGAGGTCCTTTCTTTTCTGGGTTTGTTTTATAATATGTATCTTTGTTGGCAGTAGAGATCACTGGTTAATGACTCTAAAAATTAGAGAAGGTCTTCTTTGTTTTTATAATGTGACTGGCTTTCTTTGTTTGGCAAGATAAACCAGAATTCGTTATTGCCAGCAATTCCACATACATATGAAATTGGGATGCAAGCCTTTATTAAGATTTATGATGACTCCTTATTGCAATCAAATAAAGTTTCAAGCGCATCAATATTTTTCATCGTTTTTAGTATTGCTTTAACTGATAAAAGTTGAATACAATAGAACACTTGCAAAGGCAAGATATTGTTCCAAATTCAGTGTATACATGCTAAAAGAAAGTAAGGAACAAAACAAAACAAAACACTACATATGTCATACAAAGTACCTTCATGGATGATTGATCTCATCCTACAGTTAATGTCAAGATTGAGAATCTATCTTAGGGTACAGTTGGGACATACTATTATACATGTTTATATACATTTCACATATCACTCAGTTCAATGCAGACTTCTGCTTGGGATGCAGGTCTATGTGATGATTTTGATGTTGATAATGATGATGATGGAGATGGGGTAGAATGTTTTGGTGATCCTGTTGTAAGAGACAGAGAAGGTTTTGGTGGGATTTTCAAGCTCTCTAAACTACCCTCTAACATCTCCACAACCTTACACATTGATGGCCTAACGGATGGAATGGTTTGAATGCACCACATGCTCACTATGATCATCTTTTTAGCAAACTCTTTTTCCTCTTCAGTGACAGCGCCACTGAATTCAAAATCCTTCCCGGGTTCAAGCCGCTTATAAATCCAATTTGGAAAATATATTTCACTGGTATGTGACACACTAACAACAATGTTGTTTCTTCCTCCAACCATTTCAAGAATCATCATTCCATAACTATAGACATCAGACTTGTGAGAGACTTCTCCAAAGCTTCTGCAGAATACTTCTGGTGCAATATAGCCTGCCGTTCCTCTTGCACCCAACATTGATATGATACTCTCTTTATTTTTGCACAGTTTAGCTAGTCTGAAATCAGATATCTTTGGGCAAAAGTCTTCATCTAAAAGAATATTGTGAGGTTTTATGTCAAAATGCACAATCCTTGTGTTACAACCCCGGTGTAGATACTCCAATCCTCTAGCAGTGCTAATTGCAATCAGATACTTTGTCCTACATTCCAAATTACATTTTGTACTAGAAGATTCCTTATCAAATTTATACTTATCGAGAGAACCATTAGACATGAATTCAAATATTAGAACTCTTTTGTTCTTCTTGTAACAAAAACCAAGAAGAGCAACAACATTAACATGGGGCGTTCTACAAATACTAGCGACCTCATTGATAAATTCCTCTCCATTGCCTTTGGATTCCTTCAAGACCTTCACTGCCACATGACGACCATCAGGTAGTTTCCCTTTGTAAACGTCACCATAACCTCCTTGACCAAGCTTAGTGTTGAATGATTTCGTCATCTTCTTAACATAAGAATAATCAAACCTTTGTAGAACAAGAGATCCGAAATTATTGACAAAAGCCTCCATGTTTTGATCATTGTCTCTTTTCTTCTTCGAGTAATCCTCATCCCGGGCAGTAAGCTTTCTCAGTAGACCGCTTATGAGAAGAGTAGAGATTATTAATATCACCACCAGTACTCTTGCTGTAGAGCCTGCGTTTTGACCAAGAGAAGTACCGGCTACCCTGCAAGTAAAAAATTAAACCTTTTTTTTTCATGATAGTTTAGCATTGCCGTAGAAAATGAGGCACATACCTGTTGATGCTGGAGACTGTATTATGGGTAGTGATGAGTTAGTACATACAAATCCAGACAAGTAATGTGGTTGTTTGGGCAATAACAAACAAACTGTACTTCGTCATAACCACAACTTCCGTTGGAATTTCTGCAGTCCTGCCACTCGCATCCCATTTCAGCTCAAATCCTTCGCGTATGGCTTCCTGCAAAGCGTGTTCCACGAGTGTTGTATTCTTGGCAACAGGAACAGTAACACTATAATTACATCCCTCAGATCCATAATCTCCTGTTTGTATGAAGACATTGCCATAACCTTCAGTGCAATTTAAATATCCGGGATGTGTTGCAGAAAAGAGGCAACCATAAAGTAATGTAAGATTTCGATACCCCGCAACATACTGAAAGAGGTTAGAGTCAATCTCAGTAGCATAAGAAGATAGAGAGTGATCATAGTAACAAATTCCACTATTGTACAAGTCCGTCCGTACAATCTTGAGAACATGAGCTTCCTCATCGATATCTTTAACGTAGTAATTTACTTGACTGAGCACAATGGTGGTGGTACTACTAAAACCACAACTGAACCCAAAGTCAGGATGGCCACATGTCTTAGATCGGTCTTCTCCCCAGTACGGATACCCGACTGAAATCTCTCCACAGCGGAAAGGAATACGGCAGACTTGGTACCTAATATCAGGGTCTGACCTATTAATGGTTAGAGATGGTCCATATATAACACACTGATATAAGTTATATTAGTACGTACCGAGGAGAAAATGACTCTATATATATATATATAATTCTTTTCTCCTCAGTGCGCACTGATATAACTTATATTAGTGCGTTGTATTTGAGTCAAAATATGTAAATATAATGGTTCACATTCAAAGCACTGATGAAGTTATATCAGTGCGTACTGACTTGAAAATTTATATATATATAAATATATATATATATATATACACACACAAAATTTCAAGTCAGTACGCACTGATATAACTTCATCAGTGCGTTGGATGTGGACCATTAAATTTAAATACTTTGATTCAAAGTGTATGCATTTGTCAAAACTTCTCAATAATCAGTGGTCCACATGCAACGCACTGATATAAGTTATATCAGTGCGAACTGAGGAGAAAATGACCGTATATATACATATAGGCAATGTATATGGCAAAGTCCACCGCCTCTTAAAGGCTTAGGGCATGTTTAATTTTTCCACTGAACACTTAATAACATTTAGGGATCGTTTGTTTTTTTATCTAAAGACTAAACAGTCTTGAACTTTTCTAAAGACTGAATAGGGACTGAAATCTGAACTTGAATGATATGTTTGTTTTTTTTTCTCACATCTGAATGTATTGTCAATACGTTTGTTTTTTAAAAATAAAATTGTCTGAAAATAAGTAATTTTATTTATATCCATATTAAACAATTATACATATTATATGGAATAAAAACAATATAAAAATAATAATTATATATTAACATATATGATGATGATCTTCTTCTTCCATTACAAACACTGCATTTTAACTAAGAAAAGAAAAGGTTTTTTTTTTTCAAAAATAAAAGGGGCAGTAGGAAAACTCACACAAATCATTGTAAAAAAATAATATATAAATATATCACCATAATATCATAATAAAATACTAATATTAAACACAAATATGAGAAGTGATTAAGGTTCTTTTTTATTTTGAAATCTATTTAAAATAAGCAATAAATTAAAATAACGATTTCTATACTATATAAAATTATGATAAAATTGAGAATATGTTATATACTGTGATAATATCGGAAGAAAAGATCTTGGTTTACATTTAATGCAATTCAGTAATTTGCAATTAAGTAAAAAGTCATGATTTTTTACTTTTTATTTTAAGTTGTTTTTTGATATTTTAAAGTTGTTTGACCACTTAAAAAAACAAAACAATTTAATAATTATGATTCAGACCCATTAAGTTTTAAGTGAAAAAAACAAACAACCCCTTAATGTGTGTTATCAAGTTGTTTCGTTTGATTTTTTTAGTTATAAAACCACTTAATGAACTCCTACAACCACTTTTTATATAAAGTGAAATTTTTTCACTTTTCACTTGATGGAAAATAACTGAAATAAATATCAATTTTTTACTTTCAAATTTATCCTTACAAATCATAGTTATTTCTAATTTTCTCTTCTCTCATACTCCTTAACCATATTAATATTTTTTTCTTCTCACTATTTAAAAAACTTTAGGAGCCACTTTAAAAAAAATTGATAGAGATATAGATTTCATTATAATACGTGATATTAGAATCTTAAATCTCTTTTACGATACGTATGGCATCCTACTAGGACGTGTACATCTTTTTTCTTAAATGAATGACATAAATATATCACTTCATAAATATGAGATAACATAAAATCATAAATCATATTGATTTTTCGAACTTTCAGTTCGACCATGAACTGCAAGTTCATATATAAAATTCAGAAAACTTCAGATTCTGTATGAATTTGAAACTGCAGGTTCCAAATAATAAAGTATGACATTCATGTATATAACACTGAATCCAGAACTCCAGGTTCTGATCGGTTTGCAAAACGCGCCAACTTAAATATCACAATAATAAATCCAGAAACTTCAAGATCTGGTTAGTCGGTCAAGTTGGTCTCATATATTGTGTATAAATAAATAAATACAAATATTTAAAGAGTATAGTAAATAAATCTAGAACTATATATAGGTTCTGTCGACATAGCCGTAGCTAGTCTTATATATTGTGTATAAATAAATAAATAAATACGAATATTTAAAGAGCATAATAAATAAATCCAGAACTATATATATGTTCTGTCAATACAGTCTTATATATTACATTTAAATAAATACGAATATTTAAATAGCATAATAAATAAATTCATAACTATACATAGGTTCTGTCGATACGGTCGTAGCCAGTCTTATAAATTGCATATAAATAAATAAATACGAATATTTAAAGACTATAATAAATAAATCCAGATATATTGATTCTGGTGACACATCATAAACCAGTCTCATATATTGTGTATAAATATATAAATGTGAATATTTAAAGAGCATAATAAATATATCCAGAACTATAGGTTCTGGTGACACAGCATAAACCAGTCTCATATATTGTGTATAAATATATAAATACGAATAATAAAATGTAAGTAAATCATTCTCCTGGAGATCCCTTTTAATTACATACATGAATATCGAACTGTAAGTAAATCACTCACCTGAAGATACTTTTTACTTACATACGATCGTGCTGATAACGTGTTATAAAACTACAAATAAATATAGAAGAAAAGAATATAGATGAAGAAAACAAGCTTTACTGATAGTATATATTCAACAACCCTTTTATTTACAATAGAAAGCCATATATATATATATATATATATATATATATATATATACAGAAATTTTCAAGTTAGTATGTACTGATATAATTTTATCAGTTCATTAGATGTTGACCATTAGATTTACATACTTTGACTCAAAGTATATGCACTTGTCAAAACTTCTCCATAATCAGTGGTCCACATGCAACGCACTGATATAAGTTATATCAGTGCGCACCGAGGAGAAAAGGACTATATATATATATATATATATATATATATATAAGAAACTTTTCTCCTCAATGCGTACTGATAAATAAATATTAGTGTCTTGCATGTAGACTATTAGATTCACTTACTTTGACTTAGTCTGTATGCACTTGTCAGTGCTTATCCATAATTTAAGGCTCATATGATGCACTTGTGTATTTTATATTAGTACGTATTGAGGAGAAAATGCATATAGACAAATATATGGCAAAGTCCACTACCTCGTAAAGGCTTTAGTCACCTCACTAAAAAGAAGTATGCGGCCTCTTAATGGCTTAGTCATTAAGTTATAAGCGCACATCACCTCTTAGTAGAGCCAGTAGTGTATCTCTCCTTCCTCATAAGGGATGATGGGTTCAATCCCACTATGTGTATTTTATAAGCATTTGTGGTGAGTTTTCTTCCCTGGTTGTGGGAGTAGTTATCTCTCGTTATGAGAGTAGATATATGGGCGCACATGTATTATTTGATCCCGACAGGTCCCGACAATCCTATTGTAATATCATGTAATACTAGTAAAAAAAATTAAGTTAGAAGCGAATGCTTCAAGCGGTGGAAAGCCACATGTGTTAAAGCATCTCCAATGCTATGCTAAATTATTGTGTCAATGCTATAATTTAACATAGAGTACAAAAACTATACTCTAATGCAGTGTTAAATGTTGTGCTAAATATGAAATATGCTATACAGCGTGCCAAAAGTCAAATTTAGCACATTAATAAATGCTTACTTTTTAATTATAAAAATACAATTATATATATTTTTAAAATATTTAAAATAATTTAAATTTAATTACATTAATGATATTTCAATTAAAATCTATTTCATCTCCAACTATTCTTTAGCAGTTCGATGTTCTTCTATTTTTGTCTTTTCATTTTCCTTTTTTTATTCATCTCCAAATTTCATATCTTCCATTTGTATATCCAAAACTTGCTTTTCAATGGAAAAGAATCTAAATCTTTCAAAACGTGGAAAATTATTTACAAATAATCAAGATGTAGCGATCTGTAATGCTTGGTTGGCCATGATACTCTAGCTACTGGCAACCTAAACCTTTTGTGTTATGGTTTGAAGTCAAAAAAAAAACAATCTCAAAGAAAGATTACAGGAGCAAAGCAAGGAAGAAGGGGAAAGGGAAAATAAAGAACAGAAACAATTCCAAAAAAGAAATAATAAATGTATTAATGATAAGTGTTGATTTTTTATAATTTCAATTAAAAAAATAATAAAAATAGCAATTTAAATAGAACTGTATATTGGAGCATAATATTAAATTGATGTGCCAAATATGGTATTTTCCTCTTTTTTTTATACCAAATTTGGCATTATCAATGATACATGCATCGGAGATGGTGTTATAATAAATATGATGTTTACAAGTTTTTGTTTTTTATTTTTTTGTGGGACCCATTTGTTTAATGCTTCAAATGATTTTCTTTTAGCCAATATATTTAATGATTTTACTATTTATGAGAAAATGTTTTTTTTTTTTCAGTAAATTGGATAGTTTAATAATTAATAAATTTATATATGAAAAATAAATAATTATTTATTTATTAAGAATTGAAACATACAATACCTTATCACCCATGAGAAAATCTTTAATAGGACGGTCTCATTGCCACTTGGTAAGATCATCCCAATGAGATTGCATTATTTATCTCGAGAACATAAATATATATGAGTGGTGCTATTGGCACACCCCCTACTGTTCTATTTATACCTCACTTTTAAAATTTTTGATTTAAGTAAATAAAATTAAATGTTTTTATTAATTTTTAATTTATTTCTAAAACTACCATTTTTACTTATTTTTTAAACCTAATACACCCCGCCGTTGATCTATCTATCTATGATATTTGTATACGTCTCTCTCTCACCTACATTGAACGATTTATTTTTCTTCTTATTTTTATTTTTTTTTGTTTTTCTTCTTTTACTTATTTCATGGTGGGAAAGAAAAAAAAAGAACATAGTTGTTTCAACACAACCGCAACTTGAAAAAAGTAAACTTGAAAAAAGTAAACTTGAAAAAAGTAAACTTCAAACTTATTTCTAGAGAATGAATTGTTTCAAAATGCTTGATATCATTCTCAAACAATTCTTATAAATGTTTGATATCATTCCCATATAATTCTTGCAGATGCTTCATGTCATTCTCAAACAACTCTTTCAGATGTTTGATATCGTTCTCAACAATTCTTCCATATACTTGATATCGTTCTCAGATTCTTCCATAATGGTTTGTATGTGTGAAAGAAGCAAATTTTAGGGTTTAAGAGTTATTTTTTTTCTTCAAAGAACGTGGTTTTTTTTTTTTTGGGCAAGGAATGTGTGGTTTTATCAGATTTACTTTGTAGAATATTTTTTTTCCTTAAATTGTATGTCTCTATAAGTAATTTTGGTAAAGGAAAAAATTATTACATAATTAAAAAGTGAGACATAAATAGACCAGTAAGAGTGTGTCAATAGCACTACTAATATATATTATTGAATTATAATTTGGTGTAATCTCATTGGACGGTCTCACCAAGTGGCAATGAGACCGTTCCATTGAAGATTTTCTCCTCACCTACAATCCCTCTGATATAAAACTACATAGGAACCCACTTTTCATTATTTGGATCAAAATCCAAGGGTTGTGTATTCTCTTTCTTGGCCCACCACTTACACAATAGCACTTGAATTTTGATCCAAATGATAAAAAGTGAGTTTGTATATAATTTTATATCAGGGGTTTGTAAGTGAGAAACCTTGTGAAACATAATAGCCATTTTAAAACCACACTCTCTTGTAAACTATAAGTCATAACCAAAACTAGAGAGTAGAAAATGACTAATATTTTCTAAAAGAGGAGGTTTTTAATAATATCCCTAAAAATATTTTAATTAATCAATAACATTTAACCTGATGAAATGATAATAATGATAATGATAATAATAATAATGGTAAAAACAAAAATCAATTTTTAATTAATTAATTTTTTAAACATATATGTATATGTATAATTGAACTAAAATAATATTACTTATACTTTTAAAATATATGTTTTTAAAATGATATAATTAGTTTTTTTTTTCAGAAAACAGTTTTCAATTATTTCTACCCACGAGTTTTCAAAATTTTTAACTTATAAAAACACAAAAATCATTTTCTCATTTTCAAATGAAAATATATAAAACAAAAAACAAAAATGTTACAGAAACATGCCTTCATTGGTTTGAAATTTTGTATTGGCTTATTTTCGTGAACAAAACACTATTTGTTTGTAATTCTTTACTTGCTAAGGTTGAGTGGTTTGTTCGGAATGACATGTCATGAAGACTCAACGTATTTGAGCATTATGTCAATCAATGAAAACTCTTCAAAGTGTTTGAATAAGGTATGTTTTTGTTCAATTCATAAGCTTTCGACACTTGGGAGAACATTGTATTTGCATTCATGCACTTTCATGGTTGACATTCATTTTAGCATAGCTTGCATTGATCATTCTATATGTTTAGAATGCATTTTGGAAGTGTCATGAGTAACATGGTGTCTATGCAGGTTTTGGTCCGCATATGTGAAACTTGAGTTTTCGGAAAATTGACCTTTGAGTATTTAATAAACCAAGCCTTTTCTCTAGAGCTTCAAATTGGGTTTTGTAAAATTCTGGAATAACTGGATATCTATATCTTTCCAACGGTGTATTTCTCATAAAACTCCATGATCGTTTGGATAGGTTTCGAAGTGTTCCAAGTGAACTTTGAAACTTGGGAAAAAAATATAGGAGATCTGACCCCTTACCACTCGAGCTGTGAGAACCGAGACTCTCCATTGGTAACGGTGAGGCTCCATCGCTTCCAGCAGTGGAGTTCATCGCTCAAGCGGTGGCTGACTTGTACATTTTTTCATATTTTTCGTACGGTTTTGGTTTGTAATCATCTGTAACCTTCCCAAATTATTATTGTTTTTTAAGAGGGAATGGTTCTAAATAGCACCATTTGGAAGTTGAGTTGTGCAGCTAGCACTACTATAATAAGTCTTGTTTTATTAGCACCTAAAAGGGTGTGCTGACGAAAATGCCCCTCCTTTTACTTTTACAACTTTTACTTATCATTTTCAAAATTTCTCGATTTTTTCTCTTCTTTCAGCTGTTCTTCTACTTATCATTTTCTCTCCACTCATTTGTTCTTACTGTACAAAGCAACATCCAGTCACTTTTCCATAATTTTTCATTCATTCACAAGGTAATCTGTCAAAATTGATGAATGCCCAAGTTTGAAAGAGTAGATCCAATAAGTTTATGCCAAGGTTTGAAGATTGGAAGAGTTGATAAGGTAAATTTCCTCCATTTCAGTTGTGGTATGGAAACTTTCACTTTCAATTTTGTTAGATGTATATGTTGAACTGAAGCTAATTCTCCCTTTCGATCTGGTTTTGTGGAAAACTCTGTCTTTTCTAGAAAACTCTGTCTTTTCTGGAAAACTAGTTTTCCAGAAAATAAGTCCTGATTTCGACACATAAGTGTATTCGGTTCGAGACATAATTGTAATCTTTTCGAGACTTATTTATATTATTTTCGAGACTTATTTATATTATTTTCGAGACTTATTTATATATGTTTCGAGACTTAATTATTTAATTGTCGAGACTTATGTTTAGCACATTCTGGACTTATTTATATCACTTTTGAGATTTTTTTAATCACTTTCGAGACTTATTTATCATTATCGAGACTTATTTATATTAAATTCGAGACTTACTGGGATGAACTAAGGTTATTGTTGTTTGTTTGACTAGTTTTCATATAGTGAATAATTAATTATTTAATTGTCTAGACTTATTTATATCATTTTTGAGACTTATTTATATTCGTATCGGGACTTAATTAATTATTTAATTATCTAGACTTATTTAGATCATTTTAGAGATTTATTTATAATAGTATCGAGACTTATTTATTCGGAACTTATTTATATCACAGACGAGACTTATTTATATCCGCATCGAGACTTATTTATATCGTTATCGAGACTTATTTATTTCACATTCGAAACTTATTTGTATCACATTCGAGACTTATTTATATCATTATCGAGACTTATATATATTAAATTCGATACTTAATTCCATTAATTCGAGATTTAATGGGATGAATCCGAATTACTTTTATTGTTTGACTAGTTTTCATATGGTGAGTAATTTGATTTGATAGTGTTATTTGTTTGTAGGACAATGGATCGAGTTAGAATATTGATATCATAAAATGGACGATGGAATGAACTACCGGATGGAAGCCAAAGATATGCCGGCGCCATTAATAAAGGTGTATATGTTCGGAAGAATTTGACATATGAAGAGCTACTAGGGGTTGTGAAGGCCATTGTCAAACATGATCCGAACAGATATGAAATTGACATAGAATCAATATCTGTTGGTCCAGACAGTACATGTCGTACTATGATAGCGGATGATGATGACGTTCAGTTTCTACTAGGGGAAGACAAGGTAATTCCGAAAGTGTGTGTTACCCTTGTTGAAAGAAGATACGAGGAACTAGTCATGGGTGATGACATTCAAATCAATCAAAATCCCGTAGAAACACGGCAATCTGATAATAATGTTGTCCATGATTCGTACGAGGCAGTTGACCTTGATACACCTCATACCGTACGTCATTTTGACCGTGACTTGGAACCGCAATTAGACGACCGCTCTGATATTGGTTATGGTCCTGAACAACATCATGCATCGGGAAGGCCTGTGGAAGGAGAGCATAACATTTCTAGTTCGAACAATCCAACAACATGGGTTATCCCTGGATCAGAGTCATTTTCGTTTGGCGACATGAGCACCATGGGTTCCAGTACACCTAACACTATGAAATTCGAATGTCGAGACTTTCGAGACTTATGTATATTCAATTCGAGACTTAATTCCATTAATTCGAGACTTATTGCAATTAATTCGAGACTTACTGGGATGAATCAGAATTAATGTTATTGTTTGACTAGTTTTCATATGGTTAATAATTAATTATTTAACTATCGGGACTTATTTATATCAGTTTCAGGACTTATATAAATCAATATCGAGACTTATTTATATCACATTCGGGAATTATTTATACCACTTTCGAGACCTATTTATATAGTTTTCATATGGTGAATAATTTGATAGTGTTATTTGTTTATAGGACAATGGATCGAGTTAAGAATACTGATATCATATAATGGACGATGTTATTACGTACTAGTAAGTCTCGAACTACTTTAGATAAGTCACGCATTGTTATAATAAGTCTCGAATATACTGTTAATAAGTCACGAATGTTTTCCAATAAGTCTTGAAATGCTGAAATAAGTCTCGAATGAACCTAATAAGTCTCGTGTAAACCTACATGTTCTAATAAGACTCGAAATTACCTAATAAGTCTCGAATATAGTTAATAAGTATCGTAATTCGAGACTTACTGGAAGTCCATCCATAATTCAATATAAATGTAATCAACTGTCAATATAACCATTCAAGATCCATCCCTAATTCCGTTCAATAACATTCATAATCAACAAAAGTTCCATCCATGATTTGGTGTATTAACATTCATAATCAACAAAAAATCCATCAATAATAACATTTGCAATAACCATTCAAAAGTCCATCCATACATAACATACGGTTTCTATCGACAAGATCTCGAAGCTATATCAAATTTGAAATCAACAAAAACCCAACAAAAATCAACTATATCAAATTTGAAAACAAAACCCAAACGAAATTACCTCAAATCAAAGCCGGTTTCTATCGACAAGATCTTGAAGCTACGTGTCACCGGAGTCTAACGACTACCGTTGAAGTTTTCACGGTTGTCTGCCGGTGCCGTACTGCTCGTCGCCGTCAATGAGTTTCTCGTCACTGTTGGTTCGTCGATGTCAATCTCGTTGGAGTGATTATCTTTCCATAGTCAATGAAGTAAAAAAATTGGAAACATGAAAAGTTAACAGTAAATTTTAAAAATCAGATGTGCCCTGATATAAGGGTATTTTTGTCCGAATTCAATATTTAGTGCTATTAAAACAAGACTTATTAATGTGGTGTTGTTTGTACAAAACCCACCTAAAAAAGTGCTATTTAAGTTTTTGACCCTATTTTTTAATAATTTCCATGGACTTTTTTAGTTTTTAAAAGTTGATTTTTTAGTGATGAAAATTATTTTCTAAAAATTAATTTCAAATTGAAATCCGTCGGTTCTAAAAATTGAGTTTTAGTGATGGATACTACCTTAGTACCTTTTCTATTCAATGTCATCAAATATTTATACCCCCACACTTACACCGTCAAGTTGTAGGTTCGAGTCTCTCTTCCTCCTAAAATCTCAAATTATTTTAATATTTTTTAAAGAAAATATATTCTTTATCCTAGGTACGTGTCAAATGGGTTTGGCCACTTGCATCAAATTTAGGTGGAGAAAATTCACAGAAAGACCTGCATAGACTTGGAATTCTGGCTCCCTCTTTTGTTGACCTCAACGCTATCGATTGTGGCTGAAAATACTTGCCTGCCATGTGAAAGTGGAAAATTAGGACACTCTGTACGAATAGCAAATTGTGTCGACTGGTAGTTAATTATGTCTGATTACAAACATATATCACTATTTATTCCGTTTAATTTATCAGTAAGAATATATTTAAGGGCAATTATTAATTTTGTCGTGGACTTTTTTTTAAAATTCCAAGTTGTTTACGACTTTTATAAAAGTGATAAAATTGATCCTTATATATTTTTTTCAAATACCAAATTAGTCATTCTCCTTTTAGAAGTGATCAAATTGGTCCCTCTAATGGTTTAATAGTGTTAAATATAACAGTTGACTTTAAATTTTTTAGTTAAAGTATGTAAATACCTTTCATTTGTCATATTAGAACAAAGATGTTTTATCTTTTGTGCATTAAATTCATTATTATAATTACAATAAAATCTAAAAATATTATTAATGAAACACCATTTGTAACTTTTTAATTAAAATTTTCTAAAAAAAAATCTAAAAATATTTTAATAAGACAATATCAATTATACACATATTTTATAAACAAAGTTACATTCATTCTCAATTTAATCTTTTACTATTTTTATATAATTGTTTCTTTTTTTAATATTATACAAGCACAGTTGTCAAAATTATTAAAAATCAAAACTCAAAAATAAAATAAACAAAAATATAAATGTATTAAAAAAATTGCATTGTCGTTATTATATCGTTTATAAGTAAAGTATAATTTTATCCCTACGCTGTTAAAGTTGATTGACGGAACTTAGTTAGAGAGATTAATATGACACTTGGGAAAAATGTAAAGACTAATTTGATCACTTTTGTAAAAGTCATAAACAACTTGAAATTTAAAAAAAGTCCAACACCTAATTGGTAAGTGCCCGATATTTAATTATTATCAAGGGTAAGATATAGTTATGAAATGACAGAAACTCAATAATGAATTGGAGCAGTTGTCAAGAATTGCGTTTGTTTAACGGAGAATGAAGTAACTTCTAGAAAGACAGAATGTAAATTCACTTCTCTAAGATTGAAGACCACAATTTTACAATTTCAGAGAAGAGATTGACACACAAAAATTCACCACCATAACTATACAATTAATTAAAAGTGGAAACTTGGAGATGTTTTATTGCAATATGACTTGATAGGATTGATGGCCATACCCTGCAGCTTCTCTAGAAGACTACAATCTTACTCATTGATGGCCGATCTGATTATATTTATGGTGAGTTTGTATGCACCACAAACTCATTAAAAACATATCTTCTTCATTTCTGTAACTATCCCGTCGAGTGTTAGAACTTAGCTCGCCTTAACTTGCTTATGAATCCCATCTGGAAGTATATTTCATTAGTGTTCGATTCTTCACCAGTAGTATGATGATAATTGCAGGTGATACAAATTAGTTTTTGGCTAACTTCTTGAGATTTCTCCTCATTTAATCAATCACTAGACTAGAAATGTTACTTCTACCAAAATATGAAATCAAACAAGTAGGCTTACAGTTGTTCAGAGAATCAGACAGATAGTTACTTTGTTTAAAACTTTAAATACATTTCACCTATCATTTAGATAAATGTAAGGTTTCCCCTGTTATGCAAACTATGCTGATGATGATGATGACGCTATTTGGGAAAAATGTTGTGGTGATCTTGTTTGAGAAGCCAAAGAAGGTTTTGGGGGAACTTGTATGCACTCTAATCCACCTTCCAACATCTCGACAACTTTAGTCATCGATGGCCTATCCGATGGAAAAGTTTGAATGCACCACAAGCTTACTAACACCATCTTCTTAGCAAGCTCCTTTTCCTCTTCAGTGATAGCACAACGGAGTTCAAAATCATTGCTTGGCTCAAGCTGCTTATAAATCCAATTTGGAAAATATATTTCACTCGTATGAGACACTCTAACGTCAATGTTTTTTCTTCCACCGACCATTTCAAGAATCATCATTCCATAACTATATACATCGGACCTGTGAGAGGCTTCTCCAAAGGTTCTACAGAATACTTCTGGCGCAATATACCCTATAGTTCCTCTCGCACCCAACATTGATATGATGCTCTCTTTCTTTTTGCATAGTTTGGCAAGCCCAAAATCAGATATCTTTGGACAAAAGTCTTCGTCTAAAAGAATATTGTGAGGCTTTATGTCAAAATGCACAATCCTTGTGTTACAACCTCGGTGTAAATACTCTAGTCCTCTAGCAATACCACCTGCAATTTGATACATTGTCTTCCATTCCAAACTAGATTTTGTAGTTGAAGATTCCTGATCATATATGAACTTATCAAGAGATCCATTAGGCATGAATTCATAGATTAGAGCTATTTTATTCCTCTCATAACAAAAACCAAGAAGATTGACTATATTAACATGCGATGTTCTACTGATGCTAGCTACCTCATTGGTAAATTCCTCCCCATTTCCTTTGGACTCCTTCAAGAACTTCACTGCCACAAGACGACCATCAGGTAGCTTCCCTTTGTATACATCGCCATAGCCTCCTTGACCGAGTTTATGGCTGAATGATTCCGTCATCTTTTTAACGTTAGAATAATTGTATCTTGTTGGAGCAAGAGATCCAAAATTTCTTACAAAGGCTTCCATATTTTGGGAATTCTCTGTTTTGTTCTTCGAGAATTTATCAAACCAATGGAATATTGAATTTTTTCCTAGGCCTCTTATGAGAAAAATGGAGAGGATTATTAATATCCCCACCACACCAGCTGCAATGCCTGCATTCAAAGATAGGAGTAACCCAATATGAACAAAAAAGAATAACAATTTTGAAATTACTTGAGAGATTTAACTGCATGTCGATAAATTATTATTGCCAATCAGAAATACACCAGTTGACGGGTGAATGTATTACCCAGGGACAGGGTAAGCATCCTTCTTTTGCCGAATGATGATCCTGCAGAAAAACTAAACGATCAAAATTCTTAAATTGACAAGTGATATCATCAGAAAATGGACCTAAAAAATGAAGTCAATTAGATTACATATTAGTTTATATTCAATAATCTAAAAGCTACTTCTAATGGTTTATCAGAACTCCACATATCTTCTCTAAAATGATAAGAACAACAAAGAAAAACAAAATTTGAGGAAAAATATAGAGAGATTTGCTTTTAGTTTCTCAAGTGGACATACCATTAAACCAACCTCATATTGTTGAAATTACCCACTATTGAATTAGAGTACTAAATTAAAGATATTGACAACTTTAAGTGACTTCTAAAACTCAGTTAAATCACATATAAGCTAAAAACTTAATTTGTATGGCAATTAGCATTAAATGCCCTAAACACCATTCAATGTCTCATAAAGTAAATAGAATTCGAGAGACAGGAGAGAAATGAAATACTGATATATTGATGTATATTGAGATAATTAGGTTTACAGCAAGTCATCAAATATATAGAGAAATACAAAGACCATAACACCCCTATCTAACACAAACAATAACACACAGCCATCACTTACAACCCAACATTCCACTACAACAAAAAATACATATTCCCATATTCCAACAATTACAAGGCGCTAGAGTTAATTTGTACAAGAGTGGACACCACAAACCGCGTTGTAGCCTAACCCTGTCACTCATAATATAATTACTGGTATATTTAATGAGTACAGGTCACTGAAATATTGTTCAACTAAACTAAGAAGGTTGATATCTAAAGCCATTGGGTATAATCGGGTTTGGGGTATTTTAGAGAGAGAATCATGAGTGTGTGGTTGTTATAATTTACTATATAGTGGAACTTTCTCTTGTCGTCCTGACTGCCGTAGTTTTTCTCTATTGGGTTTCCACGTATAATTCTTTGTGTTGTGTGTGATTGTATTGTTTATTTCTTCCGTCCTTTTTTATCTTTTGTTATTGTTTGATTGTGGTCTATCCGGCAACGCTTCTGCGTAGTGACGTTGTTCACTAACGGTAAGCCCCTCACACCCACACATTGAAGTCGTGGATGTGTAGCATTTTTATTATTGCAACAATGGTGAAGAAAAAAGCAGACGGTCAGACAAGATAAAGAGACCTCGTTGTATTAAGGATATTTCAAACAACAAGATGTGTATTAACAATTGGAATTTTGATTTATTACTAGAGTTGGTTAGTGCCGATAGAACCATGGAAAATTTTCATAATGTGCCGGCTGGTAAAAGAAGTCAGGATGTTTTCATTTGGAAGCCTGCTCCTGACGGTAAATTCTCAACAGCAACAACTTGAGAGTCAATGAGAGGCCGAGGTGATAATTTTGTGTGGAATTATTGGTTTTGGCTTTCTTTATTGCCCAAAAGAATATCAATTTGTCTATGGAAAGCCTGGTTCATGTGCTTGGCAGTAGATGATAGAGTTCAGGCCAAACGCATATTGATGGCTTCAGCGTGTGATTGTTGCGTACAGAGAAGCCAGGAAAACATTGATCACATTCTGTCTTTAGGCGAGGTGGCTTCTGAGGTTTGGCGTCGGGCTAGTGTGGTGTTGGGGATTCCATTCCAGCAGATTCTTCCCTGGAAAAACAGAGTTACAAGCTGGTTCCACTATGCTCGTAAATGGTCTATCAAAGATATTTTAATCGGATTGATTCTGTGCTTGATTACGTGGTGCCTCTGGAATAGAAGATGCAAAGCGAGAATGGAAGGAGTGCAACAAAGTGTTGATCATATCTGGAGAAGTGTTCGGTACTGGGTTAGATCTTTATCCGAGAACACTTTTCTTTACGGAAATTAAAGACACCGGACTTTTGTATTATGAAGGAATTTCAAATTCAGCAACAAAGTGTTTGCACCAAGCCTGAAAAAATTATCTCGTGGGTTAAACCTCCTGTGGGTTGGATAAAACTTAATTCTGATGGTAGTTGTAGGGGAAATCCAGGTAATTCAGGAGGTGGAGGTATTATTCGGGATTGCCATGGCATGATGAAAGCAGCTTTTTCTAGCTATTTTGGCAATGGTACGAACAATAGTGCGGAATTAAAAGCAATCATGGAAGGAATTCGTTTGTGCAAATGACTTCTTTATTTTAATGTGATTATTGAAAGTGACTCTCGAATTGTTGTTGATTGGCTTCGGAGAGGTAGATGGACCTTGTGGTATCTTTGGGATTTCTAGGAGGACCTAGTGACGGAGTTAGAAGGGGTGAATTTCATGGTGCTCCATCAATATAGGGAAGGCAATGGTGAGGCTGATTTTCTTGCTAGAGAAGGAGAAATAGGAAAGAACATCATTTACGAAGATCAACATCTTTTACCACGTTCTCTCATAGGTGTTCTTCGTATTGATAGGTTGGGTCTCCCTTCCTTTTCAACATTAGTGGTTTTTTTTTTCTAGGCTCGTTTTCTTGTTTATACAGGCTTGGTTGAGTTTTTATAATTTTCTTATCTAGGCCTGTTTAGTATTGCTCTTTTTTAGGCTTGTTTTGCTTTGTCCTTTTTTTTTCTGGTTTTGTTTGTTGTTGGTGTTGTTGTTTTTGGAAGGGTTTTTTATTTTCCTTATTTGTCATTTCCCTTTTGTTTGGTTTGTAACCACAGTTTTCCTCAGCCTTAAATGAGGGCTTTTATCAAAATAAAAAAAAAGACCTCGCTGTAATATTCTAACAAGCCGCCATGATAAATAAGTAAAGGCCCTAATAACTCAACAAACCGATATTTAATCCCTACAAAACAAAGAAATAGTATTTTTATTGATTGCCAACAGCATCATACATTAGACATACTTGTTTGACGGCTTCCTATTTTCAGTATATCAATGAAGGTCACTAAAACATGTTGAACATATTATATAATTTGGAATTGGTATGGCAAACTTGAAAACAGAGTGGTCAAGTTGGAATTTTCAATAATCATGATTATAAAGATCACGCAAAAATCAATATGTGTTATCATTGTTGTGGAATATGTAAAAAAAAAAAATGTAAACGAGGAAAATTCCTAATAATAGTCGTTCGTTTGACTGTCCGACAACTATGTTTCAGACGAGTAATATCATATACTCTTAGCAAAAATTACCCTAATCAAAGTAACCTAAAAACGTCGGTTTGATTCAACTCCACATAATTAGGAACAATTAGTTTCCAAAACCCAAAACCAAACCGAACCAGTTTTTGGTCACCCCTAAATACGTGAATGAACCCAAACTGAATAAAGCAGTTTGATTTGGTTTGATAACATATTTCAATTCTTTGAAGGAGAAGAAGGTTTTGTTTTTGTGATGTTTGTTTCATGAACGTTTGAATAATGTCCCTAATAGTAATAGGTTACTTCCTCTAATGATAAAGTAAAAAAGAAATGTTGTGTTTGTGAAGAAGATATGTCATGCTTAGAAGCAAGTTGCAATTGTCCTGCATCAATTCATGGGACAGAGTAGTAGGAATACCAGCCCAACAATCTTTAACCCCAACATCAAGAGTGAATAGGACATACCTTTATTTGGACAGATATAAGGATGAGGCTGATCAGTGCAATAACAAACGAATTCACTATTATCACTGTCATGTCCACACACTCCATTCGACTGTTGACAACTATCACACAAGCTGTTATTTGCATACCATTGCAACCCAAAACCATCACGAACAACTTGAGTCAGATTTGCAGAAATCGGATCTCTCTCTATGGATTGAATTGTTGAACCCAGCACTGAAACTTGGACGTTGTTATCACAGCTTCCCAAATATTCCCCAAAGACTGATGTAATATCAGTATTTGGGATTAAGAAGTAATTGGCGGTGTTTGCGTTTGTGTCATCTGGGCTGCAGTTAAACCGGTATGCAGGAATCTCATTTGGGCTGGACACCGGACAATCATAGTACAGAGTGATGTTTTGAGTATCGGGACTATAATCGAAAATAGTGAAATTCAAAGGACTGTTACCAGGGTTCTTGGGACAATTATTGTCCCAGTAATCTTGTATAGCAACACTCACAATCTTTGAAGGGCTATCGATTTTAAGGACTCGATAAATTCTGTTGGCGATTGTAATTTCCGGGACACCACTGTTGCAGTCCACCTTGAATCCGGGATATCCACAATATTCTGACCGATCCCCTCCCCAGAAAGGATATCTAAAATCCATGTTTCCGCACTGAAATGGGGCGACGCATTTTTCATATTTATCATCGATACACAAAACAGAGGTCGGAACATGAACGAAGAAGAGGGTTATGATAATGAAGAAGAAGCTACGAAGGAGATCCATTCTTGCAGAGACAGAGAGAGATATTGAGATGATGGAGATGAATTGGTATGCATATTACGTCTGCCATCATAATATTATAATAACACCAATTGTTTATTTTTGACTAAAGTGTGGGGTACTGGGGTGTTAAATTATTCTAAGCGAAAGTTCTATTGGAAAATGGCAATGAACAATTTTCCAATTTTTGGCAGAGTTGTCAAGTTGAAATTTTCCCACCCAAAAATCAATGTCTTTATGGTTGTTTTTTCTCCAAGGATGGAATACATAAAAATAAAATATGTGAAGTAGGAAACTACCTAGAAATAGTTGAGTTTGAACGTTTCTATCTTTGCCATGACCTACGAGTCTACGACTAATATTCAATACACGACTAATTACCTGAACTGGCTGGTTTGGTTAGATTTCATATCTTAATTCAGTTCTATAAATGTAAGAACTTGTCAGATTTTGATTTGATTCAGTTCAGCCCAAAGTCTATCGAACTGGTTTTTGTCCACTCCTATAGCCTCTAAAAGTTGGTCAAAAAGGGGGCGTAGGAATCGTCCCCAAACCTGTCCGACCCCATATATTTTGGTAAAACCCCGCCTCATAGAAAGACTTGTAATTAATATTGGATGTTTAGTTGACCTCAAGTCTTGGTTTTACTTTTACACTAGTATTTTTCAGTACGCGTTTTAATTTGTACTGATAATGATATTGTTATTTGTTAGAGTAGCTGAAGGAAGTTCAACTACACTAAAAGAGGTTCAAATCAGTACATTACACTGGTCTTGCAGTTTGTATGAGCAGCAATTGTGAACATTGTCTTGATAAAAGACACGTATTCAAGCTCAATAGAGAATTAGTTAACTCTGCAAGGCAAATTATAAGATTGCATTAGTCAAACTATTACTTTTCAAATGCCTACTTTTCAAGGCCAGCAACATGGTTTCAAGGAGAATAATGAGAAATTAAGAAAGACACAAACCAAATTCACCGTGTGTTGCCCATTAAATAATAGATTGGTTGAAATGAAATAATAAGATTGCATTAGTCAAATTATGCAAGTAAGGTTGTGGAGATGTTGGAATGAAAAAGGCTTCAAAAATCCACCAAAACCCAACTAGATTGCGAAAACGTTTTTCCCTGTAACATATTCATAAACTCGCATCAGAGGAAGAACCCTTCGCCGGCATTTGAAATGCATCTAAGAATGTAGTATACTCTCTCCCTATAACCAAGGACACTTCTTTTTTAAAACTGTAAAATAATTAATTAAGATTTGTTGTAAATGATGCTCAATTCACATTAATAAACCATTTGAGCAAGCAATTTTTGGAGTTAAACTTGTTGGATGCAAAAGCAGAGATTAAAAGAGCTACATAGTTATATCCGATGAACTAGTGACTCCACTTTGACAGAGTAAACATAGACCTGGTCATTAGACAACTCTTTCTTTTCACATCCACCATCGTCACTAATTTCAGAGATTGATCAAAATAAGTTTAAAACTTTAAGCATTCTTAATTATCCACAGTATTTAACAGTTGAATTCAAAGGTATTTGTATAATTGTATGAATATGGAACTATATTAACATGGGAAGTTTTACTAATGCAAGCAACTTCGTTGATGAACTCCTCTCCATTCCCCTTAGACTTGCTCCAAAACTTTTACGGCCACAATACGTCCATCATTTAGCTTTCCTCTGTACACAACCCCGTATCCGCCTTGTCCTAATTTAACAGCAAATGAGTTGGTCATTTTCTTGATAAGTTTTTACTAATTCCTCAACATCTTGATCATTCAATGTTTGTTCTCTCCAAAAGAACATTAGTTTGCCTGACAAACAATTTTTCCTATACATACAAGTCACCAGCACCAAGATTAACACAATCCCACCTAAACCTGCTGAAACACCTGTACAAAAATAACAAATAAATCAAATAAAATAACAATTTTTCTTTAAAAATTGCTGTAGCATCAAAATAATTTAATTTACTTATATAAATCATATATTTATGCAGAAATAATAACATATATAGTTTTATAAAACTGTAATACATACTTAATCACGTACGGATTAAAAGATAGAAAATATGTATCTCAAACTAATATTTTCACAAAAAGTAGAATAACATCTGATTATAAAACTAAGATTCGCAGATATATGGCTGCGTTTGCCACACATTTATTGAATGGACATACCTTCAGGCGATATATATATTGAACTAAGAACTATTGTAAAACAATAACAATATTGGACATACTTGTTGAAGGTGGACAAGTAAAGGGATAAGGCTGATCAGGGCAATAACAAGTGAATAATTTTTCAGTAGTGTCACTGTCATATCCACAGCTATCACACATGTCGTTATTTGCCTTCCATTGCAACCCAAAACCCTTACGAAGAAACTGATTCAATCCTAAAAGTGGATCTGCATTTTTCATATTCATCATCGATGGCTAATACAGAGTTTGGAATAACGTTGAATAAGATAAGGAGGTTCAGAAGTAGGAGATGAACCAAGATTGTATTATTGGTCTCTAAAAATGGCAGCTTCTGGACTGGGAAAAAAGCAACTTGGATTGCAGCTAAGCTAAGAATAGTTTGTCAATTCACCTAATGAATGGCCTTGAGTTTCATCAAAACTACAAGTCATAGGTCATATAAATAGTTATATATATATATATATATTTTTTAATATAATAAGTTATATTAATTATACATCAGTTTAACATGCGGTGATGTGAAGGAGTCATCACAGAGTTAGTAAACTGCTTTTTATATTCAATAATATAAACTAGTCTGTCAATCTTTTTGAATAATCAAATATTGGACAAATTCACTTCTGATCCATTTACTCTCCACATTCCACACCCACATAAAAATTTAAAGAGTTAATTATTTACTTTATCCTTAAATTATGAGAATATTCGCTTTTAGCTATTCTCAATAACTCTCCACACGTTTTTCACTCTTTTGACAACATATGGCTCACTCTTCTGAGAATACAGGGTTCTGCCCGTTATGCAAGTTATTTTAGAGCTTGCTTGATGTGAAGAAAGAATCATCTAAGATAACGTTTTTTGTAATGCTTTTATATTCCAAATATAAACTACTCTATCAATCTATTTCAATCAATAATACATAATCCGAATTTTGAATAGTTCAACTGGATAAATATAAAGGGTCAATGAAGGGATAGGAAAAGTTTGATTCTTCACCCCAGTATCATGACAATGAAGGTGATACAAATTAGTTTTTGGCTAACTGGTTGGGATTTCTCTTGGTATAATCAATCACTAGACCACATGCAATATGAAATCAAAAAAGTAAGCTCACAGTTGTTCAGACATATTGTTATACTCTGTTTAAATACATTTCACCTATCACTTAAATGACTTCAACAAATATAGTTCTGCATGTTACGCAAGTTATGCTGTTGATGATGATGATGATGATGATGAGATCGGGGAAACATGTTGCGGTGATCTTGTTTGAGAAGCCAAAGAAGGTTTTGGGGGAACTTGCAGGTACTCCAAACCACCTTCCAACATCTCCACAACTCTAGTCATTGATGGCCTATCGGACGGAACGGTTTGAATGCACCACAAGCTCACTAACACCATCTTCTTGGCAAGCTCCTTTTCCTCTTCAGTGACAACACCATGAAATTCAAAATCCTTGCCTGGTTCAAGCTGCTTATAAATCCAACTTGGAAAATATATTTTGCTCGTATGAGACACTCTTACATCAATGTTTTTTCTTCCACTGACCATTTCAAGAATCATCATTCCGTAACTATAGACATCGGATTTGTGAGAGACTTCTCCAAAGTTTCTACAAACTATTTCTGGAGCAATATACCCTATAGTTCCTCTTGCACCCAACATTGATATGATACTCTCTTTCTTTTTGCATAGTTTTGCAAGCCCAAAATCAGCTATCTTTGGGATAAAATCTTCATCTAAAAGAATGTTGTGAGGTTTAATATCAAAATGCACAATCCTTGTATTACAACCCCGGTGCAAATACTCTAGTCCTCTAGCAATTCCGACTGCAATTTGATACATTGTCTTCCATTCCAAATTGCGATTTGTACTTGAAGGCTCTTGATCATATATAAACTTATCAAGAGATCCATTAAGCATGAACTCGTATATTAGAGCTCTTTTTTTCCTTTCATAACAAAAGCCATGAAGAGCGACTATATTAACATGGGATGTTCTACTAATGCTAGCTACCTCATTTATAAATTCTTCTCCATTGCCCTTTGATTTCTTCAAGAACTTCACTGCCACAAGACGACCATTGGTTAGCTTCCCTCTATATACATCACCATAACCTCCTTGACCGAGTTTATTGCTAAATGATTTTGTCATCCTCTTAACTTCAGAATAATTATATTTTTTGGGTGCAAGAGATCCAAAATTTCTAACAAATTAAGGCCTCCATGTTTCGGTCATTCTCTGTTTTCTTTCTCAGGAAAACCGCAACCTTATCTAATGTGTAGTTTCTTGCAGAGGCACTTATGAGAAGAAGGGTCATCAGGATTATTATTATCCCTACCACTGCAGCTGTGATGCCTGAATTTAAAGAGAGGGGTGAGCTAATGTGATAAAACGAAAATGAAATTGTTGATAAACAGATTACCTATGGAGATCTTCCACCTCTTGTTGAAGAATGATCCTTCAGCATAAATAAAGGATCAAAAGTCTATCAGTTGACAAGTAATTATCACTAAATGGATCTCGAATCTGAACTTCAAAATTCTAAGTCCATAAGATAACAATCCTTTGAATTCTTTAAACAATCTGAACATATATTCTTTACATGGTTTTGCTAAAAGAAATCCTTGGTATATTGTCTTAATGGTTTTAATTTGCTAAAACGAAAATGAACATCAATGGATGTGTGAAAGAAAAAAAAAATAGAATGAGTTAATTATATATAGTGATTTGCCAAACTATAATGTAGTTAGAGGTGCGTGGTAGTTTAAAGTATTAGAAAAATACGATAATATTTGATATAAAATGTTTAATTTAGTAACGTATCAAATATATGATATGAATATTATTTAAAAATATATATGTACGATATGAATATATCAAAATGTGGTTAGAAGAATCTATTACACTGAAGATGCATCAACTATAAGTAATAAGAGATTGGACATGAATAATACCTTTTGAAGATTGACAAGTAGAGGTATAAGGCTGATCAGGGCAGTAACAAGTGAATTCTCTAGTATCACTGTCATATCCACACACTCCATTCGACTGTTGACATCTATCACACAAGCTATTATTTGCATACCATTGCAACCCAAAACCCTTACGAAGAAACTGATTCAATCCTAAAAGTGGATCTCTGTCTATAGACTCAACTGTTGATTGCAGCACTGCAACTTGGACGTTGCTACCACATGCTTCTAAATATGCACCATTGGCTGACTTGTGAAGAAGTAATTAATAGTGTTTGTGTCTGAGCTGCAATTAAATCGATACAGAGGCAGCTGATTCCCATTACCGGGACAACCATAGTACAGGCTGATGTTTTGAGTATCGGAACTATAATCCAAAAGAGTGAAATTATTCAAGTACTGTTACTAAGTTTCGTTGGACAATTATAGTCCCGGTAATCTTGTATAGCAACACTAACAATCTTCGATTCCCTATCGAATTTAAGGACTCAATAATTCCTGTCCGCGATGGTAATCTGTGGGACACCACCTTTGCAGTCCACCTTGAATCCGGGATATCCACAATATTCTGACCGATCCCCTCCCGAGAAAGGATAACTAATATCCATGTTTTTGCACCGAAATGGGGCGCTGCAGGTTTCATATTTATCATATATGGCTGATACATATACAAGAACGTTAACCAACATGAACGTTATGAGCATGAAGAGTAAAACCATTATTGGGCAGTGGTGGATCATGTGCTCCATTTTGTGAAAGATAGAGAGATACTTAGATGTGAAGAAATAGTCATCCAACTATTAATTTATTTTTGTTCTAACATATCAACCGTCCTTCCTCATTGTTTTTTACAATGTTTTGTGAATAAAACCATAACCAATAATTGCTTTACAATAACTTGCGACTTGACTTGAAAATTTTAAATATATACTTTAATTTTATTTTTTCAGTCTTTAACATATGTTAAACACATAAAGACAATCCCGTTTTTGTATTAAATATAGAACAATATATAGTCAAGGTTTTGAACAAGTCAATTTGATAAATAAAATAAGCTCAAAGAAGGAATACTTGAACGGTTGAACTTAATGTGTAAATCTTCAAAACGATTTGGTCAAGTTTCACCATCATTTGTTATTCCAAAATCTGATTTAGACAATTTGTTAAAGTTTATATGACTTTTCTTTCTGTCACCTAAGCTTGTTATGAAGACGAAGATGGTTCAACATTTATTATATGATCTCAACTTATCGGATGCTCTTTCTCAACTAGGATGGATGAAGATGGTTCAACATTTATTATTTGATCTCAACTTATCGGATGCTCTTTCTCAACTAGGATGGGCATGGGGAAAATTATAATAGATATTATTAATAGGAAGTTATGGAAATATTGTTTTTAGTTTATTTATTTATTTTTATTTTTTAAACATTTGAATTATGTAAACCTTTAAATTAAAATCCAATGCCTAATTTTCACTCCGTTAACAATATAGTTAGATATGATCCAAGTTTAGCTACTACACAGATAATGTATAGTTGAGTTATTGGGTTAGTTTCTAGTCATGGTCTACAAAAATCAATGATTTGAAATTTAAAAGAAACTAACCCCTAACATCTATATCATATCACGAGGTTACGGATTCAAATCATCCTCTCAAAAAACAAAAACCTCGAATTTATAATATAATACTTATTTTTAAATAAAATAAAAAAACTATAGTAGCTAAATCACTCCCCTCCCATCACACTAGTTTTGGTAACGATTATTGAAATATCACCTATTTCTCCTTCATTGTCTCCGAACATAAAACAACTCATTCTGTTTTCACACAACCTTTAAACTGGCACGATGAATGGCATAATAGTAGCCATTTAGCATAAATATCACATCAACTTTGCTTCGGCTAACAACCAACAGATCTGACATATTTACTAAACCCCACTGACAAAGCACGAAAATATTGAAGATTCAATCAACTATACAAATTGGAAGGCAGTGAAAGATAAAACTACTACAGTATTCTGTTTTTTTATCTCAAATGGGGATCCTGTTTATAAAGAAAATTTGAAAGTAAGATTACGCTTAATCTGACTCATACATACAGAAAAATTAGAACATTTATGAGAAGAATCACACTCAAATCTGACACTTTATGCAGGATCTGATGCAACATTATAGAAGCTGAAGCGAAAACTAAATTACCTTCTCAAGTGGAACGATGCATATAACTTATTGAAGATGCTCTTCGTATAAGTATTTACCACACTAAGCCCTTTTTTCTCCTAAACCTATCAACACGGTCAGTGCTCATCCGAGACTTTTCAGGCTTATTTGATTTCTTAGACTTTTCAAGTCGACTATCTAAACTGTTTCTAGAAACCTCCGGAAGGTCGGCACCCAACTCAAATGTATCTGAAGGTCCACCATCAGATGGTTTACTCTGACTGTCAGGGTCTACTGTTGGTTTTTTATAAGCATTACTATCTTTTTTCGATTTGCCTAGTGACAGTACAAATTTCTTCAAATGCCTGATGAATTCTGGATAGAGTTCAAGATTGCAATGACCTCCTCCACTTATCCATAAAGGATCATACTTTTCTTTGCTAAGTTCCCAAAGCTGTTTCCCATGGCAGCAATCAACAACTTCATCCGCAGTGCCCTGAAGATAAAACAAAAGTAACTTCTTAACTAGTTAACACCAGTAAATTTTCCTAACATAAGGGACATATATCTCTTAGACAAAAATTAAACTACCAGCAACCCAATTATAAAAAATAAAATGCTAAGTTGTATTTTCAAGCACTACATAATTAATACTCATAAAATGATCACATGCTGTTGAGTTGCTCCTATTCTTACTAACATGTTTTTTTGAACTATTACAATATTTCGGTATTGGGGGGAGTGGACATAACTCAAACCCACAATCTCTTGGATGTTGGTGTAAGTACCACTAAGCCAACGTCATCTTGTCTCTTACTGAACTTTTGCGCTTTCTACCACTCTGTTCTCATGTTTGTCACGCTTTATGCGACTTAGATTTATAGGAGAGTTTTACCCTATATGCTTTCTCCAAATTAGAATTTACAAATTTTCTAACATTAATATCCCTATAAGCTTTTAGCATGCTAGGACCTTAAATTTCATTCTAGCACATGGATGCATAATCACTACAGTCCAAACCACATGCACGCAAAACACAAGAAAGAGAATAAAATGAAAACAAATAAATGGCACTTACATGAATTACCAGAACGGGACAATTCACCATAACAATTTTGTCGATATTCTGAAAAAATAAAAATTAAATTATAACATAAGTTCCCATCTACAGAGCTAAATAAGAATGGAGAACAATATAACCTACTCAGAGTCACCTTGTAAATGTCAAACCAATAAGTCCGTTTGACAGGGTACAATACCCTCATACCAGATAAAATTGGGCTATGCAAAACTACACCTCTCATGTTTGGTAGGCGCGATGCGAGATCAAGTGTAGGTCCACTACCAACAGACTGACCATATAATATTAATTGTTCATCCTTAACCCCATATTGCTCCTTCAGGCATTTATAGGCTGCATCTATGTCCGCATATGTATTTAATTCAGTTGGCTGTTTCAAAGGAAAAGAAGCAACTGTAAGCCTATTTTAATGTAAGCAAAATGGTAAAACTTCGGCCAGATAATAGAAATAGCTATCACTGGAAGATTCTAATTTAACAAACACATAATACAAGAACTAGCATGACTGATAGTAATTGCATTACAAAAGGTTTTAATGATATCAATGCAACTGAATACAAGGCATTTGTGGGTTCAATATGAAGATTATAATGCATCTCCATATACACACTGACTACTTGCCAAATTTATCCGGTAAAACAAGCATAGGAAAAAAAAAACTTCTCGAGACTTGGTACTTGCTGATACTAAGTATCTGGGGTATCTTTTCTCTAAATTGTTGTAACCCTTGCACCTGGAATTGAAGGAAAAATTATATTACAGGTCGTGTAGGACGGGAAGCAAGATAGAGAATAGAGGAGATGTGAGATAGGAGAATTTAGACTTGGTAGGGATAGAAATGAGAATACAAAGGGGATAAACAACAGAAGAAAAGGGAGAAAATTTGGAGGAAATGGAAGAAAAACAGAAGAAATAAGGAGGGGAGAGAGTAGGGTGAAGAAATCAACTCTTATTCATTCAACTCATAATGTGACATAGGGTTGGCTACTTATAGGAAACTAAACCTAAATTGACTAAACAAGTAAATAAAACATAATTGTAATACGTATTTCCTAAATTAAACAATTTTTTTTTACAACTTTCATTTTCTGAGTTGGAGACGGATTTTGTTTTTGATCTTTATATGCTTTGAATCATCACAAATTCAAGTGAGCTGGTTCTTTTGTCTTTGATGAACTTTATGTGGCCTGAGTTCCTTCAATTTGAACAGAATTTGGTATTCATTTTCTTTTCTTTTTTTCTTGAAGTTGTTGGAGATCGGATTCCGTAGGAGCACCGGGACATCCCATCTAAGATGGCACCTCCTTAGCACCCTCATCATCTACCTCAACCCAACATTTTATATAGTATCAAAAGTTTAGAACCCTATATTTTGAGTAGATTATTTATTAATCAACAACCATCCCAGACTACATCTTTTGGGGCATCTAGGGGCAACAATGTCTCTAGAAACAGCCAGATCTTTCCCACCTCAGACTTGAGAATCTTCTGTTTTGTGAAACTAAGAGGGTTTACCAATAAAATGTGTAAAAATAAGTATATTCATCTAATAAGGATACTATTGGCATTAGAATGGGTGGCTATAATAATGATTTGATTTTAAAATTTTAGATATGGGTGTACTTATAAAATGGGCGTGTAAATCATATTTATGGATGGCAATATCCGCACCCTTCCTTAAATTCTTAACTTGAAAGCATATTGCTCAAATCCAAACCTTTTTCTTTGGGAAATTCTCAAATCTATACCTAATAAAACAATAAAATTGACCATACAATATTTCTGTTCCACATCAACAGCGGATAACTATCAAATCAAGAGCTACAAAAGCAATTGCACCTGATGCAGGTGCAGAGAAAATAACATTTTTCTCTTTGCTTTCAATATCAATATATGATCAATGTCATACAATCCCATATCAAGTGGGAAACTCATAGAACAGCCAAACACAATGGGCATTAAAAATTGTTTGATTCAATAGACAGAAGAAGAAAAAAAAATGAAATTTCTATTAACCATTACACTAATGAAAAATTTATGTTCTGGCTTGTCTGTTTTAATGTGACAGATACTGATATCAATCCATTTTCAACTTTCTCTATCAGGAAAGGAGAGCTCTTACTACAACTTTATTTTAAACTAAATTGAGCATTTTAAATAGTACGTATGTATAACATTCCACCCAAGTCAAATCTAGATCAATCATTACTCTCATAATGTTAATGAACAATTTAAAGAATTTTTTTATCTTTGTTTGGGTTTTTCCTAAAGCTTTTTTATCTTTGTTTGGGTTTTTCCTAAAGCTTTTAAGTCTAGTAATAGCCTCACATAGTATCAAGCCAATTTTACCATAAGTATCTTGTTTGAGTTCCTCTAAGTGATCATGTTTGAAATAATTATTTATACATGAATTTATTATGTTTTTATGTTTGGGCTTGAGTCACATGGAAAGCCCATTGGTATTGCACATGAAGGTTTTTGTTGGAGAGATTTATATCATTGTTTGGGCCTTTTCCTACCTACCTAAACTTCCGCTTCTAGTGGTAACTAACAAAAACAATACCAAAAAAGTACAAAGAATAAAAGACCACATCATTTTTCCAGCACTTTATGAACTCCGATCATTTTATATTTGATGATATAATTCAACAACGTATTGTTACAAGTAATAATTCACAGGTGACATGCTTCCTTAAAATTTGGTAGGTCCATGACAGTTAATCAATTAATGTACACATGAACTGGAATAAAGAATGCTAAAACTTCCCCTAAAAAAATATTTGCTTGACCAAACAAAATGTAGAGAGACAGAGAGAGTCGGAAAGAGAAACTAGGAGTCTATGCACTTGTAAAGCAAAGCGACTCAGCCTACTAGAAATTTGATTTTAGTTTATATATAAGCAATGAAATATCAGTACAATCATATTATAACAGATAAAAAGTGAAATGAAGAAAAAGAATGTATGTATAAACCCTAACAATTAATTCTTGAGCATCTTAAAAAAAAAAGTCATCTTATCACCGAGTAATTTGAAATCCAGATATATGTGATAAATTCCTATTGCAAATACAAATCAAAGCTCTCTTCCCATCAATAGCAAATAGGAATGAAGAGCTATATTTCTAACCTTTCCTGTTGATTGTCCATAGCCAGAGTAATCATACCTAAAAATGATCAAATAAAGGAGTCAGGATTATATTCCAAAAAGTACAAAGTACAAAGCATAACAATGTCATGTGAAAATCTTTTTTTTTTTTCCCATAGCAATTCTGGTTATAAGAGACATTAATTCTATTTTATGATTTCTATGTCTCTAAGAACATTGTGAAAAGAATAATTTTTCCTAATATCAGACAACCGGATAAAAATTTTGCAATGAGAATAACGTTCGCTTGAGCCAGAAATTCATCAGTTTGACATATAGCAAGTCAACAAGGGAGAAGAAAACAAAAACGTTAAATGAATATAATTATTACAAGATGGAACTATTACAATGCCCGTAATTTTCAGACTACAATATAAAGCATATGACATTAATATAACTAACTAAAACAATTAAATTAACTCCCATAGAGACTACAAAAAAGATTATGGTCAACCTAAATTCTTACCATTAGCTTTGATTGCAAATTACATGAAAAACATTCTCTATAAGAAATCAATGGTATGGTATCATGCTCCTCCATAATTTATTCATTTAAGTATACATATTACTTAAATGAAATAAATTGTAAAATAACACTTATTTTATTAGTGTGACTTCGACAGATAAACATATTGACGGAACTAGTGACTTGCAATTCTGTTGTACTGGAGTTCCTATTAAAGTTTAGTAACTGGGTTCACCTTGTATAACCACATCCACAGACAAACTAACAAATTATGCAAGAAAATCAACACTCAGGGACAGAAGAAAGTGGGGTGGGGTTGGAGGTAGTGGCGGAGCCAGAAACACAAAAACCAAAATTTTTGGAGGGGCCAAAATGAAAAACTCTTAAAATATAAACCTAATTTCATAAATTCTTAAACTTTTTTTTATAAAAATGTGAAGACCGTTTTGAGGAAAGTGGGATGGCCCTAGCTGCCCAGCTCCAGCTCCATCTCTCAAAGAAAGGTTAAACATGAAATATAAGGCTTGTAATTATTTTCCTTGAATATATCAGTATTTTTACGGTTAATTTGTTGTGCTTGTTGATTTTAATTTTTAAGTTATTATGTCAGTAAGTATTCATAACAAAAATGAAATAACAATCTTAAGAGAAAAATTATTAGACTTAAAAGAATGAATATACCAAGTTATATAGTCCCTATTACCAAAAATGGAGAGAGAACTTTTGACTATAAACATTTTGAAGCAAACATGAAATAAAAGATGAATGCATGATTGTGTATATGAAAGAAAAGATGTGGATTATCTGTCTTCAAGCATATCAACAACAACTGTAAACGTATTAAATGAAAACACGACAAATAAGTTAGATTTTTACTCAATATATTTGTTAAAGTTATTATCTCATTATTATGGCCCTCACTGGAACAAATTTTTAGCTCCACTGTTAATACTTGTGCATGCAGAAAAAATTTAGAATATTATGTTTTACAATCCTTTCCCTTTTGTTCACATACATGGACATGCATCCACAGCTGATACTGTTTCTGCCCCTAATGTCCTTATTCAAATAGCAGCATCCAGAATAACATTAATGTCAATGAAGGCAACATGACATTTAGAGGGATAACTTAGGTTGAAGGAGATAGAAAATAGGAGGAAAGAGGGGGAAATTTAGAAGAAATGGGAGAAATTCAGGGATAGACATTTAGAGAATAGGGGAGAAAATATACAAGAAAGAGGAGATATTGAGAGGAAAATAGAGGGGACAAATTTGGAAGGAGAACTCAATATCAATTCTTATTCATCATCAAAGTTGAAAAACAAATTATTACATAGAGAAGCCAATTTATATAGGCAACTAAACTTGTTAAAATTAGAAACTAAATCACTTGAATAAGGAAAGAAATAGAGTCCTAAGAAAATCAGAAAATAAAAGGAATTTGTTTATTAAAACCTTATTCTAATAAAGCTATAAATCCCTAAAATATAATATTTCTCATTCTCCATCACTCAGTTCCATCAAAAGTGTCATGTGTGCGTCTCATATTCGTGTCTGAGGTAACCAAAAAGGTTCCGTTTCCACCATCCAGGTGTAACTGTCAGTCTAATAATGGGTGGCGGCTGAAATGAGCACAAGCGGTTTCATAATTTCACCGTTAAAATTATTTAATGTAGGTAGGATACAAAAGTTTATGAAGTTATTAGTGGACATGAAAAGTTAGATGTGTTTAATAAAATAAGAAATGAAATAATTTGATTCACTGAAGTATATATATAGATGTTGAAAGAGTTGACCAAATCATGACAGATTCAGACAAGAGGATTTCTAGGAGAGAAATATCAGGAAGAGTTGACCACATCCTAACAGATTCAGTCAAAAGGATTTCTAGGAGAGAAATATCAGTTACTTTCCATAAATAATAATGTACAGATGTAATTTAGCTGTAATTTAGATATAATCAGCAGTAAGTTAGGAATTAGCTATCAATTAGCTCTATAATTTAGCTACCTAGTTGTGTATATATTCCTAGACTGTAATCATTCAGATTTAATTCAATAGAATTTACCTTTTTTCCTAAATCTTCATGGTATCAGAGCCTGGTTCAAACTCTGAAACCTAGGCCTTTCTTTTCTGCAATTCTAAAAAAAAAAACATCGAAGGACTTATTCCTTGTTCATTACCCTGTCCAGATCTTAAAACATGTCAAAAACCTCCTCCCCTAACTCTACTCCTCCTCTGACTCCCACCAAAACTATGTCTTCTCATGCACCTACCTCTGATCACCATTCGGTTCGAATTACTACGATCCGACTGAATGGAGACAACTTCCATCGCTGGTCACTCTCCGTGCGTATGTACATTCGTGGGCGTGGCAAGTTTGGTTACCTGAATGGTGATAAATCTGAACCAGCCAAAACCAGTCCCTAATATGAGACTTGGGATGCAGAAAATTCGATGGCCATGGCTTGGTTAGTCAATTCCATGGAGGAGGATATAAGTGCAAATTATTTGGGCTATTCAACAGCCAAAGATGCCAGTCTCAAATTTACGAACTGCAGCTAAAGCTTGGGGAAGTCAAACAGGGGTCAGACAATGTTACTAAATACTTTTCTAGGTTGAAGAGACTGTGGCAGGATCTTGATATTTTCAATGACTACAAATGGAAGGATCCGGAGGATTGTGCCCATTTCCAAAAAATAGTGGACAATAGCAGAATCTTCCGATTTCTGGCTGGGCTAAATGTTGCGTTTGATGATGCAGAGGGAGGATTATTGGGAGACAGCCCCTTCCATCTATTAATGAAGTGTTTGCAGAGGTTAGAAGGGACAAAAGTCGAAGGACAGTGATGCTGGGAAAAAAAGGAGTGCTGCCAACTCCGGTGGAAACTTCAGCCCTGGTCTCACAAGAAGCCTCTGTCTACAAGGCTCATACTCGTGGTTTTGAAGAGACGCCTAAGGTTTGGTGTGACCATTGCAACCGCCCACGTCATACCCGGGAGACTTGCTGGAAGCTCCACGGAAAACCAATCAATTGGAAGCCCCTGGACAAGACCTATTCGGTTCCGTCTACTGCCAATTCTGCCGAACAAAAGTACCTTAGCAAAGAACAGGTAGATCAGCTCTTGAAACTCATCAAACCCAGTTCTGGATCCAGTACTTCATTCCCTAGACGTTCAGTTGCTCAGACAGGTAATTTCCCTACTTGTTTTTCTAGTCAACTCATTTCTGCACCATGGATTGTTGATTCTGGTGCTTCAGATCACATGACTAGTGTTTCCTCCTTGTTCAAAACCTACTCTCCTTGCTCTGGGAGTCAGAAGGTTAAAATAGCCGATGGAAGTTTATCTCCTATTGCAGGGAAAGGCTCCATCCAAATTTCTGACAATATAGTCCTCAATTCTGTTTTGCATGTCCCTAATTTGTCCTGCAACCTTTTATCTGTTAGTAAGTTGTCCCAAGACTCTAAATGTTCTATCATTTTTTCTCCTATACGTTGTGATTTTCAGGAAAAGACTACGGGGACGACGATTGGCAGTGCTGACATGCGAGATGGACTCTACTACTTTAAGGTTTCCTCGTGTGATAATAAACCTGTTCTAGGATTGAGCTGTGATGTTAGTTCTCTCCCTATAAGAGAACATATTTTAATTTGGCACTTTAGATTAGGGCATCCTAGTTTTGCCTATTTGAAACATCTGTTTCCTCATTTATTTCAAAAGCTATCTTATAAAGAGTTTCAATGTGATGTGTGCTGTTTTTCCAAAAGTCAACGCAAGTCTTATGCATCTAAACCCTATCAGGCTTCAAAACCTTTTTATTTGATACATAGTGATGTTTGGGGCCCGTCTAAGGTACCTACATCTACCCTTAAAAGATGGTTTGTCACCTTTATAGATGATCATACTAGGTTGTGTTGGATTTATCTGCTAAACACTAAATCTGAAGTTGAAAAAATGTTTAAAGACTTTTATAAGATGATTGAAATTCAATTTGGAACCAAAATCAGCATACTACGTACTGATAATGGTACCGAATATTTTAACAATTATCTTAGCAATTTTTTAACTCAAAATGGTATTCAACATCAATCCACATGTAGGAGTACCCCTGAACAAAATGGTATAGCTGAGAGAAAAAACCGTCATCTCTTAAAGGTGAGTCGAGCTCTTATGCTATCCATGAATGTACCACAATACTTATGGGGGGAGGATGTTCTCACAGCCACCTACTTAATTAATCGAGTTCCCTCTCGGGTACTCCACCATGAGACTCCTTTAAACTGCCTTAAACATTGTTTCCCTGATAATAGGTTGAGTACTTCTCTACCTCTTAAAGTATTTGGGTGTACTGTTTTTGTCCACATTCCTAATGTTTTTCGTTCAAAACTTGATGCACGTGCTGAAAAATGTGTTTTTATTGGGTATGATCCCAACAAAAAGGGTTACAAGTGTTTTAATCCTGTTACAAAAAGGACACATGTTAGCATGGATGTCACTTTTATGGAAAACAAACCTTGGTTTATCAAAACCCATCCTTAAGGGGGGAGTCAAATAGATGATGAGTTTGAAAGGTTTTGGGACACTAGTGTCCTTGCTTTACCAAATACCAACTTTCCTATTAAAGAAAAACTAGATTTAAACATGGGAAGAGACTCTTTCATGGACCAACTAGATGGTCTTGATTATCAGGAAACCTTTGCACCCGTAGCCAAAATCAATTCCATCTGAATCCTCTTATCTGTGGCAGTGAATCTAGGCTGGTCCTTGCACCAACTAGATATAAAAAATGCTTTTTTGAATGGCAATCTAGAAGAAGAGGTATTTATGGATCCTCCACCTGGTTTTGAGGAAAATTTCGAAAATGGCAAGGTATGTAAACTGGTGAAATCCATGTATGGATTGAAGCAGTCACCGAGGGCATGGTTTGAGAAGTTTGGAAAGGTTGTGAGAAGGTTCGGGTACAGTCAAAGTCAAGGGACCATACTCTTTTCTTCAAACATTCTGGTGAAGGGAAGAAGGCAATTCTAATTGTTTATGTAGACGACATCATCATGACCGGAGATGATGTTGACGAAATAATAAGGCTGAAAGGGCTATTGGCTCAAGAATTTGAAGTTAAAGACTTAGGCGATTTAAAGTATTTTCTAGGGATGGAGTTTGCTCGGTCCAAGAAGGGAATCTTTGTTTCCCAAAGAAAATATATCCTAGACCTGCTAGGAGAGACAGGGATGATAGGGTGCAAGGCTGCTGAAATCCCAATGGAACCAAATCTGAAATTAAAGGATGCTAAACCAGAAAATCAAGTAGACCGAGAGCAATATCAGAGACTAGTGGGTAAGTTGATCTACTTAGCACATACCCGACCAGACATCTCATTTGCGGTCAACATGGTAAGCCAATTCATGCATTCACCGGGACCAAAGCATTATGAGGCAGCCATGAGAATTTTGAGATACCTAAAGGGGACTCCAGGGAAGGGACTTTTGTTTGCTAACAGAGGTCACTTTCAAGTTGAAGTCTTTACAGATGCAGATTGGGCAGGCAGTATAACAGATAGGAGGTCTACATCCGGGTACTGTACTTTTGTTGGGGGAAATTTGGTGACATGGCGAAGTAAAAAACAGGGGGTCGTAGCCAGAAGTAGTGCCGAGGCAAAGTTTAGGGCAACAGCCCTTGGGATTTGTGAGATAATCTGGATAAAACGGCTTCTTGAAGATCTAAAAATTCAGGTTTCCTCACCCATAAAACTATACTGCGACAACAAGTCAGATATTGCCATAGCTCACAACCCGGTTCTACCCGATAGAACCAAGCATGTGGAGATAGACAAACACTTCACTACGGAAAAAAATAGATAGTGGGCAGATTTGTATGCCATATCTACCTACCTCAGAGCAAGTGGCAGACATACTCACTAAGGGCTTACCAAAAAATCAATTCAATAAGCTGTGTTGCAAGCTGGCCATGGAAGACATTTTCCAGCCAGCTTGAGGGGGAGTGTTGGAAGAGTTGACCAAATCATGACAGATTCAGACAAGAGGATTTCTAGGAGAGAAATATCAGGAAGAGTTGACCACATCCTAACAGATTCAGTCAAAAGGATTTCTAGGACAGAAATATCAGTTACTTTCTATAAATAATAATGTACAGATGTAATTTAGCTGAAATTTAGATATAATCAGCAGTAAGTTAGGGATTAGCTATCAATTAGCTCTATAATTTAGCTACCTAGTTGTGTATATATTCCTAGACTGTAATCATTCAGATTTAATTCAATATAATTTACCTTTTTTTCCTAAATCTTCAATAGGTAACAGAAATGAGGCCAAAATCTTCTATGAAATAGATAGAACCATCGTTATTTTGATATCTAAGGAAGTTCCATATAAATTAATTGTTCAGCAAATACTAGGTATAGTTGACAAACTATAGATGAAACAAAACATGAAAGGCAAGCAAATTAGAAACAAGAATCTCTCTCGAGGAAATGGTTGTGGAACTAAACATGATTTATAAAACTATGTTAACAAGAATTCAGAGTATATACTAAATCAAGTTCTCTGTTATAAAATTCATCAAAATACACAGAAGTGTTTCATTATTTAAAGAAATTCCCCACAAAGTTTCACTAAGACATGTGGGGCAGTGATATTGCTCAAGAGAAAACAGTTTCAGTAGAAATAATCCCAGAAAGAATACAAGAAAAAATGGTCAACAATAAACTCTGACTGTTTATAATGTTTACCCTAACAACAAAGCCACAAAGGTGTCTTTTCTTTAAATTACAGTCATCAGTTCTGAAATGCTGACCTTATAGATACTTCTGCATTACAAATATTCAAAATAAGTATGTTTCCGGCATTTCCCATCTGCCTCTGAAAATAAGTCCGAAGTCATTCTCTGCAGTCCATTAGATCAAACAGTTTTCATCTTTTCATTCTAAGCTCTAATAGAATTATAGAAATAATGAAAATCCTCCGGCGGTTTCGACCAAGAACCTCATCAAATATATTCACTAAATACCCAGAAGCATGAAAAATTGAGAGGACGAAGTTAACAGGCTGAGGCAATTATGGTAAACTTAACTCCCAACACATATCAAACTTCATCCAATCAACTAGCATCTGCGTAACTGCATTTCCTCCTCTGCAAGATTCCTCAGAATATCGCTAATACTTCTCTTCTCTCTTTTTTTAATTTTTTTCACATAAAAAGAATGTGCCTTTTGGCCAGTAAGCATAAAATTAAAAGGAAAATTCAAGAGAAAGAATGAAGATTCCCAATTTGGCATCTCTTTGCTTTTTATGTGAATAAAGATCTCCGACAACCTAATCACATGCTAAGTCTACCTTCCAGAAGGCTTTTCAACAATGACAAAACCCAGATTCCAACATCAATCAAATACGCTCCTGAGTAATCACTAGAATAAATTCACCAAAGTACAAACAATCTCTCTCAATCAAATATGCAACCCAATGAACTTAACTTTCATTTCTAGTACCACATCCACGAATTTTTGCATTCGTCATCGGCCTTGATGTTTTTAAAGACTTTAAACGAATATTCCAAGCTACTTAAACAAGGAAATCAAAGATTTTAATCGAAAAGCATAAATTGTTTTGAAAAAAACATTAAATTTATCACCTCACGAAGAAAAGGGAAAAAAAAGCTTTAAAGAACAGTCCACCAAATTAAACAACAAATATCTGATTCTACAAATTTAATAAATGCACAATTTTTAATTTTTATTGCAAACTCAAATGAGGAAAGAAATTAAAGTTACCCCATGAAATTGACGCGAAGGCGATTACTTAATTCGACGAAAAGCTCGAACATCTGACCCAAATCAGCTGCATTTCCATGAGAATACAAAAGTGTCGCCGTCGATTTCGGATGCTTTATATGGACGGCCACGATTTCGTTGCCGCGGCGAGTCCGGAGCTTCAAAACGTCGACGTCGTCCCTCCTGGGCACTTCCGGAATGTACAGCCTGCCTCCGCACAAGTCGTCTGCTACAACTTTATACGACGGCGGATTCGGCGGGAAGAAAGCGAATTTCGCGGCGATCGTTGAGGTCACTCCTCCCATGATCTCCTTCACGTCACATAACTCTCGCTCATATATCCAGCCGCCTCTGCTCCAGATCTTAACAGAAATTTAAAAGCCCGAAAATATAATTATATCTTAGCTATACGGCGGCGCGTGTACGGGAATGGTTGCGCGTAAAAGTCAGAGAGAGTGACGTGTCAAAAGTTTTTTCTAAAATGGAATCTAAAATTTTTTTGAACGTTAGAATGACTGTATTATAAAGACTAGATAGTTGTTGTCTTCTTGTCGAGTGGGAGAGGTGTGTCGCCTGACGGCGACTATATATGACGATTGACGACGCATGTAACGGAGTGACACGTGTCGTAGTTATACATATACGAGGCTTTTCTTTTAGTTTATTTTTTACGTGAGCATTGCTCGCAGCTATGTTCATTTATTAATTAAATATTAATAAAAATTAACTATTATAATGATAAATATATAAATTAATAATTAACAAAAAGACAGTATCAATATGTGGGTAGTGAGTTTATACTTTATACTCACCTTTTTTCAATGGGTGAACAAAAATGAAATCTCTCATTTCTTTTCCTTGTACAATGTGGTATGGGCATGATGTGTGGGGACTACATATTAGTTTGTCTAGGCATACGTGTATTTCTTGCGTAATGAGGTCCACATCAGTGTATAGCTGATGTTAAAATAATTTGATAGAATTTTACATAAGTCTTATTTTTTGATGATTTATCATCTTTATAAATGTATTTCCATATTCATCACTTTAATTCTTACTTTTTTCAAAACTCATCATGTTAATTCATTTGATCAAATATTTGAAAGTTAACTATTTTAAAACATGTGAAAATACCTTTATTACTATTTAATTTAGCTAAAATGATTATCTTAATTTAAAATTAAAATGAAAAATAATAAGATTCTCAATAATAAAATCTTAAATAAATATATTACATAAAAAAATCTGAAATAAATAATAAAAAATCCATTAGTTTTTTCTTATTTTGTATTTATTTTCATAATGGACTTTTATTTAGCAAAACGATTATCTTAGTTTTAAATTAAAATGAAAAACAATAAAATTCTCAATAATAAAATCTTAAATAAATATATTACAAAACAAAATTATAAAAAAAAATCATTTAAAGCTAAGATAATCACTTTAACTAAATAAATATCCGTTATGACAAAAATACAAAAAAAATTAAGGAATTTTATTATTATTATTTATTTAAGATTTTTTTTATAATATATTGATTTAAGATTTTATTATTGAGAATTTATTATTTTTCATTTTAATTTAAAGCTAATATAATCATTTTAGCTAGATTAAATATTAATAAGAGCAAAAATGTACTTTCACAGTTTTAAAATAGTTGACTTTCAAATATTTGGTCAAATGGACTATAGTGATAAATTATGGAAAAAGTAAAGACCAAAAATAATGAATATGGAAAAACATTTATAAATGTGACAAATCACCAAAAAGGTATGACTTATGTGAAATTCTACCATAATTTGATGACGTGTCAGTGATGGCCCTGGTGTGGTGTGTCACGTGTGTATAGAAAATATTTCATGTGCCAAGCAATACATTATACATCCACTGCTACCAAAATGAAAACGGAATCAAATTTCATCACATCCACTGCTACCAAAAAGGAACCAGCAAAAACTTGATAGTAATGCTAATCATCACATCCACAATCCCACATTTTCAATATCAACCTATTTGGAAATTGATGTATCAATTGGTGAGTGGATACATGGATAATTAAGATAAATCATTATTAATATGTATCCACTCATTAAGTGGCACATCATCTGTCACATGAGTTAAGATTGAAAATATGAGATTATGGGTGGGATATCTAACATTATTCAAAACTTAATTCTTGATTTTTATGCTAAACCTATATAATATGATTCCTAATTAATTTTATTAAACACATCAATCAGAAATTAGTGATGAAGTTATTTTTCCTTGTTATGATATTTCATGTGGCAAGTCCAAAGAAGAGAGACTCTTTCCACATGGAATATAACAAGAGAGCAGTGATATGGATATAAAATTGCGACGTGATATTACAGTACACTTTTGTAAGTTGTCCTAATAATATATATATATATATATATATATATATATATATATATATTACATTATCTATTTATCTATTTATCTATTTATTTTAATCGAGTATTTTTTTTTAACTTTTTATCATCGATAAGATTTGAACCGTTAAATTGAAAGTCATTTACCCAAAGTCAAGCAAGTTAAGTTGTCATGATAACTTGTAATTTGTAATAGAAGGTTTCCAACTTCCAACAAGATCATCCATAAAAGATTTTCTAAGATCATCCATAAAAGATTTTCTAATTTGCGTAGAAAATGTTAGGTAGGCGTGTAAGCCTGCCGTAACAAAGCTGGATGAAGAAAAAGTTGTGTACATGCAACCGATATGCGTTAGTGGAAATGTGGGGCAAAGCAAAAGCACGCACGTTATCAGGGAAGTGCTCTGTTTTTTCTTCTCTAGACTCTGGTTGGTGTTGAATGTTGAACCTCAGTCAAGGACACGCGATTTTGCACGCGCCCGGTACTGTAATTAGTTAACGGGATCTATCTAACATGTGGGTCCCATCATTCGGGAATATTATTATTATTTTTAGTTGATTAAATATTATTATACAATATTATAATAAATTTTCGTATATGAGAGACATATAGATATATAATAGTATATGGTTAGCTAATTAAAAAGGTTAAATTATATTTAAAAAAAATTAAATTTTAAACTATTCTTCTAACAGCCTTTCAATGAAAAATTAAATAAGGAATTATTCGATGAATCTATGAGGCATGCTGTGTCTCCTTCTACCGTCCGCCCTCCCAATTAAATTAATACTAATTATATAATTAAATTAAAATTTAAAACAAAACTAAAATGGGAAGAATCCTAACTATCTCAGGATGTTTGACCAGAAATGAAAACAGAAAATTGTAGTTTTAGAATTAGGTCAAAATTAACCCTCCATGAGAGGTAATTTTATTGGATTTGGATCCCTCCTCACCTTATCTTTTTATAATTGTATCCTCACCTAAATCAGCGGTATAGATTAATTCTATCTTTTGGCAAGTAAAAACATAACATTTAATAAAAATAATTCAAACCATTGATTTATTATATTAAACATGTGTCAATATATTGTAAAGGCGAGGACAAGGTGAGAAGAGGATCTGAATCCAATTTTAAATCATTATCTAATTCAGAATATATATATATATATATATATTTATATATGATGATTAAATTTGTTGTCATTATTAAATAAAGAATATAGGTTTTTTTTTTAACTACAACCATTTAAATCTGGTACATTTTTAGACCGAATGAATGGTCTTAGTATTAAGCCATATTGGACAATGATATTAAATAAAATACTGTAATATAGTTTTTTTATACATCATTACAGTAATAGTGATTCAAATCTGAAACATTACCAAATTGAATTAACGTTATTTTTATATCCAGTTAAATTGGGAAATGGTTTAAATAAGGAATATAGTTCAGAATGATATAGATGCTATGCGTATTCGAAATAATGTGGTATGATTGTATGAATGAGCAGCTTACAATAGAGAAATGGACCTTTCATTTAACAAGTGGTTTTGAAGAGAAAAATTGGACCTTTCATTTAACAAGTGGTTTTGAAGAGAAAAATTGAGGGTTTGAAAGGACAAGCAAAAATAAAGAGGAAGAGGTCCACCAACTTATAAATTAGTTAATGCATTATTTATGCCAACCATATGCAAGGTTTTATTGCCTCCTCTTACATTGACATTTCAGTTTTTCATCATTTAAGCATGTAGCCTTCAAAAAGAAAAAGTGGGTTTAATATATATATATATATATATATATATATATATATATACAGTCATTTTCTCCTCGATACGTACTGATATAACTTATATCAATGTGTTGTATGTGGACTACTGACTATGGAGAAGTTTTGACAAGTACATACACTTTGAGTCAAAGTATGTAAATCTAATGGTCCACCTTCAACCCACTGATGAAGTTATATCAGTGCGTACTGACTTGAAAATTTATATATATATATATAACTCGATCTTGGTTTTACTTTTGTTAATAAAAAAAATAATCATAATTAGAAATTGTTTTATATATATTTAATGATTTAAAAATTGTATTAGGATTTTAATTTATATGTAAGAACATAAAATCATCAGTAATGCTACACAGCTCACCTAAAATCTCTCATTTGTCATCTCAACACATGTGACACTTGAAATATCAAATGGTTAGTGGATGTGGTAGGTGAGATAAAACATTATTAATGTGTATCCACTAACAATTTGACAACTCACATGCCACATATGTTGGGATGAAAAAGATGGGATTTTAGACGAGATGTTTAGCATTATTCTAAAAAGATTTTTCTTTTTCGAGAAGTTTTATTATATATATATATATATATATATATATATATGCATATATATATATAAGAGTAATGCTAAATTGTAAATACTTCAAAAAAAAAATACTAAATTGTACAAAAAAAAATTATTCAAATTCATATTCAAATGATGTGATATATATATATATATATTGAAAAACTAAACAAACCAAACCTTACACATTACCTTGACAATCGGCTAACAATAACCTGGCAATACAAGGCAGGGTATTCCTCCAGCCAGAACTGATCCTGACTACTGAACAAGGTCAGTTTTGCTAAATAATGAGCAACACGATTAAAATTTATAGAGACAAAATTAACAGCCCCCCAATGGCGTAGCTCAGCTGGTAGATGGATGAGTTTGGGGTTTGGGCAAATGACTCACAAGTCAGTGGCTCAAATCCTACCAATGGTTAAAAGCTTCAAAAAAATACATTGTCTAAATAGGTGGATAGATAGATGTTGTCAAAAAAAAAACATTACTAAAAGACAAGCTCTGACTCAAAAGTTTTATATCACCAATAACCAAACCCAATTCTGATTCAATTACCTTCCCCGCATTAATCCAACCTACTACCACAACCGCATCAGACTCAGCATCCACCTGAAAAGCCAGTTTCTTAAGCCAAGAGAAGTCCCTGATAGATAGCAATAGCTTCAGGCACTTGTGGCGAATATGTAGCCGAAATACGTTGGCTACTAGCAGAAACAACAAACCCCTGAACATCTCGAATCACAATACCAATACCAACAAGATTACCAACCTTGTCAATAGCGGCATCCATGTTAATTTTATATCTTCCTTGACTTGGGGGCTTCCAACCACCCTTGCATTTCAGCCGCTGCAAATCATTACCAGTAGGGACTTGATTAGCATCCTTAAAATCAGAGAAAAAAATTCCTTACCCAACTAACTACCTCACCCTACTCCACACCTGGTTAACCATGTATAATTCGATTTCTGTTATGCCACACCCTCAAAAGCACCACACAAAACAGTGCCATAGTATCACCATCCCACTTCCCAAAGCAATCCAGTAGAAAATAAAAATATATGCACCTCGTTTCCACCCTAATGAAACTAATCTAGTTGCCAAGAATCACTGACCACCCGTAACTTACAGCAACTGATATGTTCATATTAACGCTTGGGGCAACCCCATTTTGCCCATGCTTTATGCTTATTAGCCAGTAAATATCCTTATTTTTAATGAGTTTTTCTAGTTTTACAATTTTTGTAGATGATTTCGCGCTTCTATGGTTTTTTTCTAATAAGGAGCGAAACGAAGCAAAGTCGATGTTGACAGTGAAAGCTTGATGTCGTAATTTCAGAAGAATAGGCTACATGTGAGGCTACTTCCACATGTAACCTTAGAAGTCATTTTATTCACTGACAAGATGAAGAGGACAACTCTAGAAGAAAAGGCGACATTCAAGGCGACTTCCTGATGTCGCTTCAGATGTCGCCTCTCATCCTACCAACTTTCCCAGAAGCAAATGCGACATGTGAGGCGACTTCCCACATGTCGTCTTAGAAGTCGCATTGCCTACTGCCAGAACTTCACAGCTTTAGGCGACATCCAAAGCGACTTTTCACATGTCGTCTCAGATGTCGCCTTTTAGTCAATGGGTGATTTTTGGACCATTTTGCCCCTCACTTATTAGTCTCCCTATATATATTTTCCACTTCCTTCTCTCCAGCATAAAAACTCAAGAAACCTCCCCCAAAATACTCCAAGACCACATTTCACCTTCCATATCCATAAAATCATCTCATCTAACCCCAAATCCATCATCCAAACCTCAATCCCACTTCACTAAACACTACATCACCAACTTCCCTACATTTCCCACCATTAAAACCCTTTCTTGGAGCATTAAAAAGGGAGAATCAAGGAGAGAACAAACCTAGCAACTCAAGTCAACCAAGGAGGAGTTCTTCGTTATAGTTTTCTCTAAACTTTTCCCTCCTAACTTATTGTATTTTATTTGAGATGGCTTGCATGTTATATATATATTTGGTAGCCATGGGTTGTAATATGAACTAATTAGGCCTAGATGAAACCTTGTCCATGAATCATCAGTGAAGACCGTCACATTAATTCCATTGCAATGTGTTATGTATGTATATTTCTTATGTTTAATGCTTCTAGGTGCTTAGCTACCATTTAAATGATATTTTGATTGTTGTGTGAAGGACCAAAAGGAGAAGCACACAATGTGCTCGATGAAATTCCCGATACAAATACAAGTCTAGTAAGATAGAAATATGCGATGCTAGCTTGTAGGATTCTATTGTATGCCATAATTATTAATGAATTTGTATGTAGTTCGGATAACCAGGTAGAAATAGGTTGTTGGTGCATATAAATGTTGTCTTTATTCACTTGACAGAGGTTAGAGACAATTTCTGGACATACGAATCTACATATACACTTACATAATTTATCCAAATGATATGTCTTATGTTGGTGAGAATTGAGAAGGTGGATTCAAAGCCTTAGCCTCATTTACATACGGTTTACAACCTTGTGTTCGACTTAGTTGCTTGCTTATTTTAGTTTCTATTATATTTGCTTTTTAGTTATTGTTTAGTTTGGTTTATTTTGCAATTCTTGAAACATCAACACATTGCTTGTCTAAATAGCAATTTGATCAATCAATTGTGGTACTCAATTCATCATTCCTAGTGGGAACGAATCTTATTTGTTATTGTACTACACCACAGCCTCGTACTATTGTGAGCGCCCATTTTGGTGCAGTCAATTTTTGGCGCCGCTACCGAGGACTGAGCGGTATATTGGTATCACTACTAGTTGGTTTATTGCTAATTTAGACCTTTTACTTTGTGTATTGTTTTCATTTTACTGTAGGCGGTTGCTCTTGTATGCATCATAATACAAGGAGCAACAACGTACAGGATTTGAGTTTCGATCCAGACATCGAAGCTACGGCACGGAGGAATAGAAGAAATAGAAGACTAGCTATGGAAAGATGTGCAGTGCATCAGGATCTACCACTAGCTGCGGTAAATAAAGATCCAGCTCAAGCGGCAGCCTCAAGTGGTCAAGCTGAGCAGAATGAGCAGGATGATAGGGCCATGGGGGACTTCGTCATGCTAGGGTGGATTAGAACATGTCACCAGTTCAGCTCCAGACAATAGTGGCAAAAAACTTCGACATTAAATCCCATGTTTTCCAAATGATGCAAATGATGAGGCATTTTGGTGGGTGGCCAACTGAATATCTGAATGCGCATTTAAGGAATTTTGACTAGATTTTCTCAACTTTCAAAATCAATGGAGCTTTAGATAATGCCATTCGACTCAGGATCTTCCCGTTCTCATTGAACGGCCAAGCTAATGCTTGGTATGATTCACTAGTTGGGAAGCAAATGATCTTATGGGATGAATTGGCCTAAGCGTTCCTTAGCAAATACTTCCCTCCCGAAAAGGTTGCTCAGTTGATGAACGAGATCCACGAGTTCAAGCAATTCTAGTCGGAATCCTTATATGGCACTTGGGAAAGATACAAGGAGCTGCTTAGAAAATGTCCATGCCATGGGATGCCGAAATGGTCTATTGTGGAGAAATTCTACTGGGGTATGAATTTGAACACTTTTCAATTTGTGGATGCCTCGGCATGTGGCTCTTTAATGAAAAAATCAATGGATGCTGCTTATGATTTGATTGAAGACATGTCCGTTGCAAATAGCCATTGGGGAAGTGACCGGAAAACACCAAAGAAGGCACCCGATCTGCTGGATGTTGACAAGATGACCTTAATGCAAGCACAAATTGAAGCCTTGGTTTTTGGGGTTTTTGCCCTAAATCTTGTAATTTGTAAATGTGAATTGAACATAAATAAAAGAAGTAGTTTATTCATTCAAATTGTCTCATACATTTATATATAACATGAGTACTTAACATCCAAGATTGCTGGATGTAATTTCAAATTGAGTATATGATTGTCATATACAGATGGATTCATTTTGAAACGAGCAATCTAAAGAGTCCGTAGATAGCAAATAAAGTTGGGTACTTTATTTGTGGTTAATCTACAGCTGCGGTCCATTCCGTAATGTACAGTGATCTTATCCTGGATCATTCATATGGTGATATGAAAATGGATGCACCTTGTATGACGTGATCATATAGGACTGAGCCACGATCTATATGAATCTCTCAATAAGATCGGTTACATGATAAGATTCATATATATCGACAAATGATGGCTATATATGGGTGATCTTAATCCTGAGTGTCTTATCGACCCCTTCATGTTAGATCGTAGTTTTTGATATACCATGGGTGAGATCGGAGTTACATTCCCGGTCAATATGCTTCGTATGTTGGAATCACAGTTTGGCTTGTGGCTGGGAAGGTTTGTACACAATAATGGAATCTATTCCTTCTTGCGAGAAGTAGATAGTAGTTCCCGTAAGGGTTGGTTTGGGGCTTGAACAATATGAGCGCTCTCCTAATTCCGTGAGGAATGTAGGATTTATTGTTCATTAGAGAATTAATGGTACTTAATGGAAAATATGTAATTAGAGGGGTATAACGGAAATTATGACCCAACTCTAATTATAAACTACTTGTGGAGGGTTATACCATATGTAATAGCTATCGATGGACACCGAAAGTTATTGGTTTGTGTAAAAACATCTACAGTTGAGAGAATGCAGCTTCGGGTTTTTAGTGGAATAACACCGAAGTTAATAATCATGAAATATTAATTAAAGAGTTTAATTAATTATTTCTAAGGATTATTGGAGCTTGAAATACTGTGGGTCCATTGGGTCCCCTTGCTAGCACAATTGATTAAGGTAACAAGGGTCACGGTTTATTAATTGGATCGTCCAATTAATTGAGTTACGAAAGTTATACATGTTTATTCGGGAATTAATTGAATAATGAGATTATTTAATTAATGAATATTAATGATTATGCTAATTAAATAATTAGATTATTTAATTATACGATTAATCATTAATTGGAGGGTGTTATCAAATTTGAATTTAAAAGGTTTAATTTCAAAAGTCATTAATTAATCCTTATAAATATTGGATATTTTAGCGGGTTAATTAATGAAAGTTATCAGTTAAAATAATAATAATAGATATAGGATATTTATTATTTTTAAAAACTGATACATGTAATTAATAAAAGAGAATAGATCAATTTTCTCTATTCAATTGCATTGAATGGATTAATTGCATTGAATCGATTAAATTGCATTGAATGGATTAATTGCATTAAATGGATTAATTGCGTGTAATAAATAGAAGGAAATAGAGAGGTGTGTGGCTAGAGAGAGAGAGAGAGAGAATATATATATATATATATATTTCTTTGATCTAAGGGTGGCCGAATTCCAAACCTAGAAAACAAGAGTTGTTTTCGTTAGTTTCGTCAGTTTCTTCTACCTCCACTTAAGTTCCTGAAACCCGTGACGCGCCCATACGCTGTTGCCAATCGCGGGACATAGCCGGGAAGATCTTGTGGTTCAAATCAGGAAGCAAATTAAAAAAAAAGGAGCCTTCAAATTCTGGTATGAAATAGTTTCATCTCCTTCTTATTGTTTCTATTATTACTGTACAAATAGGTTTACTTGATGATTGCATAATTTTTTTTAAAACCCCACTCCGTTGCGCAATCCAAAACCTGGAAACCAACATTGGCAAGGCAAGTCAGCAAAATTGGAGCAAGTTCTAGCGCAGCTCAAGTCAGTGTGGTGAGTTGTGAGCTTTGTTCAGGCCCTCATTCAAGTACAGATTGTCAAGCGGGAAATCCTTTAGCTTCCGGACCTTCTGAGCAAGTTTCTTTTGTGAACTACAATACGAACTTCAACCAAAATGCAAACCAAAATGCCAATCCCCAAAAGAACCCATACTCTAACACTTATAACCCGGGATAGAGGAATCATCCCAACTTTTCTTGGAAGGACAACCAAAATCAACCACTTCAAGCTCATGCAAATTTCAGACAACCGCCGGGATTCCAATAGAAGAAGCCTACACTTGAAGACGTGTTTTCCAAGTTCATCACAAAAATAGATACCCGGATGGACTTACAAGACAACACCATGAAGAAGATAGAAAACTGGATGGACATGCAAGATAACTCCATGAAGAAGTTAAACACCAAGATTTAGCAGTTGGCTCAACATTCATAAGCCTCGGTTCAGAATCTAGAAACACAAATTGGGCAATTGGCTCGGGTGGTTCAAGAAAGACAACAAGGGTTTTGGCCTAGCAACACGGAGACAAACTCAAAAGAACATTGCAAGGCAATCTCATTGAGAAGTGGAAAGAAAGTTGAACTACCAGAGAACTTTGGCAAGGTGAAAGTGGGTGACAATGAAAAAGAAGAGATTGTGATCGATGAGGAAGAAATTGAGGAAGAAGTCGTTGAAGAAAAGATTGAAGATGACATTGTTGTGAAGAAGAAGAAAGATAGTGAACTACTAACCACAACATCTGAGTTACCACCACCACCACCTGTAGTAGAAGCATATGTACCCCCCAATTCCCTACCGATAAAGGCTTAGGAAGCACAATGACTCTCGTCAATTTGCTAAGTTTTTGGAAGTCTTCAAAAGGTTGCATATCAACATTCTCTTTTTCCGGGGCATTAGCTCAAATGCCCAAATATGTGAAGTTCTCGAAGGAGCTCTTGGCAAACGAGAAGAAACTCGAAGACTTCGAGATGGTGCTAGTTAATGAAGAATGTAGTGCCATCCTCCAAAACAAGCTTCCACCAAAATTGAAAGATTCGGGTAAATTTACAATTCCATGCTTTATTGGTGACAAGGAGTTTGGAAAGTTTTTGATTGACTCGGGTGCTAGCATAAACCTTATGCCGTACTCAGTATTTAAGAGGTTGGGTGCAGGAAATGTTAAGCAATCAACGTAATGTTGCAATTGGCCGACCGATCGGTGAAATACCCAAGAGGAGTCATGGAGGATGTGCTAGTAAAGGTAAAGAATCTCTACTTTCCAGTTGACTTTGTGGTGCTTGATATGTAGGAAGATGTGGAGGTGCCTTTGCTCTTGGGAAGACCATTTTTGAAGACGGCGGGTGCTTTGATCGATGTAAAAGATGAGAAAATGACTTTTAGAGTGAGGGATGAAATGGTGGTCTTTGACATGTCAAAAGCTATGAAAAGACCAATGGTGTCCGATGGGTGTTCTAGAGTTGACATAATTGACTCTCTTATGAAAGAAATTGTGTTGAGAGGGAATCCCACGGAAGCATTAGAGGCATGCATAATGCATGGTGTGATGGACGAAGATGACAGCCCGGAAGTTGAAGAATGTGCCAAGCAACTCAATTCCTTATCAATAAGGAACACTTATGGGAGAGTACACTTTGAAGAAGTTGGGTTGGGAAAGTCCAAACTCCCTCCATCTATTAAGAAGTTGCCACAATTGGAGCTTAAACAACTGCCCTCACACTTGAGATATGCTTTCTTCTGTGAATCATTTTCTTTGCTGATGATCATTTCGGTGTCATTGTCCAAACCAGAAGACGAAAAACTTTTAAGGATCTTAAGAGACCATAAATGGGCAATCAGATGGTCAATTTCGGACATCAAAGGTATTAGTCCAACATTTTGTATACATAAAATTTTAATGGAAGATGACTACAAGCCTTCAATAGAGCACCAACATGAAGAAGGTTGTGAGAGCAGAAGTATTGAAGTTGCTAGATGCTGGAATCATTTACTTCATTTCGGATAGTCCTTGGATTAGTCCGGTATACGTTGTACCAAAGAAGGGAGGGATCACGGTGGTTCCTAATGTTAATAATGAGTTGATCCTTACAAGAATTGTCACGGGTTGGCGAGTGTGCATCGATTACAGGAAACTAAATAATGTAATAAGAAAAGATCATTTCCCATTACCCTTTATTGATTAAATGCTTGAAAGGCTAGCAGGGCATGAATATTACTATTTCCTAGATGGCTATTCAGGGTACAACCAGATTCCAATAGATCCAGAAGACCAGGAAAATATGACTTTCACCTGCCCGTATGGTACGTTTGCTTATCGAAGAATGCCGTTTGGGTTATGCAATGCACCAGCCACTTTTCAGCGGTGTATAATGGCAATCTTTTCTGATATGTTTAAGCAGTTCATTGAAGTCTTCAGGGATGACTTCTCAGTGTTTGGATCCTCCTTCGATCATTGTTTAAAGAATTTGGGGTTGGTTCTCAAGAGATGTGAAGAGACGAATCTGGTGCTCAATTAGGAGAAATGCCACTTCATAGTGAAGGAAGGCATTGTGCTTGGACACCGCATTTCAAATCAAGGGATTGAAGTGGATATAGCTAATGTGGAAGTGATTAAGAAGCTACATCCACCCATTTTAGTTAGAGGAATTCGAAGCTTTCTAGGTCATGCAGGATTTTACCGGCGCTTTATCAAGGATTTCTCCAAGATCACCAAGCCCTTTTGTGCCTTATTAATGAAAGACACACCTTTCAAGTTTGATGAACAATGTCTTCAAGCCTTTGAAACATTGAAAAACCAATTGACGTCCGCACCAATCATGACAGCTCTCGATTGGGATAGCCCCTTCGAATTGATATATGATGCGAGTGATTTCACGGTTGCAGCTGTTTTGGGACAAAGAAGAGAGAAACAGCTCCATGTGATCTACTATGCGAGTCAAACTCTAAATGAGGCCCAAGTGAACTATGCCACAACAGAAAAGGAACTGTTAGCTATTGTATTTGCTTTCGACAAGTTCCGATCATACTTTGTGGGTTCAAAGGTGGTAGTTTACACAGATCATGTAGCGATTAAGTATTTGATGGCAAAAATGGATTATATGTCGTGGTTGCTTAGATGGGTGCTTTTGCTCCAAGATCAGAGAACTTGGTGGTAGACCATTTGTCAAGATTAGAGAGAGGAGAAGAACTTTAAGTTACAAATCCGATCAATTAGCATTTTCCGGATAAGCAGTTGTTGGTGGTGCAAGAGTTGACTATTCTGTGGTTTGCCGATTTTGTGAACTTTCTAGCAAGTGTAGTCATGCTGGTGGGGTTGAACTTTCACCAAAAGAGGAAATTCTTCTATGATGTCAAGTTGTACTTTTGGGATGAACCACTCTTATTCCGGGTTTGTAGTGATGAAGTAGTAAGAAGATGTGTTCCCAAGGAAGAGTTGATGGACATCTTTATGCACTGCCATGCGAAGGAATGTGGAGGACATTTTGGGGCAAACTTGACAGCTAGGAAAGTGCTTCAATCTGGGTTCTTTTGGCCAACACTTTTCAAAGATTCGAAAAGTTTTGTGTTAGCATGTGATAGGTGCCAAAGAACCGGGAACATTGGAAGGCGGGATGAACTGCCTATGACTAACAAAATGGAGATTAAGCTATTTAACGTATGGGCCATTGATTTCATGGGGCCGTTCCCAAGCTCTTTCAGAAATCATTACATCTTGGTGGCGGTAGACTATGTTTCAAAGTGGATGGAAGCTATTGCTTCTCCAACAAATGATAGCAAGGTAGTTAAAAAGTTCATAATGAAGAACGTTTTCTCCGGATTTGGCACACCAAGGGCGATTTTTAGTGATGAGGTCACATTTTTGTAATAAGCTTTTTCAAGCTTTATTAAAGAAATATGGTGTTAAGCACAAAATTACTACACTTTACCACCCCCAAGCCAATGGCCAAATGGAAGTCTCCAACCGGGAGCTGAAGAGCATTTTAGAGAAGACAGTTGGTAGCAGGAGAAAAGATTGGTCATCCAAGCTTGATGACGCTCTATGGGCCTACAGAACAACGTACAAGACACCAATCGGCATGTCACCTTTTCTCCTTGCGTATAGGAAGGCATGCCACCTTCCGGTGGAGTTAGCGCATAGAGCATATTGGGCGGTGAAAGCCTTGAATTATGACTTCCGAACAGCTGGAGAGAAAAGGCTGCTGCAAATTAACGAATTGGATGAGTTTTGGATGGATGCATATGAAAACTCTCGGATTTACAAGGAAAGAACTAAGTGGTGACATGATAAGCTCATAATGAAGAAAGACATCCAAGTTGGTCAGCTGGTGCTTCTATTCAATTCTCGACTCCGGTTGTTTCCCGAAAAGCTAAGGTACGTTTTCCCATATAGAGTGGTGAAATTGAAAACGAAGCCAAGGTGGGTTTCAAAGTGAATGGCCATAGGTTGAAGATCTATTGGGATGGGGCGTGTGACGAGCCCGCTACCAAGGTGTACTTCGCGGAATCTAACTAGATCAAAAGGGAGGTACCACAATTTTGAAGCAAATAGTGTATTTTTGGTTTGTAAAGTTGAACTAATTTTTTAGTAATTTCCATTCTTAGATTGTGAATATTGTGAACATTCTTAGATTGGAAAGCAGTTTTCGAATTTTTAGACCAGGACGTTGATTTTGATGATGTGGACGCTGCTGAGGCGGCTGAGGATGACGGTGAGGAGGCGGATGAGGATTATGCAGAGCAGAATTTGGAGAATGACCTCGATGTGGAGGCAGTAGATCAGGCGCTAGCATCATTGCAGCAGATTCTTGATGAGGTCAAGAGTTTGAGGATTCAGATGGATGAAAATCAGAGGGAGAACCAGAGGGTAAATGATTCTTTGACTACTCAGATGCGTGCCATCATCAGGGTCTCCGTGAGTCCGGCATCAACATTATGTATACTTGCCGAGAGCAGGGCACTTCCGGACCAAGCGGGCAGTCTCACCAGGGGGGTATCGATCCATCTCGGTCGAGCCAGGACTCATAGTTTGCTGCACTCTCTTTATGTTTCCTTTGCTTTTGACTATTTCAGTTTATGGGCTTTACATTTTAGTAGTCGGATTTTAGAATTGTTACATTGGTTTTTAGTTTTAGTGTCGGATTTTAGTGTCGAATTTTTAGTTGGTAACTTTTACAGATTTATTTACTTTATATCTTACATATGCTTTATTACTATCTCCTTTCATTTATTGCATTGCCTAATTTTTTTGATTAGAACTAGGTGTGCGGATTTGTTTTGTGCCTAGTTTAGGTATGCTATTAGGTCGAATTTTATGGAAATTTTATTGTTGTTCCCCTTTGAATTAAGCTTTCGTTGTCCGAAACTTTCAATTGTACAAACATTGAGAACAATGTTTAGTTTAAGTTTTGGGGTACGGCCGCTTACGGTCGTTAGTTTGTATATAGTTGTTTATAAATTGTACATTTTTTGGAAATTTTTTTTTTGAAAATGTCTGCTATTGGGGCCGTTTTTTTTAAGCAATTAATTTTGCTTGTTGAGATGCTTTTGGGTTGTGTTGTAGTATAATTTGTAGCATGCTTTTGCTTTCTTGAGTCTAGGTTGGGGTGGTATTGGGCAGAGCTGCACCACATGGCTTGCACACACCTTACCAGACCCTGCGTGTCTTGGCTAAAAAGGGTAGCGCACCTGAGATGTTTAGATCATTAGTGGAGACTACCCATGTGAGTTTCAGAGCCAAAAGTGCGTCCACATAGAGTGATTATTTTTGATGACTCTTCCACTCATCATGTAGATATTAGACATAATAAAAGGACCTCTTTTCATTGCATTGAGCATTAAAGAACACATCTTTTGCATTGTCCTCACGTTCCATTGTTTGCTTGTTTGACTCATTCCTTTAGAGATGACGTAGGCAATGGATGTAGTCACTAAAATGACCGAAACACGTCCCTTAAACTTATGTGTGAATGTACTAATGTCCAAATGAATTAATCCTACACACTAACACCAAGCACCATATCAACCCAAGTAACTTCAACACCATATTTAACCCAAACACTAGACCACCCCATAGCAATGATCATGGCTAGAATACATGAAGAATGAAAATTGAAGCCCAAGAAGGATGTGCCGAAATGATAGCAAGTAGTGTGTACTTAGGCTTGTTGTGTATTCTTGTACTAAAGATTTAGGCTGCACACAAGTTATATGGGCCAAATTGTAAAATGCATAAAAGCCTTCATAGTTCAAAGTTGAAAAATTGTTGCCCAAACGTGAGCAACTACAAATTGAACAAGTGCTTAGTAATTGTTTTAAAGCCTAAACGTTAAATGAGGGATTACAAGTGTGCAAAATAGAAGAAGCTAGCAAGATCATTAGCCAGCGAATAATTCAGTATCCACCCGGCCTCTCCATCACCACATTATCCAAAACCTTACTTGAGCTTAAATATAAGTCATAATTGATCTTTAGGAGGAGTCTATCTTATGAACAAGGGCGTTCTTAATATTTGATTCCATTTTTGAGGTCTATTTGCATGAAATACTGAACGTTCATAAAAATTTTCCATATAGGTGTAATTTTGAAAAAAATTCATACATAAACTCCATCATGCATATGTTTGATGAGTGAGCCTAGGTTCCGAGTGATAAAATGAGAGAAATTTTGTAAGGCTTAGAGTCAAAACGAAAAGCTATCACATGACTCTTGTGTTCGATACGTTTGAAGCCAAGTTTGCTATGTTGTCTGGAATTGCAATCCTTAGTGTTGTAGCAGCTTGGCCTTTATATCTCTAGATTTTGCTCGATGGTTTTAGCATGCACATGATTATGCCTTAGTGTACCCAACGTCGCATCTCATTCTTTCGTTGGCTCGGCAGAATGTTAATTTTGGCTTAAGCTTGCGTTGTGACCTCACTTGTAACTAACTTTCTTAGATCCATCGCAAAATATTTTAGTTTTTGGTTTTAAGTTTGGGGGTATTTGATATTTTAATATTTACGCTTGGTACAACCCCATTTTTCCCATGTTTTATGCTTATTAGCCAATAAATATCCTTGCTTTTAATGAGTTTTTCTAGTTTTGCAGTTTTTGTAGATGATTTCATGCTTCTAGGGTTTTTTTCGAATAAGGAGTGAAACAAAGCAAAGTCGATGTTGACAGTGAAAGCTTGATGTCGTAATTTCAGAAGAATAGGCTACATGTGAGGCTACTTCCACATGTAGCCTTAGAAGTCGCTTCATTCACTGACAAGATGAATAAGCCAGCTCCAGAAGGAAATGCGACATCCAAGGCGACTTCCTGATGTCGCTTCAGATGTCGCCTCTCATCCTGCCAACTTTCCCAGAAGCAAAGGCGACATGTGAGGCGACTTCCTACATGTCGCCTTAGAAGTCGTCTTGCCTACTGCCAGAACTTCACAGCTTTAGGCGACATCTAAAGCGACTTTTCACATGTCGCCTCAGATGTCGCTTTTTAGTCAATGGGTGATTTTTGGACCATTTTGCCTCTCATTTATTAGTCTCCCTATATATTTCCCACTTCCTTCTCTCTTGAGGGTATCTTCTCTCCAGTACAAAAGTTCAAGAAAGCTTTCCCAAAATACTCTAAGACCACATTTCACCTTCCATATCCACAAAATCATCTCATCTAACCCCAAATCCATCCTCCAAACCTCAATCCCACTTCACCAAACACTACATCACCAACTTCCCTACATTTCCCACCATTAAAACCCTTTCTTGGAGCATTAAAAGGGGAGCATCAAGGGAGAGAACAAACCTAGCAACTCAAGTCAACCAAGGAGAAGTTCTTCATTATAGTTTCTCTAAACTTTTCCCTCCTTACTTATTGTATTTTATTTGAGATGGCTTGCATGTTATATATATCTTTGGTAGCCATGAGTTGTAATATGAACTAATTTCATCTTGGCTAAGGCCTAGATGAAACCTTGTCAATGAATCATCAATGAAGACCATCACATTAATTCTATTGCAATGTGTTATGTATGTGTATTTCTTATGTTTAGTACTACTAGGTGCTTAGCTACCACTTAGATGATATTTTGATTGTTGTGTGAAGGACCGAAAGGAGAAGTACACAATATGCTCGATGCAGTCTCGGGGTCTTGACCCGGCAGAGACTCAATTGCTCCATTTCAGAGTCTTGTCTTCGGTGCTCCATTCCGGAGTCTTATTTTTGCACACTCGGTGCAGTCTCTGGGTCTTGACCTGGTAGAGACTTAATTGCTCCATTTCGGAGGCTTGTCTTCGGTGCTGCATTTTGGAGTCCTTAGTCTTCGATTCTCCATTTCAGAGTCTAAGTCTTCGATGCTCCATTTCAAAGTCTTTCGTCTTTGATGCTTTATTTCGGAGTCTTCCGTGGCACTTCCGAGGATTATGCCACTCTGAGTCTTTAGTTTTGTGACGCTTCCGGGGAATCTGCCCCTTTGATTCTTCAGTTCCTTGATGCTTTCAGGAACTCTGCCCCTATGATTCTTCAGTTCCGTGACACTTCCGAGGACACTGTCCCTCTGATTCTTCAGTTCAGTGATGCTTCCAGGAACTTTTCCCATTTGATTCTTCAGTTCTGTGATGCTTCCGGGACGCTGCCCTTCTGATTCTTCAGTTTTGTGATGTTTTTAAGGACTCTGCCCCTCTGATTCTTCAGTTCCATAAAACTTCTAGGGACTTGTCCCTCTGATTTTCTAGTTCTGTAGAACTTCTAGGGACTCTGCCTTTCTGATTCTTCAGTCCCGTAGAACTTCTGGTGACTCATCCCCCTGATTTTCCAATTCCGTAGAACTTCTGGGGACTTGTCCCTCTGATTTGAATGTTACACACATGATATTACAAATATCTATACAATAAGCAAATAAAATTGGCGATGATCCCTTTCTTGATGTTCAGCTGACATCGGCCAATAAGGCAAAGTTGTAGATTGGAGGATTCCGGTCCAGATGATGGTAGTGGTATCGGTCCACTCTCCGGTTGGCCGGACAGCGGCTGTTCTTCGAACTTCGGTGATGATTTTGACTACTTTTCGGTGGTCACCAATCACCGGCCAAGAAGGGAAAGTCGTAGATCAAAGGATTCCTATCCAGATGGTGGCAGTGGTGTAGGCCCATTCTCCGGTTGACCGGATGACGGCCGTTCTTCGAACTTCGACGACGGTTTGGACTGCTTTCCGGTGATCATTGGTCGCCGGCCAAGAAGGAAAAGTTATAGATCGGAAGATTCCGGTCAAGATGGTGGTGGTGGTGTCCACCCACTCTCCGATGGATCGGAAGGCTGTTCTTCAAGCTTCGTCGGTCGGTTTGAGGCCTTTCCGACGATCAGCTGGTGGCGGTCTGGGCAGCTATTCCACGACTCATTTGTAAGTTGTGACTTGTTCACTAAGGTTCCCTGAAGTTGAGTTCTGGAACCCCTCATTCTAGCGCCTAATGTTGTGACATAAAATGAGGCTTTTAGAGCCTTTTTGCTTTGATTCTGTGGAAGACCCCCCATTCCTTGATTTTAAGGAGGGTTATTTATAGAGTCTGTGTGTGTATTGCGTGTATATACATTGTACATATTATTATGTGTTATGTCATCCGAGTGTGCACATTTGGTACTAACAAGTTGCAGAATTCCTTTATGATCTAAATTCACTCTGGTAGAAATCCAATTTTTACAAGCTCTCCAAACAAACAATTTAACCTTAAGAGGAATCTCAATTTTCCACATGAGTTTCCACCATAATTCCGTCCCACTAAGGCCTGACGCACTAGCAGTACCCTTAAGAGCACACCTCACTCTATAGCCATGCTTCACAGAATAAATCCCACTCTGCTCGTAATGCCACATCACACTATCAACAGCCTGATTCACTCCACTAGGAAAGTATTAGTAACAAGTTCCACATCCCACAAATCTGCCGGTTTGAATAATTTTTTTACAGTAGCGAACTCTCCCAAAACCGGTTGTGAAATAACCTTAAAAGTAGTTGGTCTAGGCAGCTAACGGTCCTTGTAAATCAGCACCGAAGAACCCTCTCCCACCTTCCAATGCGTACCTGATTCAAGCAGCCCATTACCCCACATCAAACTCTTCCATAAGAACGAATTTGAATCCTTGAACTTTGCTCTAAGAAAACATGTTCTTGGGAAATAACAATCCTTTAACACTTTAGCTGCAAGAGAAGATGGTTCTTTCAAGATTTGCCAACATTGCTTTGTAAGCAAGGCTATGTTAAAAGTGGCAAGGTCCTTGAAACCCAGCCCCCATCCTTCTTAGGCACACAAAACCGATCCTGAAAATACAACTCAAACGTGTGTCTAATAACCTAGAGGGGGGTGAATAGGTTTTAATCAAGTTAATTGCCAACTTTTCTTGATTAATCAATATTAAAAATTTACCCTATAAACAAATATACAAAATCAAGTGTAAAATGTGGAAATTAAATGACACTTGATTTTTACATGGAAACACTCCAACAAGGGAAAAACCACGAGCTAACCACTTAGCCACTCTGATCCTCAAATCCACTATTGCAATGATGTTTACAACCTAGGTTGACCTCTAATCACAACATATTGAGCTTGATTATCATTTTGTACAGGAAAAGGTTGCTATGGGTACTCTTGTCACTCAGTTCATCTCCTCTGCATCACAAACAGTAGATGTCTTCACCAAATCATTGCCAAAGGATGCTTTTGTTCTTTTCAGAACCAAGCCGGGTGTTCATCCAAGTTACCACGCCAGCTTGAGGGGGCGTATTAAGGAGAATGACAATGAAGGCAAAGAAATTCATTGTCATGATCTTAGCAATTCTTCTGCAGTCAAGGAATCTCAAATCAATTATCAAACCAATTCCCATGATCTTATCAATTCTCATGCAGTCAAGGAAATCTCAAATCAATTCCCATGATCAAGGAAAGTCAATCATAATTGCACAGATTAATCCAGCCATCAAGGATGTGTTCTTCATTCAAAAGCCAAGAACCCAGTTCTCTGTTTTTGGACAACTTGGACATATTATCTCTTGAGATATTTTGTTTTCCCTTCGTTTTTACTTAGTTTGCCAAAATGTATAGGATTTTAGATATGGAGGGGGGATCGATTATCAATAAGTTGACAATATTTCTGATAAGCAACCAGCTGCCGCAACAGACAAAGGTAGCCTGCCAAGAAATTATACAAGATCTGGTTGGCAGAAATGAAAAGGGAAATTAAAGCCTTAAATTCAGTGAATATCCATTCTTGATACAAATTTTTTGAATAATTTATGACAGAGAAACAATTTTGGAATATTTTTCTGATTCAGTAGTGGAAATGGCATGCAGTTGCATGGATGTACGAGCGAGAGCAAAGGTGGGCAATAGAAGCTATGAACGTGGAGCATGTTAAACGCATACGCGTTACATATGTATTTTATTCTTCTATTTCTGATTTGCCTCCTCTTTCTTTCTTTTCTTATCATACTTTCTTATATAATCGAAAATTATGTTCTCTCTCGGCCAATATTTTCTTTTATGAAAACTTCATTGCCAAAAATATAAACCAAAGTTCTCTCCCATTTTGGTGTGAGAGAGATCCCCACTTAAACATCAACAAAACAATGACAAAAATATACATGATTATAGAACCCTTATTTCATTTTTTTTCATTAATTATATATATTACATCAATATTTAAGTATAATATTTAAATTAGAAAAAAACAATTTCCATAAAAAACAATAAAAACAATAAATAGATTATTACATAATCATTTTCAAAAAGTAACTCCTATCCACTTTTCAAAATCACTGTCAAAACTTGTCAGATTATCAATTAATCACTTTTGAAAGTTTACGAAACAAAATTTTCTATCAAAAAGTTAAAATAAGCTGATTTTAACTTTTCAAAAGCAATACCAAACTTGCCTAAGTCGATGATATATGACACTTCCATAATTTTCCTAATTTTATGTTTCAAGCGTGATTTAGGGGGTTTTCCAATTTAGAAATCAAGTTTAGGTTTAGAAAATAAATCAAAGATTTGATATTTTCTTTTGAGTCAAGTTGGGAGCCCCGAATCCTAAAAGATTTAGGTTTTTTTTTTCTTTTTATTTAAGCATGAGTTAGAAGAGTTTTTTGCAACTTTTATTCAATATTAATAAAAAAACAGTTGATTTGGAACAAAATTCTTATCGTGGATTCAACTAACCTATCACTTTCACTTCGTCAGTTGATTTCGTCTCTATGACCATTCTCTCAAGCCTTTATTATTCATAACATATATATATATAGTATCTAATTCTCAGTTCAATTGACATGTTAACTTGAAAATATAGGATTAAAGTGTTAAGAAGACGCAGTCTAGTTATTTTGCTATTGATATCTTACTTTTCAGCTTTTGTTTTATCTTATCTTACCTGTTATGTAGTACGTGGAGGTATGTTAGTTGGTGTTCCTGTATTTTCTGCTTGTAAACATTGGCATACCTATTATAAAGGAGGAAATAGGGGTTTTGGCACTTTTTTGGGTTGGTGTTGCAAGAGGGGCACAACTTTAATAACTTATGTTTAAAAGGCACCAAAGTAAGTGACTTCTAAAAATACCCTTACTTTACAAATTTTGAAATTATATCTTTGACTTCACTTTAACTCTCTCCTATTTCCTATGTTGTTGACTGAAACTTACCTTTGGAGTCTCTCTCTAACTTTAAAAGCTCTGTAAACCTACAGATCTAACTAGGTTACCAAGACTCCAACTTCTCGAAGTTCATCTCCTTCTCCAACATAGAAGTTCATCTTCGTCTCCAGCTCGTAGGAAATTCATCTACGTTGAATTTTGTAGTCGTTGAAGTTTGTTTGTGTGCAAATCAAGGTAATCCCATTTCTTCCATTGTTAAAGTTGTTGAGGTAGTTAGGTTGAGTTACAGTCTGGAAAAGTCAAGAGTCTCGGAAACTGTCTCTAAAAGTCTCAGATTATTTGTTAAAGTCTCGGAAACTTTGTTAACATGTTCCGAGTCTTTTGTTAACATGTTCTGAGACTTTTGGACACACGTCCGAGACTTTTGGACACATTTCTGAAACTTTTGAACACATTTTTGAGACTTTTGGATACATTTCCGAGACTTTTTTCTAATATATAAGTATATCAATAAATACTCTTACTTTACACATTTTGAAATTATATCTCTGACTTCACTTTAACTCTCTCCTATTTCCTATGTTGTTGACTGAAACTTACCGTTCTCTCTCTAACTTTAAAAGCTCTGTAAACCTACAGATCTAACTACATCTCCAAGACTCTAACTTCTCAAAGTTCATCTCCTTCTCCAACATAGAAGTTCATCTTCGTCTCCAACTCGTAAGAAGTTCATCTCCGTCGACTTTTGTAGTCGTTGAAGTTCGTTTGTGTACAAATCAAAGTAATCCCAATCTCATTTCTTCCATTGTTAAAGCTATTGAGGTAGTTCCTGGGTTGCACTCTGGAAAAGTCAAAAGTCTTGGAAACTGTCTCCAAAAGTCTTGGATATTTTGTTAACATGTTCCGAGTCTTTTGGACCCATTTCTGAGACTTTTTGACACATTTTTGAGACTTTTGAACATATTTCCGAGACTTTTGTCTAATATATAAGTATATCAAAAGTGATCTAAAGTGATCTTAAGTATATATATTTCAAGCATAGCTTGGCAAGCTTGATTGTTGTAGTGTTTGTAAGATTAATTGCATTGGAAAAGTTTAATAGCCGTCTTGTTTTTGTTATTTTGATCAAGATTTGATCAAAATAACAAAAACAAGAAGGCTTTTAGGCACGATTGTCCAATGCAATTAATTACATAAGTCTCGAAATAGTTTATAAAAAGTTTCGGACTTTTTGTCTGTTGGCATGCATGGATCCATGATCCTCGGTTGTTTTCCTAAGAGTAAGTATATTGAAATATTTAACATTTCAAGCATATATAGTGAAATATATATACTTAGATTCAGACATTGTTTTTAAAAGTCTCGGACATGGTTTTAAAAGTCTCGGACATTGTTGTAATAAGTATCGGGCATGTTTTTAAAAGTCTCGGACAAAAGTCTTAAAAGTCTCGGACATTTGGTGTAATAAGTCTCGGGAAGTTTTAACAAAGTCTCGGACCATGTATAAATCCAAGACTTTGGAAAAACCCTCTGAGACTTTAATCTTCTTTGGTTGCCTATATCTATTTCCATTATACCTCTGGCACATTGTTTGAATTTTGTTAATCATTAACTGATATAAAGAGTGATCTTCGACAAGATATAACCACACTATACCCTGTTGTAGTTCACTTTTCTTGTCGGTTGTGAATGTATAACAAAATTCATTCAATGAGAGGGAATCAAACCAAAGAAGAAGCCCGACATAACAAGCTTTTATTAAAATGGTGCCACTCTTGCAACACGAACGCAAAAAGGTGTCAAAAACCCTATTTCCCTGGTCTCGGATTGTGTAACAAAAGTGATCCAAGTATATATATTTCAAGCATAGCTTGGCAAGCTTGATTGCTGTAATGTTTGTAAGATTAATTGCATTGGAAAAGTTTAATAGCCGTCTTATTTTTGTTATTTTGATTAATATTTGATCAAAATAACCAAAACAAGAGGGTTTTTAGGCATGCTTGTCCAATGCAATTAATTACAAAAGTCTCAGAATAGTTTATAAAAAGTCTCGGACTTTTTGTCTGTTGGCATGCATGGATCCATGATCCTCGGTTGCAAGACTTTTTTTGATACTTACTAACAATTTTTCGAGACTTATGAATATGGCCGAGACTTATTAACGATTTTCCGAGACTTATTAACAATTGAAAGAGACTTATTAATATGTCCGAGTCTTGTTAACAATTTTCTGAGACTTATTAACAATATTCCGAGATATATTAAGCATTTTAAGAGACTTATTACATGAAACCAACTCTAAGTTTTTACAGGAAAATGGATCGGGTTAGAATAGTTATATCCTATAACGGTCGATGGGAGCAACTAGTTGACGGAAGCTAGAGGTATGTTGGCTCATATAATCAGGGATTATACGTGTCCAAGAATATGAGTTTTGAAGAGCTGATGGCGCGTGTGCAGTCCATTGTGAAATATGATCCAAACTAATATAATATTGATCTACAGTCAGTATCAATTGTTCCGGGCACTACATGTCCCATATTTATAAGAAACGATGATGATGTTCAGTTTATGCTAGGGAAAGATAGGGTGATTCCTCAAGTATGTATCAGTCAAATTGAAAGGAGATATGGAGGTGTGATGGGTGATGACATCCCTATGGATGGAAATTCCCAACATCATTCATCTGTCAGCGGTAGTAACCAAATATTCACATAATGGAGTGGGACGTATAATGGTGGAAATCCCCAAGGTCTAGCAATTGACCTTGCAGTTGACGTTAAACCTCATTTTAATGATTACTTTGCATGTCAATATGAGGCGAATGTACAGCCGAATGTAGAGCCCGATATAGAGCTCAATTATGATCATGTAGGTGACCGTCTCGGTGGTGGATATGTTGGGGACATCCCATGTCCAGAAAAATGTTAATCTCTCAGCTTCCGATAATCAATCAACTTGGGTTATTCCCGGATCCTTAGCGTATTCATTTGGTCAAGTGAACAACACCATGAGATCACGTAAACCCAACACATTGATTTACAAAGGTCAATTTTTCCAAAAAAAAATGATTTAAAGAGGTTAGCAGGTATTCATGCAATGAGAGAGAACTTTGAATGGAAGGTGAAAAGGTCTAACAAGTCGGTTCTACATTTGGTGTGCAAGATTGACAATTGTAAGTGGAAATTAAGAGCGGTGAGGAGAGATGAAGACACATACTTTCAAGTAAGAAGTTATGAAATTGAACACAGTCATCCATTGGAAGAGGTCCACTGGCGCCACCGACAGGCTAATGCGGTCATAAATGGTGAAGTAATAGCCCCTAGACTCCAACAACACAATGGTCGTCTAATGCTACCTAAAGATATAATGACGGATATGAATGTTGGGGTTTATGCCCTAAAGATGTAAATTGTAAATGAATTTATGAAATAAATAAAAAGAAAAGTTCAATTCATTCTTATTGTGTTGTTTATTTAATAACTTGTGTATATATTAACATCATAGATTGTTGGATGTAATCTCGAACTGAGTATATGAGTGTCATATACGGATGGATACAGTAAGTGACGTGCAGTCTAAGGAGTCCATAGATAGCAAATAAAGCTGGGTACTTTATTTGTGGTTAATCTATAGCTGCAGCCCATTCCGTAATGTATGGTGGATTCTATCTTGAATCATTCATATGAGATATGGGAATGGAGGCACCTTGTATGATGTGATCGTATAGGACTGAGCCATGATCTATATGAATCTCTCACCAAGATCCGTTTACTGATGAGATTCATATATATCAACTAATGATGGCTATATATGGGTGATCTTAATCCTGAGTGTCTTATCGACTCCTTCAGGTTAGATCGTGGTCTTTGATATACCATGGGTGAGGTCAGATGCAGTTCCTGATCAATATACTCTGTATGTTGGGATTGCAGTTTGGCTTGTGGCTAGGAAGGTATGTACACAATAGTGGAATCCACTCCTTCTTGTGAGAAGTAGATGGTAGTTCCCTTAAGGGTTTATTCGGGGCTTGGACAATATGAGCGCTCTCCTAATTCCGTGAGGAAATAGGATTTATTGTCCGTTAGAGAATCAACGGTACTTGAAGGATATATGTAATTAAAGGGGTATAACGGACATTATGACCCAACTCTAATTATGAACTACTATGGAGGATCACACCATGTGTAATAGCTATATCGATGGACACCGAGTTGTATCGGTCTGTGTAAAAGCGTCTACAGTTGAGAGAGTGTAGCTTCAGGTTTTTAGTGGAATAACACCGGAGTTAATAATCAAGGAATATTAATTAAAGAGTTCGATTAATGATTCCGATGATTATTAGAGCTCAAAATGCTGTGGGTCCATTAGATCGCCTTGCTAACCCGATCGATTTAGGTCACAAGGGTCACAGATAATTAATTGGATAGTCCAATTAATTGTGTTATGAAAGTGACACGTGTGAGGAGTTGATTGAGTAGTTGGGTTATTCAATTGATTAAAATGACAATTATGACAATTAAATAATAAGATTATTTAATGATCTAATTAGTCATATATGGAGGGTTTCATTTGTTATTTATTATGAATAGTGAGATAATGAGATTATCTCATTTATTAAATAAAATAAATTGAAATATATTTCAATTTAAATTGTTTAAATTTAAATATACATAATATCTTCTTTGATAAATAAAATGTAGATTTTATTTTAAAAAATAAGGTGTGGTTATTTGAAAAAGATATAAAAGAGTTATATATTTTTTGAAAAACTTTAACCTAATATGCATGCACATATATTAGTGTTGGTATATGATACAAACACTATGCGTGAATCAATTTGAGAAACAAAAAGTGAAACAAAAAAGTAGAGAAAAACGCACAGATGTGCGTGAGAAAAGAAAAAAAAAGATGCATCAGGTGCATGTGCATTATTTGATACAAGAAAAAGGAAAAAAATATAAGATATCTTTTTTAACTAGAATTGTTCTAGTTTTTTGTTTTCTCTTGGAAGAAATTGTTTTTTCATATTTTTTTTTCTATATCCTCTTAAGTTCCTAAGTATGTGACGCGCCCACACGCAGTTACCAGTTCCGGCAATAGCTAGGAAGATCGGTGGTACAGACCATGAGCATATTGCATAAAGTGAAGGAGCCTCCAAACGTTGGTAAGGTTCTAATTTTTTTTAATATATTTATTGATTACAATTTCCTGTGTTTACATATTGTATGTATTAGTTCCAAAAAAATAATTATGATCCCAAGTTCACTGGTCCCAGATCGTTTATGATCTGTATAAAATTTTTTAAAACCTATATCCGCTGCGTTACTAGTAAACAGGGTTCCAACAATGAAAACAATGTTTGGCATCCAAGTTATGTACAGTAAGGCTCACGCTGCCTTGAGTTATGCATTGGTATTGACCTATGGATCACATGAAGAAGGCAGTGATACCAGCCAACATTGCATGCCACCAAAAACTACAATGCAATGTAAAGTTATGTAAGATATGTTGATATTAAAAATCGAAATTCAAATTTCCAATATCCAACACACTCACCATGTTGACCTCGTGCCACAGCCGACATCCAGGCTTTCTAAGTCCGCATGCCCAAATAAGAGCGTCCTCTTGCCAGGTGTGAGTCAGTACGGACCAGGTGTCTGTAGGTGGTTTGTCGACATCACCGAACATGTTCACCCACTGGATGTACATATATGTCTGTTTAACAATTAACCATATAAACATTAGATACCAATTACCAAAATAAATATTGAATACCAATTAACAACAAACTTACATAGAATTGTGTATCAATCATCTCGATGCTCTGACTGTAGACATCAGGAAAATCAGCTAGCACTTCCGTAAAATCTGCAAATATGCATCCATATGCTGAAAGAAGGAAATGTAGCTAATGTTAATTTACTATTTTAAATAAATTAACGATCCAATGTATAATACATAATATTCATACATACTATGTCTTCCAACTCCGTATGGTTGGTTTTGAAGTCATTGAACCAGGTGACTCGGACCGCATTATCCAAATCCACATCCCACTTGTATCATTAAAGACGAATACACATTAAAATTAAGGAACGGTACTCATAACTGTTCGCAATTATTACCAAAAATTATAATGTTATACATTGATGTTCTATCCTTCTTCCATAGCTGGTAGTCCTTCAGCTGTGTTGGATTAACTGATTCCGCAGGGCAAAATTTATAGGCCACAACCCTAGACCTCTTCCGCATACATGGGTCAATGTGGGGGTACTCATTTGCCAACCGCGTTTGCGCACCCGCAATGGTCGGTCAACCTGCAAAGTAGGGTCTGTTGGGCCCCACTCTACAATGCCCTCACTACCTGACGCCCCATTGTGACACAGCTAATGCAGTAAATACAGTGGGGACAGGCTCCTGCTGAGCAATAACTGAAGGTGCAGCCGCTGGCTCTAAACTGGCAGTGTCAACCTTAGCAGCATCTGAAGGTGCAGCTTCTATTATGGCTACAGGGTCTTGCGGTGCACTATCTATACCTGCTATGTCCTGCTGACTCTGTCCACCAACAACTAGCACACATGCATCGACATGCTGCAGAGTAGACTCAGTATGTGACACAACAGTTGCAGTCTCATACTAGGGAGTATGAACTGAACCCTCAGCAGTTGTAGTCTCTTGATGCGCCAGCTCTGCGGTTTGTACATGAGATGTGTCTGTGACACCCTGTGTGTCTATTTCCTGCTTGGCCATCACCCATGTAGCATCATCAACCCTCGGCTCATCCTTGCTTATCTCAGGCAGCCCCCTTTAAGACTAGATATCAGACAGACCGACTCCTGGTGTTACGATCGTCTCTCATCATCACTCTTCCGGACCTGTTCCCATAATGCGTTGACAACATTGGTACTATCGGCAAACCAACATTCCAAATGTTTTGGTACCACATGAATGAGAAAATCACAGGTCAGAGTTATAATTCAAATTCTTATCTCAGATTTACCTTACTCAATAACAATTTATGTATATATCTCTCGTACAGGAGATGGTCGGTATATATGACTTGCGGTGCCTCCACGTGTATGCTCTGTATATGTAGGGTCAGCACCAACGAAGGATACAGCATGACGCACTAATCTTACATGGGTCAGCCTGATAGGTGCAGCAGGGACACTACTCGGTGCACCAACATCAGTACTCTACTGCTCAAATGCAAAGGATCTGGATCTAGTCCGAGTGCCAATGTCTGCCTCTCTTAACTCCACAACATGTTCGGGAGACGATGGGAGATCCTTCCACCAGTATAGTCGCCGCAATAGCATCATCAAGGTACAGATTGCTTACCTCATCAATCCCCTCGTAGTAGTACCATATAACCCTCTCCGCTTCTGTAGGGACCAATTCTTCTTCCGCAAACATCTACAATTTTCAAACAATCAAAATAAATGTTATTACCTTTGCTGAATGAGAATTATATTCACAAGTTTACTAGCTAGATTATTACCTTTGCAGTGAAAATCTTATCCAGTTTGTCTCCCCTCGCTCGCTGGGTCAAGTCTCACTTCAGAATACGAGGCAAGGGTTGTTCAACTACCATCGGAGTCGCGAATTGCATGGCAAGGGTTGGAATAACTTCAAATGCAAAAACGTACAACAAATCCAACGCAAATATGATTGGTTAGTTGGAAAACATAACAACTCAATAATTAAATTATTAGTGGTAATAAAGATTCAAAGGCTCACCAGTAGGGCATATGCCAACCCGTAAATGTTGTACCTCGTCGGCCTAGAGATAATTGCCTTTTTGAACCCAAATATGGAGTGTTTGTAGACATGCGAACCCCACGAGAACGCATTAAACGCATCCAAGTCATCAACAAAGCGCAACTCCGATCAAAACATAGTTCAACATGTACATGAGACATTCTTATATACCATCGTGTTTGGGACGACTATAAACTTCAACCAAGTGATCAAATAAAACTCCACCTTGGAAAACTAGACGCTACGGAGACCCAACATAAATCTCATCTCATCACTGGGTCCGTCGTGGTGTAACTCACTCAATAAAAACGATGAATAATACCACCGAAAAACGCCATTCCTCGCTGCATGCGTTGGAAATGGCCAAAACATGACTGCCAATAAATCTCTTGCTCTTGAGCAGCATTTTCCAATACTCCATCAAGTGCCGCATCGATTACTTAGAGGTTTTCCACGTGGTTATAGTGAGTAATCTTGGCATGATACCAATCAGACTGGAGAGTTATTAGCCTAGCCTTCAAATTCCTCGTATTCCTCATCTGCAATTCACAATCATAGAGATTTTATATCAGGAAATTTTTCCTAGTAAGTCTCGGAACAGTATATCAAAGTCTCAGACCATGTACTAAAAGTCTCGGGAATAAGTCTCGGATTGTGTTACAAAAGTCTCAAACCATGTACTAAAAGTCTCGAAAAATGTTACAGAAGTCTCGGACATTGTAACAGAAGTCTCGGACAAAATTCTCGGAATCTTACACAAAAGTCTCGGAATCGTATGCAAAAGTCTCGGACCAAAGTCTCGGACGGTGTTACCAGGTTTGAAAGTCCCAGACTTTGTAACAATGTCCGAGACTTTTGTAACATGGTCCGAGACTTTTAGCCGATACTTTTGTATACGATTCCGAGACTTTTGTGTAAGTTTTCGAGATTTCTGTTACAATGTCCGAGACTTCTGTAACATTGTCCGAGACTTTTTAGTACATAGTCCGAGACTTTCAATAACCTATTAACTATTCATCGTCTTCCCCAATCTAACCCTAGAAACTAGAAACCAGATCTAAAACTAAAAACCCTAGAAACCAGATTATACATACAAAACAGAATGAATAACCCAACAAAACACAATCAAATTAACTTTCAAAATCAAATCATTCAAGTTACATACCTTCTTTTCAACGAAATCGAAATCGAAATCGAAATGCTCAAGAAATCATCGGCGATGACTGTAGAAATCTGGTTGGTTGCTTGCTCTGAACCATCGTAGTAACTTCTCTCTATACTCTTTCAAGTCTCTCACTGTTAACTGAAAAGTATAAAAAAAAATGAAACATAAGTTTTCAAAATAGCTGATGTGGGAGTACTTTTGGAGGCATTATTACCCGTTCACCATAATAGGTGTTTTTTAAACATAACTTATTAAAATGGTGATAGTCTTCAAATGGGCCCTTAAAAAAGGTGCTAGAAAACTTTTGAACTCCATTATAAAGGTGGGATGTAGTTGTTGAATAAAATCAAGCTTTTGCATATTGAGTTAAATTCTCAAATATCTGATGTTTGGATTCCCTTGAAGCAATCATATTCAATTTATTGTTCTTATGTAATCAGTGAAAATAGGTAAAAATATGGATACAATACCAAAGTGGTATCAGAGCCTTGGTATGGACCAATAGTGAAAAAGCTAGAGAAAGATGTGAGTGTTCTCGTTTCTGGGCAACAACAAATTATGGAGAAGATGATTGATCTACTCGTAAGGTTACGTGTACAAACAAAGCCCTCATCCTCTCAAATAATTCTCGATGGAGAGGGAAACTCTCAGACTCTCTGGAAGGCTAATAGTAATGTTAGTAGTGGAGCCAATCGATCTTACTCTTCCAAGCAAATCAAATTGGTTATTCCTCCATTTAATGGCAAAGAAGACCCTACAAGTTAGCTATGTCGAGCATAGAAATTTTTCCAAGTTCATGAGACACCGGTGGAAGACTGGGTGTCATTGGCATCATTCCATCTTGAAGGTGATGTGCAGTTATGGTATTAGTTATTAAGGCAAGAATCTATTGCTGTTTGTTAGGACACTTTTAAAGAAGGTCTCAACTCTCGATACAGACCCGACCAATTTTATGACGTTTTTGGTGGACTTACCAAACTTCAACAAATTGGGTCAGTTCAAGACTATCAAACACAATTCTAAAAACTTCTTGCCAAGGCAAGAACATTACCGCAATCTTGCCAAGTAAGTTGTTTCGTTAGTGAGCTAAAAGATAATATTATCGTAATCTCGGTAACTAGTTCTTAACCTATCAAAGGTGTGGTCATCAATCGACCAATCCTTCTGGTTCGAAGAATGAATTCCATTGAATTACGAGAAAGACGTGAGAAATGGTTATGCTATAATTGAAATGAAAAGTTTAGTCCAAGACCTCAATGTAAAAATCTTTTCATCATTGAAGCATGCTTAGAATAAGAATGATACAGGGATGAGAAAACGGAAGTAGAGGAAGAAAGGGATGAAGCAATTATAGACATGCTAGAGATTTTTTTTTATTCAACAACACTATTGTAATTGATATTAATGCAACTCAAATAAAATAGCAAAACGAAAAAGAAGGTTCAAAACAAAATAATCAGAGACATTAACATTTGTGTTCCAAAATCCGCACCAACTGAACAGGCAAAGCCAAAAGAGCTAAGCTAGTGTAACTCCGAGACCAAAATTTTTGAAACAAATCTCAAATGAGAAATGATTCAGCAGATCTAGCTTCTACTTCTAATCTGGCTTCCACTTGAACCACATCACTTGCTTCATATGTTGCTCGAGTACATAAGAACCCTAACTCTGTTTCCCATGGAATTAAGAGAGAGATTTGACGTGAACTTGTCGCGAACGACACTGGTGTTACCGTGAGGCTTTGGCAACTTTTCCCCAAATGCATTGGTAATGGGAGCCATTCTTCTTGGTCTTGGCCTTGTAAATGTATCTCTTCATCTTCCCTGCGCACCATACCACATTTCCTTGGTGTCCACTCCCTCGATCTAAATCAACGACATGTTTGGATACTGGTTCGATTTTGACCTTTTGTAGTGGAGAATTGTTCCTCGAACATAGAGCCTGATGCGCTCGCCTTGTTTGCCCTTCACCATGTTTTTTCTTCTTCGACATAAGCTTTGCCGCCTGTGTCTGCAAAAGAATAAAACCCTAATTTTAGACTTAGTCACATGCTAGAGATTTCTCTCCATGCAATTTCTGGAATGTGAGCACCTGAGACCATGCGATTAAAAGATAGTATTGGGCATATTATGACTATTATATTGGTGGACTCTAGGAACACTCATAATTTATGATTGAAACTTTGGCAAGGAAAATCGATTTGCAATCGGTTGTGGTTGGTAGATTTGAGGTAATGGTTGCTTCTGGAGATAAATTGTCCAGCCAAGGTAAATGCAATGATGTTCAATTAAATTTACTCTGTGTTTCCATTCAGTTGATTTTTATTTACTTCCTTTTGAACAGGAATGAAAATACCCAATGGTGGCGAACTCTTGGCCCTATTACTTGTGACTTTTCCAGGTTACAAATGAGCTTTTACTTTAATGGCAAGGAAGTGACTCTACAAGGTTTAACAAGTTTTGATCATAAAATCATTGATAATAAGCAATTTAATGGTGAGGTTAAAAAAAAGAGGCAAGATGCATTACTTCAACTTTTTTGCTTTGGGAGGCCCACTCTTTATAAGTGTTAAGGCCATTTCGTACGTGATTTCGACCCCTATTTTTGAGTCTTTTCACTTGGTTCTCGAGTGAAATTAGGTGTTTAACGTTTAAAATAATTTTGTGTAGGTCTTGTTAGCATTCCAGGGGTATTTAAGCAAATTTGGTAGATTTTGGAGATAAAATATGGAATTGGAGAAGTTTCAAATGTTATGCACGGTACACTTCATCTTAGTGTACCGTGAATCAATCAGGTGCCAATCGCGCTTTCGGTCCAGAGAGTTGTTGCGGTTCATGTCATCTTAGTATACTGCACAGGCAAACATCGCATTTGCTCCAGAGAGTTATCGCGGTACACTATGTCTTAGTGTACTGCATATTTGGGTTCCAACTCAACAAATATTGGACTTTGTGTCATAATTTTGCTTATCTATAAATACCCTTTTATATCTCATTTTGAAGGCGCTCTCCTACCACTCTCTAGCCGAGAAAAAACCAAGAATACATTTTTACACTCTCATTTACCATCAAAACACTAAATCCACACTTTCCCACCTAGCCCTACCATCATTCACCATCATTTGGTAAAAGAGATCAAAGAAAAAAGAGAATATGAGGAGTACCCATGTAAGAAAAGAGGAGGCTTTCATATATCTTGAATCATTCTTGACTTGTTTGAGTTTAATTTACTAGCACAGTTATTAATCGCTTTTAGTTTAGTTTAATTTGAAGTAGTTGCATTTTAATTCTCACTTCACCAACAATTGTTTGATTCTCCAAATTGTAGTATACTTAGCATATTTCGGTACTTAGCATCCAAATCCCAGTCGGAACAATAACTTTACTTTCACTATATTGCATGTGCCGGCCTCGTACGATTGCGAGTAGCTTTAACGTGTGTCAATAAGCAATAGACAACAATTAAACGCCAACATGAAGCGGGTTTTAAATGAATTTAAAGGAGTTATTTAAGAACTGAAGGGGTTGCCATCTATGCGAGCCCATGATCACAAAATTCCATTGTTACCAAGAAGTGGTCCAGTTTGTTTAAGGTTTTATTGGTATCCACATTGGCAAAAGTCACAGATCGAACAGTTGGCATCCGACATGATCGTATCAGGTATTATTCAGCCAAGCATAAGCCCGTTCCCACATGGCGGCGTCTTCGATGACTCTCCGCAGGGATTCCTGAACTTACCGGAAGACATCTAGAGAGATGCTGGGAAGGGTATCTACGGAGGTGGTTGCATCTTGTCTGATGGAAGGTGGAGTTCTAGAGGGCGGGTCTCCTCCGATGTTTATTATACCAGCATCGTCGGTATCACGGGGAGTACCAGTTTCACATGGGGACCGGCTTCCATCCCTATTATCTGTTATGTCACTGCTTCACAAATTCCTCGAGGTTAGCTTAGCAAAAGTTAGAACTCTTTAGTTCTATACAAGCACACCCCCTTCTTCTAGCGCCAATTGTTGACGGTGATTTTTGGATTACGTAAAATAGATCACTCGTCACACGAAGTATGTTGAACTAACAATCGAATACTAAATCAAAAAGAAATAAAAACCAAGCAGACAAGGTTTTTACGTGGTAAAACCCCAAGGTGGGGAAACATCCACGGTTGCCGGTGACGGTGAGAAACAAATCTACTATCAAGAATGAGTATTACACACTCAACCTTACTGGCTCTCTCTAATATCTCAGAATTCATCAACCCCCGCCGGTGTTTTCTAGGGTATATTTATACATGCACAGAACCATAATTCTTGGAATACAAGTAAAAAAAAGGTATTGATAAAACTCTGACTTGTTGGAGTCATTTTAATCACATCAGGACTCTTGCCTATTTTGGGTTTTGATAACTATAAGAAAATATGTTTCCTTATCAGAGTATGCTTTTTGAGGCCTTATTTGAGGATGATTCTTCTTTACATGTTTGAGTCGTAATAACGCTATCAATATGCAAGCATCCGAACGTATCCAGACATTGTCCACGTGTCCCTTAGTCGACCGTCTTCCAAACTCGACCAGATCTCTTTCACCCCCGACCAAGGATCTCCACTCGATCAAGTAGCTTGACCCGATCATTTAGGTTTCCCCCGATTGTTTCCTTGCTAACCCGATCAATCTAATTACCTTGGTCGGGTTTTTCTAACCCGACCATCTAAGTAACTTTGATCAGTATTGTGGGGTTATTTTCCGATCACTTTCAGTTGATTCAATTTGGTTGACATCTGTTGACACGTCACTTGTTGTCCCCATGTAACACGATGTTGATGCTGACGTGATATCTCTTAGCAAATTACACCAACAACAGTTAGTTTTATCTATATGCTAGTAATGACGTCAAGACCTTTATTGCTTGTACTCATAATCACCTCCCAGTTTGTTGCTTTCACAGGGGAATGATCTACTCTATCGATCGTTGGGGAATGAGCAATTTGCTTTGTCGATCCTCGGGCAGAGGAGAAATCTACTCAATCAATCCTCGTGCGGAGGAGAAATTTGCTCGTCCAATCAAGACCATCTTGAAAGGAGATCCTCTATATGAGATGTAGACGAAAATCAATCGCTCCATCTTTTCCCTAGTTTGAAGATGATGTAAAGAGATTAGCAGATCTCTCCCCCACTTAGAGGACCCCAATTCGGTTCGGTTTCAACTCCTGTTTTTGAACTGCCGGTTTCGATTATAGGAGAACCGGAATCGAAACCGAAACCGGAGTCGGAACCGAAATCAGAACCTTTCCCGGTGCCACCGATTCCTCCGATTCGTTTCTTTATTTTTATTTTTTTTAAATCCAGTCATGTGAACGTCACCTACACCTACACCTACTCACTAACTCACCCAACCCCACCTAAATCACCTTCATCTGATATTCTGATATGAACCAGACTCCCTCTCACTCACACACACACACACACACACACACACACACACACACACACACACACACACACACACACACACAAATCACCTCATTTGAACAAGACTCTCTCTCTCGGATCTCGTCGGGCGACGGCCACCACCCGTGAATCGGCCATCATTACCACCACACCAACACCCAAATCTTCTCCTCTCAACCAGATTCAAATCAGAATAAAATAAAATAAAATAAGATCGATCAATGGCTCTAATTTTGGGTTGGTTGGTGTGCTCTGCTTTTGGGTGAGCCTCAGCTTCTTCCTCACCTCATCTCTCTCCCTCGATCGATGGATGGGGTAGTGGTCGATGGATGTGTATCAGTGTGTGTCTGTGTGATTGAGTTTAGGTGGTGGTGGATTTTTGGTTTGTGGTGCTTGACTGGTTTGGAAGGGTGGGTTTGTGTGTGTCTGGGTTTGAGGATTTTAAGGTTATGTGCTTGACTGGTTCTGGTTTGGAAGTGTTATAATGAATAGATGGTGGTGGAGATCACAGATCCATGATCAACTTTTTAATTTTTTTAATTTTTTTCCCCTATATATATGTGTACATATATATATATATATATTGTTGATGGTGATTTTTCGTCGTCACTATCAACGAACTTGTATCAAGCGAAAATAAGAACAGATAAGTGTAATACCGCAAGAAAACAATAAATTAAGAGATACAAATACGTGGTAAAAACTCCTTTTAACTGGAGAAAAATCCACGGGTTGTTGCTTGAGCAACAAAGTCCAATCCACTATGAAAAATTCAATTACAAAGTATTTCTCTCTGACTTCTCCTGCTAATTCACACCTCTCCCCATTATGTTTCTTACCGGGGTATTTATACATGTTATTGCTAGGGTTTATGGTTGTGCTAGGGTTTGGTGTTGTGATACCCGTATTTTGTGTGATTTCCTAGTTCTAATTGAAGTCTGTCTCTTTATGGAGTTTATCCTGTTTCCTGTTTTGACTGAGTCCGAATCTGCGTCGGATTCCTCACCTTTTATCTGCGGGAAATCTGTTTGCCTTTCAATTGAACTCTGATAGTCGTATCGTTGCTTATTGTGGAGTTGCTTGCTTATGATTCTATCCATATGTTTGTGAAGTACTCGTCTTCATTATCTGATCCCGAGTATGCCCGAGTATGCCCGAGCCGGTTTCTTCGTCTGTGGTCGGGTTGCTTTACTCTTTACCGAGTAAATTCCCTTGGGGAATTTCTGCCCTTTAACGCTTGACTTTTCTCGACTTTGCTTACGTGGCCCCTTACTGTAATGACGTGTCCTTAATGATGATTTTTACATATAACAATACCCCCTTAAATATTTGAACCGAATGTATCCTGCTTACTCGGGATAAATATTTAACTCTTTCATGACTTGTTCTCGTTTATCGTCTTCTTCATCAATGTCGGATTTCAAATTCCTCGTTCGCTTCGAAACGTTAATGGCATGTCTTAATTACGCCTGCACGCGTTTGATTCTTTTCTTATTCGAAGATCTTTTGATGGTGACTGACTGTCTCTTCGACGGCTCGGTGCCTCTCTTTACTGCCACCTGTCTTCTTTTGTTTGGCCGTGGTACGTGGCATTTATGAGACGCGACCCTTCTGTTCGTGCCCGTACAGCTTACGTCATGATTCTTATCCCAATCTTTCCCGCTTCTCCTCACCTACCCTTTCTAGGGTTTCGTGTCTTGGGACTGGTTGCATGCTTATATATAGAAGTATTACTTCAAAGGGGAAAACCCCTATTCAAGTTTTTACCATTACTTCCCAGATTTCAGCCATCGTTTTCCAGATTTCTGCCATCGTTTCCCAGATTTTAGCCATCGTTTCCCTGCCTGTAATCTAGTCCTGCGAAGATTTACTTCTTTCGGTTTCCAAACCTTTTCTCGACCTTCTCGAAGATCCTGCCGTACCTCACGTCTCTTCAATCCTTTAAGGTTAGTTCTCATGGATCCCTTTGCTAGACATCGTCTTTTTACTGTTGCTATGATTGCCATTGAGCAAGGTGATACTTGTACTGTTACGGCTGTCCACAGGTTGCTTGGTGATCCAATTCCCGATCAGCCCCCATTTATAGACGCTGACGTCTCCGGACTCAACTTATCTGGACTGCGTCGTGAAGTTCCACCAGCTTCTTCCAGTTCGTCACAGCCTGAATCCTACCAGCCTGAAACCGATTCCAGTTCTGCTTCTGTTGCTTGTGATAATTCTCGGCCGTGGAAAAGAATGGGGAAGAAACAAAGCAATCGCGACATCAACAAAGGTTCCTTTGTTCGGGAAATTCGAGTCGGGCCCCAGAGGGTGGTCGATAAAGACATTGAGGACGAGCATAGGGAGGCTCGTATCGTTTTCTCTCCCGAGAGAGTTTGCGCTTACGACGTTAAGCCAAATGTGGTCGGCCCCGAAGAAGTCATTAAATACACGAACCGTTTTGATCTGGACAGTGGCACTATCTCATTAAACCCTGCTAACGGTCGGGTTGCGTGGAACCCCCTGCCCGGTCAAGTGGTGATTTACGGGGCGATGCTTTCTTGCGGGGTGACGCTTCCGCTGCAACCCTTCATTACGTGGTTTTTGGCCGAAGCTCAGCTCACCCCTGCTCAACTAACTCCGAATAGCTATCGGATCTTGATGTGCATGTGGCACATATGGCATAGGATGGGACGACCACCCCCGACTCCTCGGGAAATTAATCACTTCTATTCTTTGAGGCCTCTGGGAAAGACCGAGATTTACTTCCTGCTTTCAACTCAGCCCGAGAGTTGGGTCCCCAAGGCCGTGATCGTGAAGAACAGGGTGATGCCGACCGCTGATGAGAAGATGAAAGGGTTTGCTTGGGGCTTCCCCACCTCAAACAAGTTCTGGAAGAATAGTTGGTTCTTCGTGGGTGGAGACTGGGGACGGTCAATTTCTTTTGACATTGAGGGCTCCGAGATGACTCGCCGGGTGCCTCGGTACTTCTGCGCACCCCAGTGGAACCATATGACTTCGTCTTTTACGGATGAAGAACTCAAAACCATGACTCGGGCGGCCTTCCGTCCCGTGGAAAAGAGGGGCAGACTTTACCTCTTCGATGAGAAGAAGATGATAACAGCTCGCCTCTTCCCTCAACTTTCTGCACGCCGGCGTCGCTGTAAGTTCTTTATTTCTTCCTTGCTATTTACCTGCTTTATCTATCTGGCTTTCAGCTTCCTAAATTTTTTTTTTTTTAGTGTACGACATAGATGTAGTGTGCGATGCCCAAGCCCGCCGAATGAAAGGCATTGTGGAGGCGAGCCGGAGGGAAGTTAAACGTCAACAGGATGCGGGGATAGCCCCTCCTCAAGGTGACTCTGATGGGAATTCTTCCGAAGACATTCCCGAGGGGGGTGCAGACGACGTGCCGGATTACATGCCTGAGGAAACTCAGGATCAAGAGTTGGCCGCCCACGCAACTGATGAAGGCAATCAAGCAGGTCCTTCGACAAAGGGGAAGGAGAAGGTTGGGGAGTCTTCCGAATCAGCTGCCTTCTCCTGCGGAACTAGATCTCCTCGGCCTGCTGTAGTCGAGCCGAGTACCACTTCCCCGGATGCGGAAATTGCTAGGGAGTATGCGGACGTGACAGTTCCAGAGATTCTGATTTCTGCCGAACTGAACACTGCACCGTCTGGAAGTGGTGCTGAAATGGGGCGTTCCGATCCGGATTTTGAGGACCCCACAGCAGACCTGAATACCCGTGGGAGGCAACCCAGAAAAAGAAAAGCCTCGTTCTCACCTGGCCGTCCGGCCCCCAAGATTCCTCGAGTAGTTATTTTCGTCTAGTCATCCTCCGATGAGGAGGGGGTAGCGGAGGCTGCTGAGAATGAGAGAACAATAGAGAACTCTCCACCACGGGATCAGATGAGGGACGAACCTGGCATCCCCCTTAGTTCCCCTCAGGCAGTACCTACTGCTAGGTTCCTCGAAGCTAATCTTGGCAGTCCTGACCCTTCAGCCCAGTCTAGCGTACCTACCCCCGAGGCCATGTTGAAGGCTATGGCTTCGGGCCAAGCATATATAGGGGAGGATCGTTGGAGCGATCTCAGGGTAGGTTCGTTATCTGATCGGCTCTGCCATTTCTTCAACAGCGCTTCTTATGTGAGTAACTCTTAAGACTTTCATATTTATCTCTTTTATTGCTACTTCATTTTTCTCACTTGTTATCGGCTCGTTGCAGATGGTAGCCGAGATGACTGAAGTCTGCCAGACTAGTGATGGTCAGACGGAGAAAATAAGGAGGCTTGAAGCCCAGTTGAAGGAGAGTGAAGATCGCCGTGCTCGGGCCGAACTGGCTTGTCAGGAAGGGGCTAAGTCAGGTCAAGTGCTTCTGGACCAGTGCTTAGCGCGTCAACTAGAGGCTAAACAGAAAGCATCTTTCGCTTCTGAAGAGGCCCAAACCTTAAAAGACCAGTTGTTATCTACTCATGAGGCTCTACTCCAGGCCGAGCAGACAGCTGAAGATGCAAAGTCCTCCTACGAGCGCCGGATTCAAGACTTGGAACGTCAAGCCTTGACGGTCAAGTCCCTGTCGAAGGAAGCTAGGCTGGAGTTAGAGATTCAGGGGGTCGATCGCTTCAAAAGATCTCCTGTCTATGATGCTTTACTTCTCCGGGAATTTCAGAGGGGAATGGTCTCGGCCGGAGAATTTTTCAAGAAGAAGAACAGAGCAACTGATCGGGCCAGGGGCAACTGGAACCTCTCGGTCAGAAAGCATGTGGATGCTTCTCTGGAATCCCTTCGGCTCCAGATGAAGACGTGGCGAGCATATTGTAGAAGTAAGGGAAAAGAGCCATATCCCATGCACCTGGAAGTTCCCACTGCTGATTCCTTCTCAACTTTCCACGCTTGTGAGAAAGTGGGGATCGACGGTGAGGCTTCTGACGTTGGGCCCGTTCCCGGGGTAGATTATAGCGCTTGGATAGATGACGACGCCCCGGAAGATGTGATTGTCTGGCCTTCTGATGACAGCCTCCTGAATGAGTACGTGATGGAACCGGACCCGAGCATTGGTGGAAGTAGTTCTCAACCGCCGGCATCTTCTTGATTAATTTTCTTTTTCTTTTTTGTAACAATTGTTTTTTTTTGTAACAACCGTTGTATATTCTTTCGCTCATATATAAGAAATCTATTCACTATTCTGCATGTCCAGTTCCCTGCATGATAAACGTATAAACAAAACAAAAACAAATGAAGCATAATTTGTTCGGTCACCTATACTCGGCTCATAGATCTTAAGAATTTTTGGAACTCTTAATTTCAACCAAGTGCTTGGCGACTACCAAAGTTAACCGAGTATCTTATTCAACTGGCAACTCGTTTATTAAGCCGAGTATCTCATTAAACTGGCCGTTGATTTATTGGACCAAGTATCTTATTTAACTGTCAATTTTTCTTTTAAAGCCGAGTATCTTATTTAACTGACAACTTTTTTAAGCCGAGTATCTTATTTAACTGGCAATTAATTTCTCTGATCTTGTGAAGATCGTTTTACCCTAACGTTTCGTCGAGGCTCACCACAACCATACGTCAAGGTCCTTACACAAGTCACCTAGGACGTCTCCCGGTTTTGTCTGTGCAAGGTTTCGTCGAATCGTTGGTGGTTATGTTGACCAGCCAACACGACTGCGCATCTCACCAGTCTTCCTGGCGGCGCTCCGAGCAATTTTCCAGTTATCCTGGTGCCTCGGTTTTGCCTTTTGGTTAAGAAGTGCGTTTGCACTGCTTAAACCAGGCGGGCGCGCTATTCCAGCTTCTCAGCCCTTTAAGAACTACTTGTCCGCTCTCCCGCGGCCTCGTAGCGCATGATTATTTTTTAACGAGATTTGCTCGGACCGGTTTGTTTTAGGTGACTAAATTTAGTCTGCTTGTTCTCGGACAAAGTGGCCACTGTTGTTTTTGCTTTATTTGAACATTCTTTATCGTGGATTTCATCGTCTTCAATGAATAACCTCTTTATTAGCAAACGGACTTTATTAGATAACAATAAGAGTTAGAAACCTCTTAACTTGACTATAAGTTAAAGCAAAGCTAAAATAACGTTAAACATGAATTGAGTTTGTCAGGGGTAGAAAATCTTGAGATACTGAGCGTTGCATGGTCGGGGTACTAAGCTGCCTTCTGGGTGAGCTATCAGGTAGGCTCCATGCCCTGCAACTCCCTTGATGATATACGGGCCTTCCTATTTGTCGGTGAGAGATCCTGCCGACTTGTCCTTAGTGTTCGGGGATACCCTTCTTAGCACTAAATCTCCGAGCTGGAATCTACGCACACGAACATGGGAATTATAGTACCTTGCAGCCCTCTGCTGATACGCTGCGTTTCTCACTTGAGCTGCGTCCCTGATTTCTTCAAGCTCGTCTAAGTTCCGCTGCAACATGTTGACGTTGTGCTCGGGGCTGTATAGTTGCACCCTGGGTGACGTAAATGTTGTTTCCGTCGGGATTACGGCCTCTGTTCCGAATGCTAGTGCAAAAGGGGTCTCCCCTGTGGATGACCTGATAGTCGTTCGGTATGCCCATAACACCTCTGGTAGTTTGTCTGCCCAACTGCCTTTCTTTGCTTCCAGCTTTGCTTTCAGTGTGTGCTTGATCACCTTGTTCACAGCTTCAATTTGGCCATTGGTTTGAGGATGTGCAGGTGACGCATAGTAGTTTACAATCTTGTACTCCTCGCACATTTCCCTGAACTTGCTGTTGTCGAACTGAGTTTCGTTATCCGTTATAATGATGCTCGGGATTCCGAACCTATATATGATGTTCTTCCTGACAAAGCTAGTGGTGTTCGCCTCCGTGATGTGCACCAATGCCTCTGCTTCTGCCCACTTGGTAAAGTAGTCTACTGCCACAATTGCGTACTTTGCTCCTCCCCTTGTTCCTGTGGGCATTGGACCAATCAGGTCGAGACCCCACATGGCAAAAGGCCAAGGGGAAGTTAAGCTTCTGAGTAACTCCGGGGGTTGCCGAATGTCGTTTGCTATTCTTTGACATGTCTTGCAACTTTCCACTAATCGTTGCGCTTCGGCAAATAAAGTCGGCCAATAAAAACCTTGCCGAAGTACCTTGTGTGCTAGGCTCTTACCCCCAGTGTGGTTTCCACACACCCCACTATGAACATCTTTCAGAATCTTGTAGGTTTCTTCTCCGGCAACACATCTTTGTAACACCTTTGAGAACCCTCTTCTGTATAGTTCTTCCCTTAGAATCGTGTACCGAGTTGACCTGTACCTGACGCATTTTGCCTCCACAGTGTCCTCCGGTAATATGTTTCTCTCCAAATACTCTCTAAGCTGGGTCGTCCAATCACTTGGACCTAACCGGATTTCTGACACCATGACCTCTTCAGATTCTGCCGTACTTGGTTTGGTCAGGTGCGCCACTGGTATTGCTTTCGACCTAATACTCATGGTGGCTGAGGCTAATTTAGACAAAGCATCTGCTTTTTCGTTCTCCTCCCGAGGGATTTGAAGGATCCTGTACGCCTTAAAATTTTTAAGCAAGCTCTTTGCAATGTCTAAGTAAGCTATCATATGCTCCTCCCTCGCCTGGTATTCATCCAGCACCTGGTTAACCACAACCTGGGAATCGCTGTATACCGCCAACTCATCTGCCCCCAATGCTATGCAAACTCTCAAACCAGCCAACAAAGCTTCATACTCTGCTTGGTTATTAGTTGCTTTAAAGTCGAATCTCATGGCGCATTCCACAGCATCCCCTTCTGGTGTTGTTATGACTATTCCGGCCCCACTGCCATGAGTGTTCGACGATCCATCCACATGCAACTTCCATTGGAACTTACTTACTTGTTCGCCTTCTATCATCCTTTGCACTTCCATATCTGGCTCGGTAAACTCTGCTATGAAATCGGACACCGCTTGTCCCTTAACTGCAGCTTTTGGGGTATATTTGATGTCAAATTCACTTAACTCAACCGCCCATTTAGTCTATCTTCCCGACAGTTCTGGCTTTTGCAGGATGAGTTTTAGCGGGCAGTCGGTGTACACCTCTATTGCAGGCGCTTGGAAGTACGGCCTTAGTTTTCTGGCTGCCGCGACCAGGGCGAGTGCAACCTTTTCGGCCGGTGAGTATCTAGTTTCTGCTGGCAGCAACGCCTTGCTGGTGTAATATACCGGTTTTTGCACTCCTTCCTCCATTCGAATCAACACTGAACTTGTCGCTACCTCTGTGACTGAGAGGTACAAGTACAACGTCTCCCCGACCACCGGCTTTGAGAGGATGGGTGCTCGCCCTAAATACTCTTTCAATTTCTGAAAAGCAGCTTCGCATTCTTCACTCCATTCAAGGCCTTTTCCTTTCTTTATTGCTCTGAAGAATGTGGCGCATTTGTCTGTCGACTTCGCTATGAATCGGTTAAGTGACGCAAGGCATCCCGTTAGCCTCTGTACATCCCTCAGCGTCCTTGGCGAAGCCATATCTTCCAACGCTTTGATCTTCTCGGGGTTCACCTCAATCCCTCTTTGATGTACCTGAAAACCAAGAAATCTCCCTGATGGCACTCCGAACACACATTTGCTCGGGTTAAGCTTCATTTTATATCTCCTCAGCACTTCGAAGGTCTCCCTTAAGTCTTCTAAATGCCTCTCCGCTGTGACACTCTTGGTCAACATATCATCCACATAAACTTCCATGTTCCTCCCGATTTACCGGGCAAAAATCCTGTTTACCAGTCTCTGGTAGGTTGCCCCAGCGTTTTTCAAGCCGAAAGGCATCACCTTATAGCAGTATAAACCCTGATCTGTGGTGAAGGCTGTCTTTTCTTCATCCGCTTTATTCATTCTGATCTGATTGTATCCTGAATAAGCATCCATGAAGCTCAACAATTCGTGCCTAGCTGTTGCATCCATCAGTTGGTCTATTCTCGGCAATGGGAAGCTATCTTTCGGGCAGGCCTTATTCAAATAGGTGAAGTCTACACACATTTTCCACTGATTATTTTTCTTCTTAACCAGCACCACATTGGCCACCCATTCTGGGTATTTGACTTCCCTTATCGATCCTATAGAAAGCAACTTGCCTACTTCATCCTTAATGGCCACACTCCTCTCTGGATTGAACAGCCGTCTCTTTTGCACTACCGGGCGGAACTCTGGATTGATGGAGAGGCAATGTGATATCACTTTTGGATCTATCCCGGGCATATCTTCGTGGCTCCAAGCAAAAACATCCTTGTAATCCCTTAATAGTGAGACAAGTTGGGCTTTTATACATTCACTCAAATTTGCCCCGACTTTCACCGTCCTGCCTGGATCTTCTGGGTCCAATGCCACCTCTTCGATCGGCTCATCTTTCTTAGCTTTGGGCTCCTCTCTGGGATCCAACTCAAAATCCTTCGGTACTTCTTATTCTTCAGTCTCATCGGTTATCAGCTTAGTTGTCACATTGTATACCTGGTTTACTTCCCTGTCCTTGTATACTGACAAATTTGCCGTTCGAGCCATTTCTTGTGATCCTTTGACCATTCCAACTCCAAACTTCGTTGGGAACTTCATCATTAAGGCATAAGTCGCCGTCACCGCCTTAGCTTTATTCAAGAACGGTCGGCCCAATAGGGCGTTGTACGGCCAATTTTCTGTGTCGACGACTACAAAGTCGAGTAACATTGTCTTTTGGCAAGGAGCCTTCCCAACCTTCACCGGTAAATTTTACTGTGCCGAGCGACCTTACCTCCACCCCCCCAAATCCTCTAAGAGGTGTAGGAAAAGGCTGCAGGTCTTTCCTGTCCAGCCTCAGCTGGTCATAAACTTCTGCACTCAAAATATCCGCTGAGCTTCCATTGTCGATCAAAATCCGATGGACCTACCTATGGCCAATATGTGCGCTGATTACCAGTGCATCGTTCGGTCTTACATCTACTCCATGTGAGTCAGCCTCTGTGAATATGATGGGATCCCAGCCTCCCTTGATCCTTTTTGGGTCGGGTTCAATGGAATTGACACCTAGATCTCTTCTAGCCTCCACGGCTTCCCGAATTTCCTGGGTCCTCTCCCTATTACTTTTGCCCTTTGATGGTCCGCCAAAAATCATGTTGATCGCTCCTTCATCCTCAGCTTTCTTGGGGCTAAGTTTTCTTGCCCGACCATCCTGTCGGTTATCTCTCTGTCCGTCTACCTTGTCGGTTTTCCTCAGGACGATATCTTTCAAGTGTCCTTCCCTGATGAGGGTCTCTATGTGATCCCTAAGTTGAAAAGACTTGGAAGTTTCGTGTCCATTCTCCTTATGGAACCTGCAATACTTGGTGGTGTCCCTCCGGGCATAGGATGATTGCCTAGGAGGTTCTTTAGACATGTTCTTCTCCTCCAGAATTGCCAGAATTTCCTCTTGATCCTTCCTCAGTGGGGTATAGTTTGTATATCTGCCTTGGAACTTCTGCCGCGGCTGATCTGTCTTCGGATCATATGCCCGACAACCATCCCTACTATCCCGTGTCTTATTCTTTTGTTTATCACCTATCGCATCGAGCGTCTTCGCTTGGTCCTTGGCTTTAGACCTTTCCGGGCGCCCGCCATGCACGAAGTATCCTCCCGTGGCGATTTCTTCTTCCTCTGCCAAGGCATAGCCCCCAGCCATATCCATCATGTCAGCGTAACTGGTTAGACGGGCTCTTCTCAGGTCAAATGACAGCTGACCATTCTGGAGGTTATTGATGAACGCTGCAATTATAGCCTCGTCGTTTGCACTTCCAATCTCAGACACTTCTTGACCGAATCTTCCCAAATACTTCTTAAGTGACTCATCCTTTCCTTGCTTAAGTTGAGACAAGTGGGCCACCGACTTCTTTCTGTGCACATTCCCGAGGAACTGCCTTGAGAAAGCCTTACTCAGCTCGCTGAAGTTACTTATGCTGGCCGTTGGTAACCTGCCGAACCACCTAGAGCCCAGATCCCCAAGAGTTTGAGGGAAATTTAAGCATAGTAGGGCATCATTGTAAACATATTGGACCATGGCACTCTTGTATCTTCTGACATGTTCCTTAGGGTCCGTGTCCTTTTTGAATTGCTCTACATGTGGCATTCTAAACCTCTCCGGGAATGGCGTCTTCAGGATCCTATTGGTGAAAGGACTCCCGGATTCATCATCTGACAACTCGTTACGCCCGTATCGCCTGACTAACGCATCCATTTGTCGGCGGTTATTCTCCACTTCCCGGGTCAAACTCTGTATGAGTATATCTCTGTCTCTCCCGGCTCCCCCACAGCATTGAAATTCTGACTTATAGTCAGTTTTTGGCCTCTTTCTTCCGGATTTGATTCTCTTTGATCCCGATTTAAGCCGTGCAGCCGAACTGTGCCCCTTTGGCGCTTGTGATGATAATTCTGCTCACTCTCTCCCGAGGACGACGATCGATCTCTCCGATGAGTACGCCTCCTTGGACGGTCTCTATCCCTAGCCGTCTGGTCATGACCATACCTTCTGTCCGAGTCATTCTCCTCTCTACGTTCTCCGCTTCCCCTGGTTGGCCTTTCAGAAAAAATCACCGGCCTGTCAATCGGATCACGACTTGCCTTTATGGGTGCATCAGGTGTTGGTATCACCACTGTGGAGCGCAACCTCGTTGCTTGCTGATTTGGAGCAGAAAGATTGTGAGGTGACATCAAGCCTTCCGTGGTGGAGAGATCAACCCCTTGCCTTGCAGCGTCTGATATAAGTTGCTGCAAGGAAGGGCGGAATCGTTGCGCAATCTCTTCGTTAGTTGGAGGAAAACGCTGAATGCCAGCCAGGGCAGTTGACTGATCTGCAGTTGCCAAGGTTACCTCTGCAGTGTTAACGGTGGCATCATCCTCCAATTCATTGATTGGCAATCCTTGACTATACCTGGAATCGCTACCATCTCCTTCGCCAGCCATTGTCACAAGTTTTGTTTGATACCCCCCTCCTTCTAGCGCCAATTGTTGATGGTGATTTTTCGTCGTCACTATCAACGAACTTGTATCAAGCGAAAATAAGAACAGATAAGTGTAATACCGTAAGAAAACAATAAATCAAGAGATACAAATACGTGGTAAAAATTCCTTTTAACAGGAGAAAAATCCACGGGTTGTTGCTTGAGCAACAAAGTCAAATCCACTATGAAAAATTCAATTACAAAGTATTTCTCTCTGACTTCTCCTGCTAATTCACACCTCTCCCCATTATGTTTCTTACCGGGGTATTTATACATGTTATTGCTAGGGTTTATGGTTGTGCTAGGGTTTGGTGTTGTGATACCCGTATTTTGTGTGATTTCCTAGTTCTAATTGAAGTCTGTCTCTTTATGGAGTTTATCCTGTTTCCTGTTTTGACTGAGTCCGAATCTGCGTCGGATTCCTCGCCCTTTATCTGCGGGAAATCTGTTTGCCTTTCAATTGAACTCTGATAGTCGTATCGTTGCTTATTGTGGAGTTGCTTGCTTCTGATTCTATCCATATGTTTGTGAAGTACTCGTCTTCATTATCTGATCCCGAGTATGCCCGAGTATGCCCGAGCCGGTTTCTTCGTCTGTGGTCGGGTTGCTTTACTCTTTGCCGAGTAAATTCCCTTGGGGAATTTCTGCCCTTTAACGCTTGACTTTTCTCGACTTTGCTTACGTGGCCCCTTACTGTAATGACGTGTCCTTAATGATGATTTTTACATATAACATGTATATATATATATATATATATATATATATATATATATGGTGGAACCGCAGGTTCCACTCAAGTTTTTGAAATTAGAGAACCGGAACTAGAACCTTATGGGTTCTGATTTTCGGTCCAGGTCCAGTTTCAGTTTCGGTCTGATTTTGGAAGGACCGGTTCCAAATCGGTTCCATAGTTGGAAACAAACCGCGGTCATGTCTACTCCCCCATCTTTTTTATTTTTTATTTTTAAATTGTTTTGTTTTTTAAAATTTTGTTTTCTAAATTCAGTTTTTTTTTATATTTTAAAAATTATTTTTTTAAAAAAAAATTATTTTTCAACGGTGGAGATCTGATGGATGGAGAAGATCATATCTCCTCAATCCATTTATTTTTCTAATATTAAATATTATATAAATAAGTAATAATAATTTTGTCCATCAACAATTAAATTAGTTGTGAAGGGATGTTTATGCATTTAGTATAGGTTTAATTAAAGTCAACTAACGGTCAACTAACGGTCAACTATCGGTCAACTAATTGTAGGGATTTTTTTTACTGATTTTTCAAACTACAGGGTTTAATTTGGCATTTGATAAAAAGTCATGGTTTTATTTACAATTTTCCTATATATATATATATATATATATATATATATATTATAGTCTTTCGACTGTCAGTTCGTCATGATATAAAATATATCATCAGTTCGTCCTGATATAAAGTATATCAGGACGAAGAATGTAGACCACAGATTATGGAGAAGTTTTGGCAAGTGCATACAATTTGAGTCAAAGTATGTAAATCTAATGGTCCACATTCTTCGTCCTGATATATTTTATATCAGGACGAACTAACAATAGAAAAATTATATATATATATATATATATTGTAAATAATAAAATGATGCAAAGAGCAGTGTTGTGCTCTAAGATATAGAAAAACACGCTATAAAATGAAAGATTAACCCTATATTTATTGAACTTAATCAAAATAAATACAAAATTTCATTTTATAGTGTTTTATCTGCCTGAAAGAAATACAAGCTTAGGACAATCTAAAAGTCACTGCAAGTCTGCAACCTTTAATTGTTCCATAATAAAGAGGTATTGATGAAAGCAATCTAAAATAATAAACTCAAGTCAAGTGGATGGATTTTATTGGTTGGCCCTCTCAAAATAAAAAATATAAATGAAAAAAACAAAAAAAGCATCCTTAATTTTAGGAGAATATTGGAATGCAGAAAGAGGTGGCAAATGGCAATGGCATGCTCAAAACCAACAGTTTTCATTACAATTTACAATCATCATCTCCTTGTCTAAGTGGACACCCCTGGTTCATCCCACATCCAAATTATTGCTCTTATTAATTTATGTATATTTTTCATGCACTATTAATTGGAATATAAACAGCATGATTACAATGTAGTTTTTGCTCAACATCAGAATTTCAAATTTGAAATTGTAGTAATGTAATCAAATAATTTATAGATTTTATTAATATGATACATTACATGGGCGATACCACATTAGGAAAATCGTTACCAACGATAAGTCTAAAAGTATATAAGAATGTGATTTATTCAATTGTATCTTGTACTATCTTAATTGAATAATAATAAAAAAAAAATTCTACAAGAATTTTTTCCTCAGGTAGAATTTTAATAAAATAAGTAAATAAAATGAATGTTTTTAAGAACAAGATGAGACGTCTTTGATAAACTTGACAAGTTTGTTACAAGTATTATTTGGTTTGGAAAAAAATATATATTAATGAAAATGTAATTGGAATTTTGATAAAATTCAATACACATGTATATTTTAATTTTTTTTTAAATTCAAAATTTATGAAAAAAAATAAATTAAAAGTTCAAGATTGGGTACGTCACTGTAGGTTGCCTCCTGCAAAACCAAATGGAGAAGCTCACACGAGCCTCTCCATTACAACCATAGAGTGACTTGTATGAGCCTTCACATCATCAACATAGCACAAGTCTCCGCTTTTAGAACTAGAAAAAAGAGGCCCCTACAATGTTCTTAAAACTCTCAAATTGCTTTTTATTTTATTATTTATGGTTTATTTTTATATAAAATGACAATAAAGCCCTTCTATCAGCCAAGGGATTTCAGCGTATTTATCCCTAATATGTATTCCAAAAAGCATCATAGGACGCTACTACTATTGAACGATAATTACAATGTCTTTAAGTAGACAATTACATGACAGAAGTAACACATGGAATCTGCAATAGAGAGTAGAGACTGGCTTTAATTTAAAATTATTAATTTCCTCATTTATTTGTCTTGTCCTTGTCTCCATGATCTATAGTGTTTGTACCCCACCCAACTATTCAATCTCTACAACACATTAAATAATAATACAATCTTATTGCTTTCCTAAAATCAGCTTGACAAAGGCAATACGCACCTACAAAACTTCATTGAACATAATTTTAATTAAACTAAAAATATTGTTTTTCTCAATTTTTTCTTTTTTAGACAAAAGAAATAATAAGAAATTTAAATTTTTTGAAAAACAACATAATAAAAATAGTTGAAAAAATAATTACACATTAGAGATCTGCGTATACATGCGAACGACCTCCATGAAGTGGAGGGGTCTGTAATTTTTGTTTTTAAGAAAAAAATTGGCATTTATAATCCAATTGTTTTTGGCTTATACATGCTAATTATTATTTTTCTTGGATTATACACACTGTGGTAGCCAAAAATGGCCTCTGGGCTCTTACGCTTGAAGCCCAATAAAAATCATACAGGGCTTGGATCAAGATCAAGTATTCCGGGTCGACCCACTGTTGACTGGTTCTTTCCTGTTAAACAAACCGCTGTTATCAATTTAAATTGATAACAGCACGATGTGATCGTGATCGTGATCTTAGAGAGAAAATCTCGTGATCACGATCTTGAAGAGAGATTCCAGGAATAGCCACGATCGCGAACGGTTGAGAGCCCCTACCATCTCTATAAATAAGACAGTTTTCTCAACATGAGAGCTCTCTGAAAGTTAACCATTACCAAACGCTATCAAGCTAGCCGAAACTCTGCCGGAATCACTTCTTCGATCACTGAAACTTGTCATCTTATCTCACTTCTAAAATTCATCTTTAACGCTCAGCCCAAGCTAATCTAAAGCCAAAATATAGACCCCTATCATCATTTCTTTCGTTTATGTTCGATTTTATTCTTTTTTGCAGGTATCTACTTGGAGAAGACGATTCAACGAGTCGACCGAACCGATAAGCTGTGTGGACCTACCAAAAGCTGATCCAACCCACTAATTGTAGAACGACCATCTACACACTAAGATTATAAACAGATTCAACGAGTCGACCGAACCGATAAGCTGTGTGACCTACCAAAAGCTGATCCAACCCACTAATTGTAGAACGACCATCTACACACTAAGATTATAAACAGTTTGGTTTAGTTGGATTTTTTTTTCAATTAAACATACATATTCAAAGAAAAAATAACTTAATATGTATAATTAAAATGAATCGATTATTGATTATGCACAACTATATATATATATATATATATATATATATATATATATATATATATATAAACAACTAGTTGTCTCCCCAATGTCTCAAGTTGAGTTAAATGACTGTCAATGTTTGTTAAGATAAAAATTGTGGAATTATAGGTGAGATATTTAGTATTATTAATATATATATATATATATATATATATATAACAAATAAAAATTACGCAACCTAAATGCCTAGTTACATAATCTGGACTAACTGCACACCTTGTTGTCCGTTCACAACTAATCAAGACGACCTAACGTTAATTTAAATTACACTAAACATAAAAACAAAAATAATAAATTTATAACCCTTTCAAAAAATAATAAATTTAACAGGAAAAATGCTAAAATTTTCAAGATATATGTTTGAACAATTATAACTACTTTTGATTTTTTTTTCCAAAAAATCTATTTATTTCCATATATTCTAAAAATTAAAATATGAAAAATAAATAAAAATGGAGCACCAAAATTTGATTTATCCGTACAATATTTTCACAGATTTACTAATTCACTAGTGTTTTACTCAGGAATCGAGACAAGAACAGGCCGCCAAGCTCTTCTCAGTAATCTATACCGAAACGTAGCCGATATCGGCCGCAGCGAGCCGTTGGAGCCACGCCGACTGGTGGAGCCGCCTCCGCCTCCGCCGATCCTACTGGTAACCGGTAAAAGCCCTTCCCTAACTTCACTACTTTCCGAACCTCTCTCCTCGAACGGCGGCGACGAGACAAACAAATCCTTCAACTTCGCTCTAATCTTCTTGTTCTTGATCTCCGGCGATACATCGGCGGCCTCTCTGTCTAAGGCGTCGTCGTCCTGGCGAGGAAATCGGCGGCGATTGAGGAGCATCCGGAGCGTCTTACGGCGGCGGAGGTGGATTACTGGACTCGTCGTTGGACTCCGCGTCGGACTGCTGGACACGGCGCACTGAGTCGCCAACAGCTTGAACTTCTGGAGAGTCGCCATATCCACACAAGTAAGTGAAACGAAAAAAACGGAACGTTTCTCTTATTTTTTTTGGTTTAAATTCTCTGATCTGTTGTTAAGCGAAGAAGAGAGCGAGATCTGGGAAGAAAGTAGGGAGACACAGAGACATTTTTATCTTCTTCGTTTTTGGTTATTTAAGTGACCATTTTTTTTTAGAGAGAGGGGTTTATAGGGTCAGTTTTTGTTTTTCTTTTTTGGTTATTTTTTTAGATTTTAATGGTATAATGGGAGATAAAGCGAAGGGCTGACACGTGGTGGGTTATGGGAGATTTGGAATTTGATGCTTATATGAGAATTTGTATTTATTTAGGAAAGATATAACATATAAATAAGTCCAAAAAGATAAAATGTTGGTGACTAGCCATGAAATTTAAATAATTAGAGATATAAAAAAGAGGTTAGGTGTCTAGATTCAAGAATTGGATTCTTGTATTTGTTGTTTCTTATTTTTAACTTAGGAAAATAATAAGTTATGTACGGTCCTTTTCTTCTCAGTACGCACTGATATAGCTTATACCAGTGCGTTGCATGTGGACCACTGATTATGAAGAAGTTTTGATAAATGCATACACTTTGAGTCAAAATATGTAAATCTAACGCACTGATGAAGTTATATTAGTACGTACTGACTTGAAATTTTTTGTAGGTATATATGTATTTGATTATTATTTTTCTACTTTTTGATCCACCGGCTCAAGATCCTTATCAGTCTCTAGTATGTCCGGTAGCTTTTGTGTCCCGTCCAGGCTAGGGTTGCCGCTTTAGGGAAAATATAATCGCTGAGTGCCATAGATAGACTGTGTAAGGCTCTCTACCATCGTCATGGTATCAGAGCCTCTTTGCTCTTGGACAGCTGAGAGTGTATAAGAGTTAGGCTGTTAGGCTGTTAGAAGTCCGATAGAGTCAATATAAAAGGAGGACGATTTCTCCAATATGAATTCCTCATCCTCTGAAATAACTCCTCATCGCCTCTCTTCTTCTGTGTCCTTACCTCCTTCTGTTCGACGTACCCAGTCCAACAAAATACAAAACCTTGTTGAATATACATACATCCCTGATTCCGCTCAAATCTCTGAAACTGCTTTACCCCTTCTCAATCCTTACAATATTTTCAAAAGAAATAAATCCATTACCAGACGAATTTCTCATCTTTTGCAACAAAGGAGACCCCTTGTTAAAGAATATGTGCAGTCTTCTGCACTTGATAATTGCTTAATTCCAGCATCCTCTGCTGAGCAATATGTTGATCTAGAGATTGGTCAGCCCCTGATCGATCAATGGATCCGAGAAGGTTATTCCCACCTTCATGTCGGTGCTGTTCGGATCATCCTCACCCTTCATGGCAGAAAAGGTTTACCTGTCACAGCCAGACTTACCTTGCTTAACACAGTCTTTCAAGACTACGAGCAGGCCGTTATTGGTACCTGCCTTTCCACTCTCCATGCAGGAAGCATCTTTCTGACATATTACCCCAACTTCAACATCCTTCTTCGAGATGCAAATCTCCACAACTGTCTCAAGATACAACTTCAGTTGATAGGCATAAAGATGCTCCCGGATTCTTACATGGCCACCCTTCATCACCAGATCGCCTATCGTCTCCAAGACTATGCCTTGGACCTGCCTATCCCAGGCCACTCCGGTGACACCATCTTCATCAAAGCTGAAAGAGAAGATGAAGTTCCCAAGATCCTTCAGATTCCTAGACAATTGCCCAGAGACCAACTTCTCGAGATCATGCTGCTGCCTTGGATCACCAACTATGAAAAGGCTTTTCAAAATACCATTCCTGTCATCGCCTCCGACACTACTTATACCAGACAACCAGATGGCAATGTTAAGACAATTTATAAGCCTCTTACAACCATTTCAGCCTCTCCTTCGGAAACTACACCTACTGCTCTTACTCCACCCAGTGCTCCTCCAGAAGCCCCTATATTCTAGTCCTTGATGATCCGTCCTTTTATCTTTGAAGATGACATTCCTATCCACAACTTTGAAGCTAATGGCTTTGCAGTCTACACAGACAAGATCAACGGTCACTTTATCTGGGATGTTGATCCCTCCATGTGTGACCCAGATTGCCTTTGCAACCGTTCCTCCAGACAACTTCTCAATTCTACTTGCAGACCCGTCCGCCATCGGACCCATTATCCAGATGACCCAGATAGTCCCTGGGTAGGTTTACTACCTGTCTCTTCACCACCTCTTCCCATATATGACAGAGCATTACAGATTCTCTACACTGAAGGTCTTTTACCCGGTCCTGTTTCACAACCGATGCAGTGTTTCATGGCCTCCAGCTATGACCAAGATTTCCCTTCTTTGGAACCCACTTCTAATCCTGAGAAGACACGGTTCTCCAGACCTTATGTTCAAACCACTGAGGTCTTACCTGATGGTTCTGTTAAGCATCCCTCTCATTCTGAACAAGTTCTCAATTGGCAATCCCATAATGCCAAAATCCAAAATCGATTCCTGAGTTCTATCGATCAGAAGATTGACAGAGTCTCTCATCATGTCTCCCAACATGAGAATCGACTTCATAGCATGGATTCCACTTTTCGACAGATGTTTTCTGATCTCCAGTCTCGAATTGCTAAACTGGATGCAGACCTCCACTACTACATCAACCTTGGTTACCATGGTTCCAAGTTTGATAAGAAAGAAAAGGAAATTAGACAGCTCAGAGCTCAACTAGATCAATTACAAAAAGATCAGGCCTATTCTAAGCTGCCTCCATATCAGCCCAGAATGTCTCATCCCCATTCCATGGGATTTTCGGCCTCTCCTCCTCCTTCTCCTGCAAGGTCCCCAGACTATTCACATTACTTTAAGTCTACCGGAGAACTATTTCGGAAGTATCCTCTTCCGAAAGACGCCTCAAAGTCTAAGCCACAATCCTCTTCGGCTTCATGTTCTCGTTCCCGTAAGGATAAAAGCCATGCTCAATACAAGCCAGCATTCTATGCATCTCCTAGGTCCTCTCCATCCGCCACAATGGCCTCAAACTCTCTTTCATCCTCTTTAGAGTCTCATTCCTCTTTGGGATCTCCGTTCCACCTGTCTTCTTCTCCAGACATACCAGATCCTACTCAAGCCTTTATGGCTTCCAGAGCAGACCCTTTGGACCGAACCTACGACTCTCCTGGTGATAGTTCTACTGGTCCTACAGGCACTACTCATATTGTCGAAGAACCTCCTGATGTTCCTCCGGTTCCACCTCCTCAAGCCCTTAAATCCAGGCCTACCAATGGCCATTGGTTCCAACTTGATGACTCTTCTCCTGACACATGGAGAAAGAAAATCTATGAGATGAGTGCTTGGCTCGATTTACAAATGGCCAAGTCCGAACAAACCCTTGAAGCTATCCTCCGAGAATTTGTTTCTCGCTTTACTGGTTCTCTCCGTGATTGGTACCAAGCCTTGGGTGAGTACAGACAGCTCCAGTTTGTTCGGGCCCAATCCACTGCCCATGCCATGGGAATTCTCTTCCGCGAGTTTCTCGGGGATCCCGACCAATATTACAAACAGGCTCGCCAAGAGTTCTTTGACATGCATTGTTGTTCCTTACGAAAAAAGGATGTTGAATACCACTACAAACGTATGTCCGGTCGATACCACATCCTTGGTGGTATTAATGACCAAAGTCTCAAACATGTGTACGTCAACTCTCTACCCACCAAACTCCAAGAAGAACTCCAGTGTCGAATTGATACGTCTGGTCGACCTTTTAATGATATCACTTTGGGAGAAATACACATGTTCACACTTGGCGCTCTCGACAAACTCTGCGCCACCCAAAAGATCTTCTCCAAAATGCTTCGAGAAGGAAAGAAATATGAAGGCCAGTGCGAACAGCCCTCTCTTCATATTAAATGCAAAGACAAAGATCAATGCTTTTGCAAATCCAAAAAGAAGAACCACTACCGTCCTTTCAAGTCCCGTTCTGGCAAATCTTCAAAATCTAAGACAAAGAAGTTCAAATACTTCAAACAGAAGTCCTCTCGAGCCCAGAACAAATCCTCCAAATGTTTTGTCTATGGCCAGCGAGGTCATTTTGCCAAACAATGCCCGAACAAGAAAGCTAAGTCTGCTAAGCTTGTCCAGCGGCTGGCTTCCATTGCTGATAATATTCCTTCAGATGCTGATGTTGAGTCCATCTTCTCAGAACAAGAAGTTGCTGATCAGAGTACAATTTTTGTCCTCCATCTCTCTGACAGCTCTGACTTTGACTCCTCTGACCCAGAGTCCAGCCCGACTTACAGTTCTTACCAAGCAGCCTCTACAGAAACCTCTCTAGGCCCTCAGGTTCCTATTCAAATTTTGCCCGATAAATATGCTAAACCCATTGATGTTATTGCTTATTTTGACACTGGTTCTCATACCACGATGATGAACCCGGCCATCCTTCCTCCTGACAGTTGGAAACCGCATACCCGTTACTTCAAGGCTGCCGATGGCAAGATTTTTACTACCAATCTCATTTCAAAATCCAAGGTTGGTATAAAGCTCTTTCCGTCCTACACCGTCTGGGCCCAAGTCCTCGGTACACCATTACCTGACAAAGATATCCTCATAGGCTGGGATGTTTACTGCCAATGCAATTCTCTCCGCATTCTCCCATCCGGTGTTCGTTACAAACGAGATTTTAAACCCTTTTCCCCTATCCATAAAGTTTTCCAGCTGTCTGCTCTCCAGCCTCCTTTCCAGGATATTCAGCAAAAGCTTCTCCAATTCTGCACTAATAGTCATGTTGAGTTTGAGAGCCTTACACAGTCTCTCTATGGCACTCAGCGATTATATTTTCCCTAAAGCGGCAACCCTAGCCTGGACGGGACACAAAAGCTACCGGACATACTAGAGACTGATAAGGATCTTGAGCCAGTGGATCAATATCGTCTTTCTGATGTGCAGGATCCTCAACTAGAGGCAAGCACAGAGCATACTAAGACAATATTACAGGCTGAGAGCATTCTGATAGAGCAATATAAAGAAGGAAGAAGAAGAGGATTTAGCTAGACATGATAAACAGAACATAAGTTTTTATTTTCTTTCGATCTGCCTTACAAGAGAGACCCGAGCTCCTTTTATAGAGGAAGGGGAGACAAGTCGGGATAAGGTAGAGCTGACAGTCGACTAAAGCAAACATGGCCTAAACAGGTGGCCGGCATTAACAAAAGTAAACAGGGCCTAAACAGGTGGCCTATATTAACAAAAGCAAACAGGGCCTAAACACGTGGCCTATATTAATAAAAGCAAACAAAAGTAAACAGAAGGCGGGGCCCACCATGGGGGTAGCTGGAGGACGAACTATGGGCTATGAAGATTACAATTGGCATGGTCTTCGTCATCTGAGTCTTGGGCACCACAAATGAAACAGGGGCCAGGTGTCCATAGCCAAAGGGTCCTGGGAATCAAGCAGGAAGGAATCCTGGAAAGGATGCCAACTCAAGGAGGGATCGCGGGGCACACCAGGAAGGATGAAGGGTTCAGGAATGGAGATCCTGTTGACATCGAGCAAGAAGTTCAGAAGAGCAGTTCGTAGAGTTTTGGGATAAGAGGTCGGGTAGTCAAAAGTAGTCTGCCATTCATAGCTAACATTGGAAGACCACAGTAGCTTCTGTTGAGGATTGGAGCGGTAGGGCCGGTGGATGTTTATATATATATATATATATATATATATATATATATATATATATATATATATATAATAAAATGACTTGGTTGTCATGTCATGTGGATGTTAGGTTAGAAATTTATATTTTTATTCTCTATTAATTTGAATTTACCTAAGCTTTGCATGATTTTATTATTCATAACAATTATTTTATCAATGTATAGTTAAAATATTTTTTCTTTATTCCTTTTCATTTAATACAATTACAATTTTTTTTTAAGTATTATAAACTTATTAGTTACTAGTTAGAAAGAGGGCAAGACTCGAATTCATAATTTTATTGATATGAGTGCGAGTGTTGAAAGTTAATAATTAGTAAAATATTGTTCTTGAAGAATCATTTTTTTGAAAAACTTCTGTCGAATAAAAACACCTATTTAGATGATAAAAAAAACACCTACTTAGATTTACAATTCTTACTAAAATGCAATTGAAATTGTGTTAGGTTGCTAATCACATATATTACTGTATGGGCCAGCCAAGTCTGCCAAGAACACAAAACAAAGCCCACAAAAAATTTAAAACATATCTTAGCATATAACTAGGGGCTTTAAGCCCATGATAGTTGTGGGATAGAGACTCTCTTTTAGATAGTAACTTTCAGATACAAGATTTCTCACAAGTGCATAATCGGAATCCCACAAGTACAGGCACTTGATAATTTTCACTCTTTTGGGTTCGAAATTATTTTTGAGATCTTGTAAAACTATCTTTGAAGTCTGCTCTAAATTTTGTCAATAACATGAGCTCTTCTGCACCACTTTGATTACAATGTCCTTACCTTCATTTGCAATAGACAAAAATGATTATATATTAGGATTTTTCACTTCTTGAGGTTTAGAGTTATCTCTACCAACATTTTTATATAAATGTACTTTTTATAACTTGAAACATTCACAGCAAAATCTCAAATTGATTATAAAACATTATCAAAGCATCAAAGTATTTGTAGAAAATACATCTCAAATATGAATAAAGTAATTGATAGCACACCACTGGCTATATACATGGCCTAAGTAGTAGTAGGTGTATCTCTATAGTGATGTCTCAAGTCTGTCTCATTTATCTAGTATTAACAACAAAAACAGATGAGCATATCTGAAGAAACCACTAGAAGGAAGCAGAGTTTGGTGAAATTGGGGGAGGAGCATTCTTCAAAAGCGCAACATCATCTGTGCTGATGTCCACAACTTCTGGTTTCTGTGTTCGAAAGTGTTCATCCTGGATTCCTTTCAAAACTTCTACCACTTCTTGCATTGAAGGCCTTATGTCTCTATCTTGTTGCAGACAACGGAAAGCCAATTCTGCCACGGATGTCACCATACTTCTTACTGCATAGTCCCTTTCGAACCCAAGAGACGGATCGACCAACTCACCCAATGCTTGATTCTGAATTTTGTTTACAGCCATGTTAGCCAAGTTAATATCGTGCCTGTGCCTGTTTGTGTCCACAGCTTCTAAGGATGAAATCAGCTCGATTAAGACCACACCGAAGCTGAAAACATCACTCTTGTCGGTGAGCTTGTAGCACTGGTAATACTCGGGATCGACATAGCCTGGTGTTCCCTGGGGAGCAGTCGAAACATGGGTAACGTCGGTGGGGAACAATCTTGACAGGCCGAAATCTGCAACTTTTACTTGGAAGTTGTTTTCAAGGAGAATGTTATTGGTTTTGACATCACGGTGTATGACATCCGAAGTATGGAGGAAAGACAGTGCATTGGCTGTTTCAACAGCAATGCTCAATCGAACAGGCCAAGGGAGGAGACCAGAGTTCGAATTCCGTCCATGGAGATGATCAGCCACAGTTCCATTAGATATAAATTCATAAACAAGGAGGAGCTCGCGACTATGTCTGGAGGTGCATCCATAAAGAGTAACAAGGTTGGGATGTCGTAATGTAGTAAGTATCTCAATTTCATTCATGAACTGCTCAACACGTTTGAGACTGTTTTCATATAGGCGTTTGACTGCTACTGAACGCCCATCTTTGAGTACACCTGATCAAACAATTGAAAAAGAATTCTAAGATATTTACACATGCAATATTCATATATGAGCACCAATTTTGTGTTATCTGACTAGTAGTTGATTTTGCAATTCAACTGGAAACTGCATGCTGAATAGCCAAACATTTCAACCAGCAAATCTTAACAATTCAGCACAAGTTTACTATCGAATTGCAGAAACGGCTCCTAATCAAGCAAGACCGATTTGTAGCTCTTACAATTCAGTATATACTAACATAGCTTATAAATAAATAAAATTAGATAGATATAAATTATAAACAAAAAATTTTACCATAATAAACAATTCCAAACCCTCCATCTCCAAGTTCTTTAGAAGGGTGAAAATTATCGGTAGCTTGTTCGAGTTCATCGTAGCTGAAAACATGAGCTCCAAAGTAGGTGCTCGTCATTCCCCTTTCAAGGTCTAACTTTGAGGAGGGATAAGAAGGGATGCTCTGAGAGAGACTAGCTGTAGTAGTACTAGTGGTGCCATTACTTGTAGGAGGAGTTTGCAGGTCCCTTGTTTTTGTCTGAGCAGCAATTTTTCTTCTCTTCCTTATGATCAAAAGCAAGAAGACTACCATAACAATCGCAGCAGCAGCAGCAACAGCAGATCCAGCTGCTATACCAACCACTAACAAAGATAAAAAAAAAAAAAAAAATTGGTTGCTTCAGATTTTCTTTTCTGCGTTATGTTATTGGAAAATTTCATATTGTTTTTTTTTTTAATGAAATTGGGATTTTACCTACAACAGGCCGTAAACCTTTGTTCCCTGCAAAAACCATGAGACCAAGATAAATGTCAAGTCAGACAAATGAATTAAACACAAAAATAAAATTCTAATCGGATCGTACAAATTTAATGGACTTCACTTTCTTTTTTGGATCTAAAATCTTCTAGATTAAACACAATGATGATTCCAATTAATAGAGTATCGACATCTTCCTTAATCCTCATATATGTATTAGGCATAATGTTACACTTCCTACATTTTTAAGGAAAATTTTGGAAGATTACATATGATTATTTAATAATACCAGTATACCACGTATGTAGTGTAATGTGAGTGAATAAGGTACTATACATTAGGTACATCAAACGAAAACCATGGATACAAATCAATTATGTCAAAATATCATGTGACATCTATCGATTATGAAAGTATCTTGATCTAATAGTCTAAAAATCTTATCATCAGTTTTAAGAAAAATAAAGAGATATCTAATGAACCGCCTAATAACTCACAACAAACCGATATTTAATCCCTACAAAACAAAGAAATAGTAGTTTTATTGATTGCCAATAGGCAACAGCATCATATATTAGACTTACTTGTTTGACGGCTTCCTATTTCAATATATCAAAGAAGGTCACTAAAACATGTTGGACATATATATAATTTGGAGTTGGTATGGGAAACTTGAAAACAGAGTTGTCAAGTTGGAATTTCCAATAATCACGGTTATAAAGACTACCCAAAAATAAATATGTTTTATCATTGTTTTTCTCGTTGATGTGGAATATGTAAAATATATAGTGAAATTTTCAAATCAGTATATTGGATATAGACCATTAGATTTACATACTTTGACTCAAAGTGTATGCACTTGTCAAAACTTCTCCATAATCAATGTTCCACAGCAACGCACTGATATAAGTTTTATATATATGGGGAAAATTCCTAGTGATACAGTCGTTCGTTTGAAGGTGTCCAACAACCATGTTTCAGAACTTAGCGAAAATTACCCTAATCAAAGTAACCTGAAAACGTCGGTTTGATTCAACTCCACATAATTAGGAACAATTAGTTTCCAAAACCCAAAACCAAACCGAACCAGTTTTTGGTCACCCCTAAATACGTGAATGAACCCAAACTGAATAAAGCAGTTTGATTTGGTTTGATAACATATTTCAATTCTTTGAAGGAGAAGAAGGTTTTGTTTTTGTGATGTTTGTTTCATGAACGTTTGAATAATGTCCCTAATAGTAATAGGTTACTTCCTCTAATGATAAAGTAAAAAAGAAATGTTGTGTTTGTGAAGAAGATATGTCATGCTTAGAAGCAAGTTGCAATTGTCCTGCATCAATTCATGGGACAGAGTAGTAGGAATACCAGCCCAACAATCTTTAACCCCAACATCAAGAGTGAATAGGACATACCTTTATTTGGACAGATATAAGGATGAGGCTGATCAGTGCAATAACAAACGAATTCACTATTATCACTGTCATGTCCACACACTCCATTCGACTGTTGACAACTATCACACAAGCTGTTATTTGCATACCATTGCAACCCAAAACCATCACGAACAACTTGAGTCAGATTTGCAGAAATCGGATCTCTCTCTATGGATTGAATTGTTGAACCCAGCACTGAAACTTGGACGTTGTTATCACAGCTTCCCAAATATTCCCCAAAGACTGATGTAATATCAGTATTTGGGATTAAGAAGTAATTGGCGGTGTTTGCGTTTGTGTCATCTGGGCTGCAGTTAAAACCGGTATGCAGGAATCTCATTTGGGCTGGACACCGGACAATCATAGTACAGAGTGATGTTTTGAGTATCGGGACTATAATCGAAAATAGTGAAATTCAAAGGACTGTTACCAGGGTTCTTGGGACAATTATTGTCCCAGTAATCTTGTATAGCAACACTCACAATCTTTGAAGGGCTATCGATTTTAAGGACTCGATAAATTCTGTTGGCGATTGTAATTTCCGGGACACCACTGTTGCAGTCCACCTTGAATCCGGGATATCCACAATATTCTGACCGATCCCCTCCCCAGAAAGGATATCTAAAATCCATGTTTCCGCACTGAAATGGGGCGACGCATTTTTCATATTTATCATCGATACACAAACAGAGGTCGGAACATGAACGAAGAAGAGGGTTATGATAATGAAGAAGAAGCTACGAAGGAGATCCATTCTTGCAGAGACAGAGAGAGATATTGAGATGATGGAGATGAATTGGTATGCATATTACGTCTGCCATCATAATATTATAATAATACCAATTGTTTATTTTTGACTAA